>CM066316.1:28120103-28595103 GCA_033807775.1 Saussurea involucrata
AATTTGAATATAAAATGAGCATGATGGGTGAGCTGACATACTTCATTGGACTCCAAATCAAGAAAAGTGACAAAAGCACTTTCATTCACAAAGGTAAGTACGTTAAAGATATGCTGAAGAAATTTGATCTTACTCAAATTTCAACAATGAAAACACTTATGGCACCTCCGCTGACACTTATCAAAGATCCAACAGGAAAACCTGTTAATGTCACTGCCTATAGAGGAATGATCAGATCTCTTCTCTATCTTACAGCGAGTCGTCCTGATATTATGTATGCTACTTGTCTTTGTGCAGGGTATCAATTTGAACCCAAAGAATCACATCTGATCGTTGTAAAGTGAATTTTAAGATATCTGAAGGGTACACCCGACCTAGGTCTTTGATATCCCAAAGACTTAGGGTTCGATCTAACTACCATATTTAGATAGTGACTTTGCAGGTTGCAACCTGGATAGAAAAAGCAACACAGGAGGCTGTCAGCTCCTGGGTGGAAAGCTGGTAAGTTGGACTAGCAACAAGCAAAGTTCAGTGTCCACTTCTACCGCTGAAACTGAGTACGTAGTTGTTGGAAGCTGTTGTGCTCAGGTCTTATAGATGAGAAATCAGCTATTAGACTATGATCTTCAGCTATCCAAAATTCCAATCTATTGCGATAGCACAAGTGCCATCGCTATAACAAACAATTCAGTGCTACACTCAAAGAACAAACACATCGAGATCAGGTATCGATTTTTTAGAGATCATGTGACGAATGGTGATATAGAACTTCACTTTATCCCTACTGACTTTCAGCTAGCTGATCTCTTTACCAAGCCTCTTGATGAGACAAGATTCAACTTTCTCATCAGCGAGCTTGGCATGTTGAATCTTGAAGAGTAACTCTTCATTGGTTCTGCATTATGTAAGTGATAAAAGAAATTTTATATCTTTATTTATCATCTAATCTCTGAACAAAATGTTCGCTGATACCAAGGTTTGTTTTTCTATTCCTAATCACTGAAGTTTACTTCAGCAAGTTGTTTTTCAAAAAAATTAATCACTTATATTTCTTCATTCAGTGATTCCTTTGAAATAACAAAACTCTTCACGGATATTTCTACTCAATGATTCTTCATCAAACAAAATCCTCTGATGTTTTCAAAACCTCTAGAGACATTTTTTGAAATGAAAAGACGTTTCTGACTGTGACGTCATCAAACGGATAATCCATGGCATGACTTTTTGTCTGACACGTTCGTCCGTTTTGAATTCTTGTCCAATAAGCTTTGTGGGACGTGTCACGTGTCATGGTGAGTGCTTTACCCGGTCATCACTTTCTCTCTCTACTCTCACTATGTAAACACTTCAAGTTTATATTATTACCGTTTACGTGCACTAAACTCTCTCAAACAAGAAAACCTCCTTTGCATACTTGTTCTTGGATAAATTTGAAACCTGCTACTGAAATCTTCAAATCTTCAACCAAACAAGTTCAAATTTTCATCCTTTTTCTACTATATAATCTTCTTCAAAACTTGTTTTGATCATCTTCTTTTGTTTTACAAGATCAAACCAAACGTTTTTCTAAACATAAAATCATCTTCTTAATGATTTTATGGTCGAAACTTGAAATATAGTTTTTCTATTAAGTTTAAAATAAAAATCTTAAACTTAGAACTTCATACGTTTTTCAAGAATCCCTTCCCTAAAAGAAAACTGGAAAACCATCTTTCTACACTAGTTTCATCTTCACAAAACTAGAAAACCTTTATTTTACCTTTTTCTTCCCTAAAAAGGAAACTGTAAAAACCCTAAAGCCTCAAAACCCTTATTTTTGGAATAACTTTCCATTTTAAGAAGTTTCTTCATTTCTTTTCTATTTTTGGTTACTTGTTCAGAAATGGCATCTACCAACACTGTTGCTACACCCAACGTTGATGCTACCAACACTGTTGCTCGACCTGCAACCATGGTCAAGTCCTCAAAAATGAAAGGTGAACTACACCAGATTGCTATTACTTGCATTCCCAAAGAAGAAACCCAACCCACACCTGCACACCATCATCATCTACAGCAATCCTGGTTCACTTCTGAACGAACCACTCAAACCTCCACCCACACCGGAAAAGAATTCTCTGTGATCGGCTTTCAAACCGAGTATGGTCAAGGTTGCATCTGTCCTGCAGTGATTCGAGCTGCACTCAAGCTCCCTGAAAAACCATTCGAATCCCTCCCCAACCAAACAGAAAATGTGGAAGAATTGGTAAACTCCCTTGATATCATGATGTACGCATGGGACAAGAAGAGGCGCACTGACGAAGACGAAAAGCGCCTCACCAAAATCCTTAAGGCCAAAATGCCCACTGAACTGAATTTCATCTTCGCCCACGTCATCTCCTGTATGACAGCAAAAGTGGGCTCTACTGACCAAGAGAGCAATACTCAACTTTCCATGGGGTACTCTCTACTGAAAGGGCGTAAGGTTGACTACGCCAGGATTATTTTTGAAGAACTGATGGAGAAGGTCGAAAAGCCTGAGAGAAGTCTGACTGTTCCCTACCCTCGCTTCGTCTCTGCTCTGCTTTAGAAGATTATTGGGAAACACTATCCTAAGCAAGGAGATTACAAACTCTCCCAGGTTTGTCTTTGTAATTGTTGCTTTTACTTGACTTTTTAATCTATTGCCATGAGTCTTTCTCCTTTCCAAAAAAAAAACTCTCCCAGGTTGAAGAGGTCTCCATCATCTGGTACCATCCCCAACATCTTTAGCGCCTCAAAGCACTAAAGAGGTCTGCATCAGCGACACCAGCGCTGATCCTGCAACGACAACATTCTCAGCCCCGCTTCTTTTACTCCATTGGTCATTACCACTGCTAGTACGGTACCAGCGTTCTCGCTAACGGACACAAGCATTGCACTACTGCAAAACCTCATGCAACGAAATTCTTCAGGACCTGTAGGTACTTCTACACCTATTCCTACTCGTTCATTCGAAGACGACATGGAATACTATGGAGGAAACATAGACTTCTCTGCTTTCTCGAACCCTACAGGTATCCAGACCCTTAACACCTCTTCTTCTACACTGCTTCCCTCTCTTGAGCTTTCCTTTGCTCATAAGTTGTATTCTTTTACATGTCCTAACTTGGGCACAATCACCACATCCCTAAAGGATGTGAGTGATAAAGTGGTTTTGCGGACCACCAACCTCTTCACCAAAACAACGATGGTCAATGATGCTGAGATACACTGAAAAAGATTGTCACCTCTCTCGACAGCAAAGCTTCCAATGATGTTGTTTCTAAGCTGACTGACAAGGTGAAGACACTTAAAGGGGACTTGAACAACAACTCTACATCTATTCAATCCCTGGCCACCAGCATTGCCGATATCTCCAACAACTACAACACCCTCTCCTCCAACTTAACGACTCTCAACGGTGAAGTTGGAACGCTGAAGAATGACCTCTCCGGGCTGCAAGGTGAGATAAGCAATTTCGCCTCCAAGGTAAATGACTCTAATGTTTTGCTCACCAAGATCCTTGAACGCTTGGAGGCTCCCACTGTCCCTTTCTCATGCTTCACTCCGGATGACCGCGAGAAGATAGGGATGACAGTGGATTTCATCATTCAGGCCACACCTGCCATTTCAGGCCTTGAAGACAAAATGGATCAGGTTGAAAAGAATCAGGCCTCAGCCTCAGGTGCCCCTAACCAAGAAGACACGGCTCCTGATGCTGCTGCTGCTGTTGATAATTCTCATCCCTCACCCTGTTTTGCTGAAGAGGGGGAGAAGAACCAAGAAGGCCTTCCCCAAAACGTTGAGTGGGAGGTGAATACTGAAGACCCTTCCCTTGCTGAGGGGGAGGGAACCGCTGAAGACCCTTCTCTCTCTGAGGGGGAGCAAAGCGAATAAGACAAATCTCCTACTCCACCCTTCTCTCCTATTGTGCAAGAACCAGTGGAGATCCTCTCTGATGAGGAAGAAGAAGAAGAGGTGGAGATCCAAGAAAAAGAACCATCATTCCATCCTGAAAATAAGGATGATGAGGATGAAGAGCTTTGGTTCCAACCCACTGCCATCAGGGTTCCGGCACCAAAAGGTATTTCAATAAATGAAGCAGGGGAGAAGACCCAAAAGTCTCCTGCAAAGAAGACTTCTCAAGGCAAAAACAAAGGCATTGTTACTGAAGACAACTTGGCTATCCTTCTCAACAAGCCAACTTGTCAGGTATGTTACTCTCTCTTCCCTTGTACTACTTCTATTCTACATCCCTTCACTACCTCTACTCTCCATCACCAGAAACGTCTAAACACTTAGCCAAATTTCTTTATCTATCTTCTTCTTCCTTCAAAAGATCTAACACTCTGATCTTTTGATTCAGCTAGTCCTCTCCCCTGCTTGAGGATATTGCTGAAGCTCCTCTACCACTAAAAATAATCCCAGCGACCAGAGCTGATGACTTTCAATAATCCCAGTCTCTATAAATGAGACTGATGAACAAGATGAAGAACAAGAGCTGCTCTCACACCCCAACAGACCTTCTGGATTGCTTTGGCGATCAGAAGATGAGGAATTGAAGAGAAGAGTAGCTATGATCCAGCGAGTAGAAAATCAGCGACTCATCCCTCCAACTAGCTTTAACTTTTTGACCCCTGAAGAAATTGTCGAAAGCCTCAAAGCTGAAAAATTCCTTGGTGAACAACAACGGAACATGCTGAAAGATAAAGAGTACGCTCTTAAAGTTGCCCAAAGTTTAGTAAGGGACAAAAAGATGAAGCAATTCCCTCTCAAAATCCAACAAGAACTACTTAAAAAGGCCAGAGAAAAGAAGAAAAAGAAATCAGATGTCAGTGACACCACTCTGGATTGGTGTAAGAAGAAAGTTGACTACAGGTACCTCGCAAGTTGTATCCTGAATGTCAACATCAGAGACAAAACGATCAGAGGTGCATCTGTGATAGACGTGACGATAATCATGGAAAATGGAGATACGAAGACCTGATACTTATCTAAGATCGAAAGTTATGGGTTTGATGAATGGTTGGAATTCAGGGTAGCTATTCAGCGATCAAAATCAAGCTTCAAGCCTGTCGTTGAAAGATTCATCAACAAGCTGATTGATCAAGTCGCCTCAGGAGTCGATCAACCTCTACCTCCTGCACTTCATCAAAACCAACCTCCTAAAAAGAAGAAGGCATCTTCATCTTCAGGGCCTACTATAGGGAATGAAATAGGGATCGAATTTTTCCGTGAAGCAGTGCTCGATCCAAATCCTTATCTATCAGCCCTCAACATATCACTGCCACCCGGTGAAGAATTCGAAGCCACTGAAGTGGTCAGTGAACCTCTGGGAATTTTCTTCTATGACTATCTCGGTCACAAGTTCTTTCAAAGATGGTCAGAGTTGCCCATCACTCCAGTGGAACAACTCATAGACCTAATATATTGGTGTGATCGATCCAGAATGGGAGTCTTCCTGAAGCCTCAAGTCTACCGCGAAGCCAAACTAAGAAGGCACAGGGAGAAAAGGTCCCTGACTGGATTATTCCTAAAACCGATACCCTTGTTGAACTTCTCTTCAAGGATGAACCTGCTTAGTAGATAGGATC
The DNA here is from genome assembly GCA_033807775.1 of Saussurea involucrata. Lineage (NCBI taxonomy): Eukaryota > Viridiplantae > Streptophyta > Magnoliopsida > Asterales > Asteraceae > Saussurea > Saussurea involucrata. Next base: position 28,125,698 of record CM066316.1, read on the forward strand.
ACTTTTGTATTCCTCTATATTATTAGCTGTATTCTTTTTGTACTTGTATTTTTTCATTGTACTTATAATTTTTTCAACTTCCCTTGTAAATTGATTACGAAGTTTAATGAAAAAATTCAATCAAGTACTTTACTCCATCAGTACTAGAAAAGATCCTTGAAAACAGTAAATGGGACACGTATTTATGAGTCCTCTTTATCCTTATGTTTTTAACTTAGCAATTTTCTTTTATTGCTTTGTCATCTTTACCCTTAGAATCACTTAGTGAAAATTACTTGTAAACATTATGAATTAGTGTTTCACCATCTATGAAAATATACTAAGTTTGTTTAGTATCGCTGTTGGGAAACATCTGTTCTTTAATTTATGCCTCCGCGATAAATGTACATCAGTGAGACCTGAGCCTGTTCAGTCTCACTGATGATCACTGCACGCTCATCTTGTAAATTTTTATTTGTAATCCCTGAAGACAAGATTCGCGACAACAGAGTTCAATGCTGAAATCGAAGACCAAGCTGACGAAAAAGTGACTAAGTCTACTCATGACCTGATGTGGATATCAGCGAAGCCAAGACTTGTCCATTTCACGCGATGTTTCAAGTAGAAGACTTCAGCGAGACCTGACCTTCTCTCGGGCCTCCCTGAAGAAGATCAACTCAGCTATCGCTGATCATGATGCCCGCTCTACAAGGAACATTTGTCATATCCCTTGCACACTTTTGTACGATTTGTTAGAAGGACATGCCTTTGTCCAGGATTGTACAAACCACTCTGCCAACTACACTATTCATCATGCGGCCAAAAGCATGTTTGCAAAAGTCAGATTCATGCAACCAACCAAGTGCTGACACGTGTAAAGTTATACTGACACACATTTAATGCATGCAGTATAAATAGAAAGTTCTACTTCATTTTTGAAGTGCTCGCTCTTCCTTCCCTTAACTTCTTAGTGCCAAGAAAAACTATCCTTAGATTTTCTTAACTTATTTCACTTTTATTCTAAGTGCATAAAATTTGTGTGATTCTCATAGTTTGTTTAGATTAGGTTTTATACGTAGTCTTATTCCGCAACAAACAGTAAATTGTTGATTATACTAATAAATAATTTAGAAAGATAAAAATTGTGTGTTTGTATTCAACCCCCCTTCTACAAACTTGTATAACCCTTCGGGACTAACAGTTTTGAAGTAGATTCCTGATCTCGATTTGTTTCACCAATAGACAATATCTTTGAGTTGATTGACAGGGCAAATGGGGAGTTCTGAATATCTCGGAAAGCGCATAACACCAGTCCAGTCATAGAAGATTATTCCGTAGGGATCACTGACCACTTGACCAGGGATGAAAGGTCCATTAGGTGGTAGTGATAGGTTCAGAGCTGATAAGTCAGGAGGAGGTCCGAACACTGCTTCCTTTGAGAATTCGATTCCAGTTTCATTCCGGATAGCAGGCCCTGAGGAATAGGAGGCATGCTTTCGTTTGGCTGAAGCAGGTCTTTGATTTTGTAGAAGAGTTTGAGCATGAGGCACACTAATCGTAGAAGTAACCCTGTTGATCAAAGCATTTAGGAATTTTTCAACATAAGGCTTGAACTTTGATTTGATTGCTGAATTGCAACCCTGACTTCTAGCCATTCATCAAACCCAAGAACATCCAACTTTGACATGTAGCTTGTGCGTATTTCCCCATTCTCTCTGATCATTATGACTTCCACCATCGGTACGCCCTTTACCGTTTTTCCTTTCAATGTCACATTCACAATCCGACTGGGGTGATATCTGAGGTCAACCCTTTCTTTGCACCATTTCAATGTAGAGTCACTGACCCTTTATTTCTTCTGAATCTCCTCCCCAACTTCCTTGAGCAGTTCCTCCTGAACTCAGAGTGGAAATTGTTTCAGTTTCTTATCAGCGACTGACTACTGAGCAACCTTGAGGGAAAATTCTTTATCTTTAAGTGGAACCTTTTGGTTTTCAGCAAGAAGCTTTTCTGCCCTGATTGATTCTTCAATTTCTTCAGGAAACAAGAAGCCAAGTCCGGAGGGAGGGATGATTCTTAAGCGTTGACTCTCTAGTTCATTAATCATCGCTGCTCTTCTTTTTTGTTCATCCTCTGACCCTTGAAGAGGTCTAGAGGGTCTGTTTGGGTGCGTGAGCAACTCTTCTTCTTCTTCTTCTTCTTCTTCTTGATCATCAGTCTCAAGCACTAAGACTGGTATTATTGGAGTTTCATCAACTATAGAAGCTGGGATTATTTGATGTTGTGGTTGATGTTGTTCAGCGGTTCCCTCAAGCAGGGGAGAGGACTAGCTAAATATAAAAAAAAACATAGAGTTAGATTCTTTTGATGGAAGGAAGAAAAAAATAGAAAAATAGGTTAAGTGTATAGAGTGTGTTTGAGGAGAAGATGAGTATGGGATAAAAGAGAGGCATACCTAAGAAGTAGGAACATTCTCAGCTTGGAAGAGAATCTTCAAGTTCCCTGAAGAAGCAACTCCTTTTTGTTGCCCTTGGAGCTCTTCTTCGCTGGAGACTTTCTCGTCGTCTCCCTTGCTTCTTTTAGAACAACCCCTTTTGGTTCAGGGACCCTAATAGCAGTAGGTAGGGGAGAGCATCGGATGGGTTCGGGCGGATCGAGGCCCATAACCCGATCCCCGATCGGGTTTCGGATGGGTCTGACGGAACCCGAAATCCGTCCAAATGAAGATCGAATAATCGTATATCGGGCATGTTCGGGTTCGGTTTTGCACGGGTCGGATTTTCGGGTATTTCGGGTTGGGCCTGGAATCAGCCCACTTCCAGGCTTGTTTTCAGCCCAATTTTACGTCATATTCGAACTCGCTTTTCGGTCCTGTTTTTCGGTAACTACAATATATAAAAATTAAACAACAATAATTTAAAAACAAAGTAAAGTACCAAACATCCAAAGTTCCAAACGGCAAACCAAAATAGTAAATAAGTAAATATGTCAAATTACAAGACTAAATAACTTAATAACTATTAACTAGTAAGTGAATAACCAAAATACCAAATCACCATCAAGCCAAATACCAAAGTGCAAGCAAAACCAAACCAAAAGACATGGTCAAAATACCAAATACCATCAAGCCACAAGCCTACAAGTGATCAAACATTAAACCAACCCAAATGTTTTGAAATCAAACCAAATTACCAAACTACCAAGGTGGAAAACTAAATGATCCAAACATCAATGGATAAAGAAAGCCATTAATTATGATATAGAACTATGAACTATCAAGTAAAACAACTCAAATGAAAAAACATTTTAAATTCACTTTAAAGTAATCATTTAAAGTTTAAACTTTCTGTTTTCTTGAACAAACAGAAACTTTCTGTTTTCTTGAACAAACATAAACTTTTTAACTTTCTATTTTATCCATATATTCTTGAACACACAAAAAACATTGCAACAAACAAATCAGAAACCAAACAAAATCAGAACTTTTGTAACTTAGTTACTGTGAACCTTTATCCATAATTCCATATATTCTTGAACAAACAAAAAACATTGTAATTTACTGTGAAGTGTGTCGTCAAGTAGTGAACTGAAGAAATCAGAAACCAAAGAAGCTTAGCAAATAGCAATCGAAACCTGTGAACCAAAAATAAGAAACCAAAGACAAAGAAGAAATCAGAAACCAAAATCGTTCAAAACCTAGAAAGCAAAGAAGAAATTAAACTTACTGTGTGTGTGTGTGTGTCTGTCGAATGTCGAATGTCGAACGAGTTGATGACCTCAAAAATCGATTTGGCCGGCGATGGAGTTCTATGGGCGGGGCGGTGGGCGGTGATGGAGTTTGGTGATGGGTGGGAATCGTGGGAGATCTCTGTCAGTGGGATGGGTCGATGGTGGGAATAATTTAGGTTAGAAACTGAAATATCAAAAATCAAATGTATATGAAAAAGGTAAAATTGTAAATGTTATTTATATTTTAATTTTATGAAAGAATTTTTTTTAAACAAATTGGGTATTCGGACGGGTCGGGTGGGTAAACCCCAACCCGATCCTACTTTACCCGTAGAAAATTTCAGTTCGAAGCCATCGGGTCACGGGTTTTGGTCACAATTTCTGGTCGGGTCAGTTCGGGGCAATCGGGTTGGGCGGGTTTGCTCACCCCTAGCAGTAGGCTTGAACCAGCACACTGGCTCTTCATCATCATCATCATTATTTCCATCAGGGTTTGTAGAGGGTACTTCATCTAAGATCTCCATTTGATCTTCTTCCTCTTCTTCTTTGGAGTGGATGTCAACAGTTTCACCCCATGGAGAAGAAGGAGGGATGGGTTCTTTTTCTTTTTCATTCCCCCAAGAAAGAGAGGGGTCTTCTTCAGCTATCTGCTCATCAACGGTTCCCTCCCCCTCAACATGAGGGAGGTCTTTATTTGTGTAACACTCAGATTTTTGGTTTGGAACACTTTGGAGCAAAATGTATATGTATATATATATATAAAGAAGAATACCAAAGGGCCTTTGGCCTAGAGGTATTGCAGCCCCTCACCTTCTAGGAGGTCAGGGATTCAAACCTCATCAAAGGTGAGGAGGGTGTGTGAGTTTATTTGTTGCATTTGCCGTATATAAATATTATATACTTCAAAAAAAAAGAATCATATCTCACTCGTCTTAGGCCCGATTTAAGTGATTCAAATTTCAATAGAAATTTAACCTACATAACTACAATATTCGTGTTTAGAGTCTTTGTGAATTTGAGTCGCGTAAGACCCGAAATGAATGTTGAAGTTGAGAGAAAGATTGGTTCTGTTGGAAAAGAAATAAAGAAATAAAGGAGTTGTTAAACACAAAAAGGGGTTGTGGCAGGTTGGTAAGTGACTCATACTTGTATAGTGTTGGTCATGAGTTCGAATACTGTTAACTCATTCTCAATTCGTTTTTTTAAATAACCTGTCGGCCCATATTCCAGCCCATACTCCCAAGAATGTTCCCCATGGCCAGTGTGGAACTTTATGTGAATCTTGGCCTATTTTCAGGCCAACTGGTTTTAGTGTTTATGGCATCTTTTTTTTATTATATAAATGAACTAAACTACTCTTTGGATTTTGGGGAAGAGCGGCAGCTACATGAGCTGCTGTATTTCTTTTCTGTCTTCTCTAGATTAAATAATTATATAAACATCTTAAATGCATTAGATTTATTTTGATGACAATGATGATTGAAGAGTTGAGTTGACGATTTTAATGGAAATGCAAAGCTAGCTTCTCCTGGAGAGATTGAAGAATATCAAATTTGATGATGACTTATGATTCTTAGAAATTGAAATGTATAAACTTCCTAACTCCTTCATTTAAGGTTTCTCTAGTTATTGGGTTAAAATCTAGTGTTTTTGGAGATATTAAGATTTTGATGTTTGTTAAAGTAACTTCTTGGAAGTAACCTCTATAATAGTAAATGTTGGGTTTGTTTCGTATTTTATAGATGAACATTGAGGAATTATTTTTTGTTGATAAGTTCATGAGGGGTTTAGGAGTTCCAAATCTTAAAGTTCAAAATTATAGTTTTTTTAAATGAATTTTGATGGATTAATCTATGTAAAGTATAGGTTCAATGGTTTTAGATTCATTTAGGGTGGTTCTTAATGAGTTGGAAAGTTTTAAATGGTGGTCTATGTATTTTGTTTAGAGATCTTTCATTGATTTGTTGATTATACATGGTGTATCTAGGTAACAAGATGATGACACGAGTTGGAATAAAAACTAGGTTTAACATAACCTAGCAAGGTGAGTTCAAGTTGCTTTGCGAAAACTATGTACATACCAAAATGCGTATTTTTAAAGTAATAATGTGTTTACTTGGTATATTTGGTAACTTTAGATTGATAAATATTATGAAATGCTCATGTTTGGACTTATAGACATTTTGATGAGTAAACCTCATAAATATGTTTTTGGTGATCTATTGTACAAATGGAGTCTTTGATGATTTATGCACTTTCAGTATATTTGGATTTATAAACTATTTTCAAAAATGCACGTTATTGAGTCATGAAGCATTTTAGAAATATAAGGGTATGCGTTTATTTGGAAACCGATTTGATTCAACTAACGAGGAGACTTCGGGTTCATCACATTTGGATGTATGTGTTTGCATAAACACGGCTTAAATGCATTTTATTAATTGAAGACTGTTATTCGATGGTCAATTGAGTTTTTGAGCAATTTGGCTCGGTTTTGACTTAAAGGAGTCTTATGGACATTTGTCCAGTTTTAATAGCTCAATATGGGGAACCTTTTATGATTTGCATTTTATTGCATCTTATTTGAGAATTACATGTTTGAGATGCATTCGTCATTCATTTGGAATCATGTGATTCAGACGGTGTTACATTGGATCCATTGGCACGTAAGTCAGTCTTTTGGTGATGATCGATAGGGTATCTCGGGGTTGGACCTCGGGACCCATGTTTTATGACCTTTAATTGCAAGGGTACACTAGGAGGGCTGAGTCCGGTTGTGCTATCATGAGTGATGGGAGTTTATGACCTCTGCCATGTCGGGCAATGCCATAGTTGTAACCCCGCTTGGATGGGCCTTTTGTGGTATTCTTGGTAATACTTACTAAGGTCAGCTGAGGAGTCATAGGGACACTTGGGCTTTTATGTCATGAGGTGTCATACAATTAACGTTGTATGAGTGACATAATTTTGTGTTCCTCTACTCTCAACGGGTACGGATCTCCCCCGTTGTTGTCAAACATTATTTTTGGATATTGTAATATTCATGATTTATTATCATTGGTCTCGTATGAGTAATTGCAGTTGAGGGCTTTAAAACTGAATCCCCTCCACATGTATTAAGGCTTGAATGATGCACCTACTTCCATGTATTTGGTAATTGGAATTTCTATCCTATTTATGCTTTACGTGAGTATGGGGTTAGTTCCATGTTTTGGTATATTTCTATCTAAACGTTTATTACAAAGGTGGGACTTTTGGAAACGACATCACTATACATTCTAAACTGTTACTTATTGACAATCGTGATTTAAGAAATCTTTCTTCTGTTTTATTTATCGTATAGTGATGAAAACTCTTGAACTCACTAGGCGTTAGCCTATCCTTTTTATTTTTCGGCATGTGCATCAGGTTCCGGTTGGGGAATAGCGTTAACGACACTGTAAATAGTTTGAGTGCTAGTTGTGTGCTCGAGGAACGTTTAGCTTGGTGAAGTCTTCCACATTTATGTTTGGGAATATCAATTTATAGTTGGGTTAAGTAACACCCAACCTTACTTAGTTTGGTGTGATTTAAGTTATTGATTGTCGGGTTAAATTTTTATGTTTTTAAAGTTGAGGTATTTCCATTGATGGTTTGGTAGAAGGAAATTTATCGAAGTTTTTACTTAGTTGCTATTTTCAAATTTCAGGGTGTTACAAGTTGGTATTAGAGCATAAGTTTGAGGGATTTAGGTGTTGATTTGAAATACCTAGACTCAAACTAGCGTTCTTTTAAGTGGATGAGATCAAATTTGCACCTTTAAGTACTTTAAGATAGGATGTTTTGAGGATTGATGGAGTCACTAGAAACGGGAATCTCGTCTAGAGTAGCAAGGATGATCATGTACGGTAGGTTCATAATTGCACCTGGCCAGTGTTATGGTGAACCTACAAGTTACATGTGAGTACTTAGACTACTTTGATATGATGACCGTTGGGGTAGCGAAGAAGTTCTAAGCGAGTAACCGTTAGAAGAGGTTAATGATTTTAGCATTGGTCATTTGGAGTGACAATAGCCATGATGACTGCATTAAGTGGACCGTTTTGGGTCGAAATTGCTGGTTGAATTAGAACCATCGGCTTATGGAATCGACCATATTCGAGGAGAAATTGTAAGGTGAACTGAGGAAATCTTCGATGATTTCCTTAAGATGTTTGAACATCCGGATGACGATAGTGTGACTGTAGGAATATGAGGAATGTACTTTGGAGACGCCGGGTGCCGACTAAATTCATGCACGAAATTTATTTTAAAAATAAAAATAAATTGCATCAATTGTTTCTTGTGTTTTAAATCGCCATGTGGGTGTATTACGAAATCTTGTCAAAACGTTTAGCACACACAAGATTTTTAACCATGATTTTAAACATGCATGAAATTATTTTATAGCAGGTGATTGCAAACGTTGTCAAGACTTTCTTTCTTTTCATTGTTGTCCAACAACTTTCGGATACCGTGATATCCATGCTTTAAAGTTGTTTAGGGTCTTGGACAAGTAACTGCGATTTATGGCCTTAACATTGGATCTCCTCCACATATGTTAAGGGTTTGGATGAAGGGTTACCTTCCATCATTTTGGTGTTTGAGTTTTATTGAGAATTTTATTCCATGCAACTTTTATTGAGAAATGTTACTTTATGTCGTATTGCAACAAAAGGGAAATTCTTAAAATTTTTATATTGTATGATTTCTCTGTTGAGTTTTGTGTTAATGCATTTCATCACACATTATTTGGCGTACGAATCAGAGTATACTTTTGGCGTGAGTAAGCGTATACGAGTACCATGACAACTTATTTATGCTTTGTTTTGTGCAATTTTGGTTATAGTTACCATCGCTATTGGTTCATACATATGCGTTATAATGATTATTGGCATGCAACGCATTATAGCCACTTTTTGGAACGAAGATGCATATTGTCTATACATCTTGAAATTTGAAGTCAATCTAAATTATTTCATGTTACGACTAAATCGCATGCACATATCGTTTTGCTAAGTTTTGAGAAGATAAACGGATGCATGTGGGTCTTGTTGGGAAGTTTCATCCCACGTCATTTTACAGTTAAATGGGAAAATTTTGGAACTCGATTACGTGAATTTTCTCTTTTGAAGTTTTGTATAAACAATCAGTTGCACACTATTTTAACGCAGGAAAACAACTTGCGTGCATGGCATAAGTAGATACCTTCTAGAACCATAACGATTTATTTTAAAAGTTAACCAAGCATATTTTTGCGTCATCATTATTAACTTCGTTTGTGATCAAGTAGTTTTCAAAACGACTTTATAAGTGTGACAAGTGTGTATACTTTACACAACTACCGAGTAAATGGCAGTAGATTTTTACATGTAAGAGTAATTATTATAAAGATTTTTGCGTTGAGAATTCGGATAAAAATCTTGGATTGGCATATTGGTTGAGTCCTGCACTTGAAACCTTGAACTCGTTAGGGCCTTAAAAGTTAAGAAACTCTCGCTAAGAGTGGGGACTCTAAGGGCCTTGGAAGTGTAAGTGTTGGATACTCTAACTTGTGATAGTACCGTAATCCGAGTGGTACCGCTTGTTAAGTCAGTGTACTTTTGATTTTGAGGTATTAGACTTATGAGTTATCCAGCTGTTTAAGTAGTGATCTTTCCATTTCCATAAATCTTCGGACTAAAGCTTTGTGTGATTGTTTGCACCTAATTGGATTTGAATTAAGGGATCATTTTACAGACTTCATATTAAGTGTTGGTATTGCTCCCTCTTGGTTGGTCTTCGGTAATTCAAAAAGTTTTGGAATTCGTCATTTGAGTTGTATAGTTTGGGATTCTAGTTTCAGTATCAGTATAGTCCATATCTGTTAGTATGGTCCAAATATGATTTCTACTCATTGTTGCTTCTACCTTACTCCTACCTATGGCCATGGATAAGGGATGACTCCTAGTATTATTTAATTGCTTTAATATCCCTTGTAATCTTTTGTAATTACTAGTTGTTTTCCTCCTCTATGTTATGACTATGAAGCCTTGTTATGTTCCGATTTAACGTAATGAATGTTAACTTCGCATAATGAATCTTAACATTCTGTAATGAATGTTAACTTTTTGTAAGGAATATTATTCATCTTCTCATATATTTCTTCAGCTTTTGAGGTCGATGACTCATTTGGGTTTGGGGTGTCATCCGTGTTGAATTCCTTGAGAAGTTTGGAAAGCAAACAATGACTCTATGGAATTTGATTTTGGTAATTAGTGATTGATGACTGAAATCATCGTGCCCTGCTAAGGATTTAAGTTTTAAATGAAAAATGTTGAGGTGTTCCTTGATACGAGTTAGAGTACTTGTCTGTACTTCCCGTGAGTTCTAAGAAACATTGACATATAAGTGATAAATCTAATGAGCCAAGATTATTGGTAACTAGCAGTTGATTTTTGATATCTTTTGACGTGATAGCGATTTTATTTTAGATGATCAATGTTGGGTTGAGTTGGAGATTTGTGAAGGGATTGAATTTTGGATAACTTGCTTTCTGAAGAATGTTATGATGTTTTCTTGAATGGAACGTTGGGCCAACCTCAAAATTTATTGATTCGTGAACTTTGAGAACTCTTGTAGTGGGCATGCATTTTATCAGTTTGGGGTTGTTAAAAAAAATAAGGGTAAATTCTCGGCTAGGAATCACTTAGGAAGTGATTAAATTAAGTCGTAGACCATTCTCGAAGTAGCACATGTCACCTAAGGTTGGGAGACAACCGAGAACGTATTATTGGAGATTGCTCAAGCAAGGTTCGATGTCTACACCAATGTTTTGATATTGGAGGAACTTTGAGGTCGAGTATGTTTAAGTCAAAGAAGGATCAAACTGTTGAGAGTCGGGCAATCCGTTGTGAGCGGCTTTCGAGCTATGGATTGGCATTAGATTTCGAGGAAGAAATCATTCTAAGGTTGGGAGGATTGTAACACCCGGATTTTTGGTTTGGAACACTTTGGAGCGAAATGTATATGTATATATATACATAAAGAAGAATCATATCTCACTCGTCTTAGGCCCGATTTAAGTGATTCAAATTTCTATAGAAATTTAACCTACATAACTAAAATATTCGTGTTTAGAGTCTTTGTGAATTTGAGACGCGTAAGACCCGAAATCAATGTTGAAGTTGAGAGAAAAATTGGTTCTATTGGAAAAGAAATAAAGAAATAAAGAAATAAAGGAGTTGTTAAACACAAAAGGGGCTGTGACAGGTTGGTAAGTGACGCCTACTTGTATGGTGTTGGTCATGAGTTCGAATCCTGTTTAGCTCATTCTCAATTCGTTTTTTTTAAATAACCTGTCGGCCCATACTCCCAAGAATGTTCCCCATGGCCCAGTGTGGAACTTTAAGTGAATATTGGCCTGTTTTCAGCCCAGTTGGTTTTAGTGTTTAGGGCATCTTTTTTTTATTATATAAATGAACGAAACTACTCTTTGGATTTTGGGGAAGGGCGGCAGCTACATGAGCTGCTGTATTTCTTTTCTGTCTTCTCTAGATGAAAGAATTATATAAACATCTTAAATGCATTAGATTTATTTTGATTATAATGATGATTGAAGAGTTGAGTTGAGGATTTTAATGGAAATGCAAAGCTAGCTTTTCCTGGAGAGATTGAAGAATATCAAATTTGATGATGACTTATGATTATTAGAAATTGAAAGGTATACACTGCCTAACTCTTTAATTTAAGGTTTCTCTAGTTATTGGGTTATCAATGTGTTGAGCATTTGTCAAAGTTTTCATATCTGGTAACTTTAGATTGATAAATATTATGAAATGCTCATGTTTGGTCTTTTAGACATTTTGATGAGTAAACCTCATAAATATGTTTTTGGTGATCTATTGTACAAATGAAGTCTTTAATGATTTATGCACTTTCAGTATATTTGGATTTATTAACTATTTGAAAAAATGCACGTTATTGAGTCATGAAGCATTTTAGAAATATAAGGGTATGTGTTTATTTGGAAACCGATTTGATTCAACTAATGAGGAGACTTTGGGTTCATCGCATTTTTGATGTATGTGTTTGCATAAACACGGCTTAAATGCATTTTTATTAATTGAAGACTGTCATTCGATGGTCAATTGAGTTTTTGAGAAATTTGGCTCGGTTTTGACTTAAAGGACTCTTATGGACATTTGTCCGGTTTTAATAGCTCAATATGGGGCACCTTTTATGATTTTCATTTTATTGCATCTTATTTAAGAATTACACGTTTGAGTGCATTCATCATTCATTTGGAATCATGTGATTCAGACTGTGTTGCATTGGATCCATAGGCACGTAAGTCAGTCTTTTGGTGAGGGTCGATTGGGTATCTCGGGGTTGGACCTCGGGACCCATGTTTTATGACCTTTACTTGCAGGGGTACACTAGGAGGGCTGAGTCCGGTTGTGCTATCATGAGTGATGGCCGTTTATGACCTCTGCCATGTCGGGCAATGCCATAGTTGTAACCCCGCTTGGATGGGGCTTTTGTGGTATTCTTGGTAATACTTACTAAGGTCAGCTGTCTCTTGAGGTGTAACTTGTAAGGAGTCGTAGAGACACTTTGGCTTTTATGTCATGAGGTGTCATACGATTAACGTTGTATGAGTGACATACTTTTGTGTTCCTCCACTCTCAACGGGTACGGGTCTCCCCCGTATTTTTGGATATTGTAATATTCATGCTTTATTATCATTGGTCTCGTATGAGTAATTGCAGTTGATGGCTTTAATACTGGATCCCCTCCACATGTATTAAGGCTTGAATGATGCACCTACTTCCATGTATTTGGTAATTGGATTTCTATCCTATTTATGCTTTGCGTGAGTATGGGGATAGTTCCATGTTTTTGGTATATTTCTATCTAAACGTTTATTACAAAGGTGGGACTTTTGGAAAAGACATCACTATACATTCTAAACTGTTACTTATTGACAATCGTTATTTAAGAAATCTTTCTTCTGTTTTATTTATTGTATAGTGATGAAAACTCTTGAACTCACTAGGCGTTATCCTAACCTTTTTATTTTTCAGCATGAGCATCAGGTTCTGGTTGGGGAATAGCGTTTGCGACACTGTGAAGAGTTTGAGTGCTAGTTGTGTGCTCAAGGAACGTTTAGCTTGGTGAAGTCTTCCACATTTATGTTTGGGAATAGCAATTTATAGTTGGGTTAAGTAACACCCGACCTTACTTAGTTTGGTGTGATTTAAGTTATTGATTGTTGGGTTAAATTTTTATGTTTTTAAAGTTGAGGTATTTCCATTGATGGTTTGGTAGAAGGAAATTTATCGAAGTTTTTACTTAGTTTCTATTTCCAAATTTCAGGGTGTTACAATTTGCATCCATCTCCCCCTCTTTGTCATCATCAACGGGGGAGGAATAGTAGTATCGGCAACAGCAACAGTAACATCAGTTCCATTAGCATCAGGTGTCTTGTCTTCGTAGCCAAGACCAGCTTAGACTGAGGCACGACCAGCCTCCAGGGACTCCACCCTGGATTCTAAGCCAGGAATCGCTGCAGTGGCTTGCAGGATAAAGTCAGCCGCTATCCCCAGCTTTGAGCGAGCTTCACCTGTGAAGGATGGGGCAAGAACCACTGGTGCACTTAGACGGTCCAGGAGTTTTGTTTGAAGATCATTGGAATTATCATCCTTTGATGTAAGGTTGGCTACCTAATCGTTGAGTACATCGACCTTGGTGCCGATGTCCGTAACCGCTCCTTGGAGAGATCCCACAGTAGAGCTGAGGGAGGAGACAGTTGAGGTGAGCGATTGGATGGAGGATGAGTTGTTCACCACATCTTTTTGAAGTGTTTTCACCTCTTCTTTCAGCGCTGATATGTGTGCGTTGTCAGCCTTGGCAGAGAGAGAGGTGGAGAGATCCTTCAGCGAATCACCGGCTGAGTTCACGGTGTTAGTGTTATCAGTGAGATCCTTGAAGAGAGAATCCACCTGATCAAAGACCTCCATTATAGATGCAGTGATCGTGCCCATGTTAGGACTTGTACGAAAAGAAACACTTTGAGCAAAGGAAAACTCAAAAGTTTGAGTGGGTTGAAAAAAAGAAACTGTGTTGGTTGGGATACCTGACGGCCGGGAGAAATCATCGAAATCTTGATTGCCACTATAATATTCCATATCACGTTCCATGTCAGAAACAGATGTGGCGGGTATGCTCTAAGTGGTCCCGGGAGGGAAACCATCAGGTCTTGTTGAGTTCTGCTGCATCAAGTTGTGGAGCAGCGTTTCTTGAGTATCAGCGAGCGGAGCCGCTGGTGCAGTAGTGATGACCAAAGGAGGAGTAGAAGCAATAGAAGAGATGGTCGTGCTGTGAACCGGGGCGGCACTGGCATTATCGAGAACTGCTTCTTCAATGCTTTGGGGCACATAGAATGTTGGTGTAGACGCCAGAGAAGCTTCAATTCTTTGGGGCACTGAAGTGGTTGGTGTTGCAGGTTCAACGGTGGTGGAGGTAACCACGAAGTTGTCAAGTGTCGCTTGTGAGGAAACGATCACTGAATCCTTGACCGAGGAGGGCTGGGGTTTCTCCTTAACAATCTTCTTGGTTTTTCGGGAACCAAGGTTGGTGTCTGAAGGTTTCTTCTTCAAAGAGGATTTGGTGGTGGTGGCTTGGGTCTCAGCGGGTGGTTGTACCGCTGAAGTAGCCACCGATGTAGAAGAAAGCGCGAGAAGAAGTAAGAGTTCAAAGAGACGTACCACACCTTCATTGGCTCGAAGTCGAGGATTCAGCTACCTAGCTGAGAGAGTTTGTAACTCCCTGTTTTGGGTAGTCCTTCTAAAGGAACATGGCGAGGAGCGCTGAGACAAAACGCACATAGGGAACCTTAATTTCCTATAAGGTCGTCAAAGACGAGGCGGGCATTGTCAATTTTCCCCCCTACAATAAGCGAATAGCCCATTTGCAGCTGGTAGTGGCTGGCTTGGTCCAGCGATCTGACTTTTCCACTCATGCAGGAGATGACATGAGAAAAGATGAAGTTAAGCTCTGAAGGAATTTTTGCCTTAAGCACCTTGGTGAGTTTTTTGTCGGGCTCCTCAGTGCGGGGCTTGTTGTCCTACGTGTATTTCATCAGGTCCAGAAGCCCGATGAGTTCTTCGTCGCTGGGAAGGGATTCAGAAGGACCAGTAGGGAGTTCCAGCGCTGTACGGATTCCATTCGTTGTGATGAAACCTTCTCCAAGTTGAGTTTGGAAGGCTATCACAACGACCTTCTTTCCAGACTTGGTGGTGTGGAGGGTCCTCTCATCAGTGTACCAGAACTGCTGAAGGAGATGTCGGTGAGCATGTGGAGCGATTGTGATAGCCTTGAAGATTGGTGAATTTTTAAGGAAAACCACTGCCTCAGCGAGATGTGGGCAGAGTTTCTTCTTGGTGAATTCCAAAAGAGCAATGTGGTTGTTTGAGGCGAAAGTGATATGGTTCAGTTCTCCTTGCATGTTTTTCGACTTGATCATAGTCATTGGAGTGGGTGCCATTTCTGAGAAAATACCAAAAATAGAAGGGAAGAGGAAAGGTTTTGTCTTAGGAGGAAATAATTCCAAAATAAGGTTTTTGAGGTTTTTTACCAGTTTCTTTACAAGGAAAGAAACACAAAAAGACTATAAGAAGGATTGTTTTCCAGAACTAGTAGAAAAACACTGTTTTCCAGTTTCCTTTATAAGAAGGATTCTGGAAAAACGTATTTGAAGAAGAAGAAAGTTTAAAAATAAGTTTTAAACTTTAAGAAAAACTTGTTGAAGTTTTATCTCAAAATGATCTCTTTGAAAAAAAGTAGGTTTTGATCTTTAAAAAAAATCAGATTAAAAACATGTTTGAGAAGATTTAAGAGAGCAATGGAGAAGAAATAAGAACTTGTTTCTTGTTGAGGATTGAGATGAACAAGTCTTAAGTTTTAGTAAGATTCCAAGAACACAATAGCATAGGGAAATTCTTCTTGCTTAGGAAAGTTATGGGCGCGTAAAAGGTAAAAATTTAAACATGAGTTGTTTATATAGTGAGAGGAGAGAGAAAGGTTGATGAACGGGAAACGTAACTCATCATGACAAGTGACACGTCCCACGAAGCGTATTGGTCAAGAATTCTAACGGACCAACATGTCAGACGAAAAGTCGTGCCATGGTTTATCCGTTTGATGACGTAACAAAAAGATATTGTCTTTTCATTTTCAAAAAGCAGTCCTAATAGTTTGGAAATTATCACTGATGAGAAATATCAGTGGTTAGATTTCATTTTATTTCAATAGAGATCATTGATAGATAGATGTCAATGATTATGTTTATTTTCGAAATACAGCTTACTGAAGGAGACTTCAGTGATCAGTGATAGAGAAACATACCTTAGTATCAGAGAGCATTTGTTCAGAGATTAGATGAAGAATAAAAGAAATAGACTTTTATTACTGACATAATGTGTAACCACTAAAGAGTTAATCTTTAAGGTTCATCATTCCAAGCTCGATGATGAGAAAGTTAAATCTTATCTAATTAAGAGGTTTGGTAAAGAGATCAGCTAACTGATAGTCAGTTGGAATTAAATGAAGTTCTATACCTCCATTCATCACATGATCTCTAATAAAATGATATCTGGTTTTGGTTTGGATTTGGTTTTGTGGTCCTCTTTGGTTATTCCCTTCCCGTTATCTTTAACAGTCAACTTTGGTTCAACTTGGGAAGCCTCTGTAGTGGTTTTGGTTTGGGTTTTGGTTGGGGGAACCTTTGTCGATTTCTTCTTTTGTTGATGGCTCTGAGGATTTTGTGTTGGGGTTGGTTTAGGTTGTGGTTGGGTTTGTATCTTGAATTGTTCCTTCGGTTGAGCTTCTGTTGGGGTTCCCTCTATTGTTGTTTTTAGGTAGGTTCTTGGTTTTTGGGCAATGGTTTTGACCATTGGTGTTTTGGGTCGAGGTTGTTATTCTTGAGGTGCAGGGGAGGGGAGGTTAGGCTTTGTTGGGGGTGTTGGAGTTGGGGATGGAAAGTCTTAGTTTAAATTTGATTCCACAGAGGTGTGTGTTGCCTCTGTGGTCTTCTTAGATGAGGGTGGTGTTTGTTGTTTTGTTTGGATTTGTTGTAGAGGCACAATATTGAGTGGTTGGTTTGTTGAAGGAGTAGGGCTCTTTCCTATGTTATCTTTTCATGTTCCTCTGCTCTCCCCCTCATGATGATCTGAGGACCCATCACTATCGTCCTCAGAATCATCATGCCTCTTCCTCTTTTGATCTGCCTCTGCTTAGCATGAGGTAGGTGGACTTTTTGGTTGACTTGCTCCAGTAGGTATGAGCTTCGCACATACATATCCCCATAAGATATGCTACCTCTGCCTCGAACTTGAACTTCAGTTTGCCCACGCTCGTTTTGAACTCTTTGGTGTAGGAGGCGTTGACGGCAGTGAAAGCTCGGATAAACTTTGTTATGTCATTGAGCACACTTTGCCCGAGCTCTGTCAACTGGGCTTTGGTCATGTAGTATGCTGGTTTTAAACCTTGAATTTGGTCTGTGGTTGACTCTGGGACCTTCTCCAGAGCCTTACGTAGGTCTTCTGCTGTCAAGGATGGAGAGGGGGATGAGGTAGATTTTGCCAGAGCCTCTGCAATGGCTCTGGCAGCCTTAAGCTCTTCTGTTAGCTTTTCAGTTGCAACCTGAGTAGTGGAGGGGGCAGAGCTCTGAGCGGATGAGTTCTTAAGTTCAGCAAACTTTGAAGAGCAGGTTTTGACTTCTCTAGAGAGTGAATCAAGTTTGGTGGTCAGAGCGTCAAAAGCCTTCTGTGAACTTTCTGCAAGAGACTTCTCCGAGCTTTGCAACTCGGTGAATTGTGTGGTCACAGAGGTATCGAAGGTTTGGAACTCATCCTTCGTGACGTGTGAGTCAGTGGTAACCTCTGCGGGAACACATCTTTCCACATAGTCAGCCTCTGTTCCTGAGGCGCCCGTTTTTGCGACCTTGTTTTGATGATGTGGTCGATGGGTCCTCCATCCAATCCTTTAGGAGAATCTTTAGAAGCCTCTGTCTCTATGGATGTTCTGCCAAGATCCTTACTCTGCTACACTCCAGATATGGACACAGAGGGAATCTTGGGTTGACTTTGAGGTTTGTCTAGAACCTCATCGTCGTTGTACATTCTACGCTCCCCTAAAGAGCGTTGGTTTCCTATTATGTGCGTGTCAGAGGAAACAAATTCTTCTGTAGGGAGTTATGTTGTGACCTTGGGCAATGGGTCACAGAAAGGTTTGTGTCCTGTTGAGAGGACATAACCTGTGGGACTTCCCGACTCAAAATTGGCTCAGAAGATGAAAAAGGTTCTTCTGGCTGGCTGGTAAGGGTAGGGGTCGAGGTGTGCGGCTCTTTTTCAATATCCCCTTCTGCCACTGGACTGGCAGGGATAGTAATGAGGGTTGCACTGGGGGAGTTTTGGATATGTTCCTTCTACTACACGAGCATCTTTTGCTCTTATCTCCCAATCTAATTTTTATATAGCTTCTGCAGCACCTTCCCATGACTCAACTTCTTCGTCTGATATACCCTTTGTGAGCTCTAGTTCCTCTGTCACCTCAAGATTTGGGTCAAAATCTGTTAACTAGGGAGAGTTTATCTTTTCTGTTCATGCAGAGGATTCTTGTCGTTCTTCTTCTTGTATATCCTCTGTTGCTTCCCGATCGGAGTCTACATCTGCTAGAGCCTCATTTATGTTCCAGCCAGATGTGTCCAAAGAGGTGTCAAGGCCTGCCCTTTCCAAGAAAGAGCCAAAGGATTCAGTGTTGGGGGCCTCTTTTGTGATTTCAGGAATGGTAGAGGTTTGAGGATGTAGAGCATCTTCTGTGGCATAGTTTAGTGGGGTTGGGGCTCGAGGTTCTTCGTTTATTTGTTCCTCACACTCTGCTATGGCTTGCTGAGGGGACTTGGGTTTTCTTGTATTCTTTTTGGGCTTGGGTGCACCTTGTTGCTGATTTTAGTGAAATCATCGGTCATTTTGTGTAGTTGGATTCACAAAGGTAATAATGGTGTTGTTAGCTAAGCTATAACATGAGTTAGGAGGTGTGGAGTGCACACTCGTGTAAGCTAACTAGAACCCGGGATTGTTGGACGGTTAAAATCGACAAGTTACAAAGTGGTTTCATGAGCTGGGTGTCGGGGCTAGTTGTGGCGCTAGTTGAACTAGCACGAAAGTAGCGCCAAGCTCTGGAATGTTGCCCGCGCTCCTTTTGGCGCTAGTTGAACTAGCACGAAGGTAGCACCAAGCTCTAGAATGTTGCTCGCGCTCCTTTTGGCGCTAGTTGAACTAGCACGAAAGTAGCGCCGGAGTCTGGAAGGCTTTTCTCATTTGTAACTCCCGTCATTAATTCCGCAATCAATCCCATTAAGTGGGATATTATTACCAGTATCAATATAGGTCGGTTACAACTCTCTAAAGGTGTATAAGTATGAATCGATCATTGCCTTGATCGATACACTGAAACAAAGAGATTATCCCCTAGAGAATTTCGTGATACCCAGGCATATAGGGTCGAAATATCTCTTACGGAAAGCAAGCTCTCATGCGATCTCTGCGTTTTATCCAAGTTCTTACTATCACCTCTTCCTCATCTCTTTCTCGTATTCCCCCAACACACCTTCCTCTGAGGATTTTTATTTCCTCTTTTTCTTCTTTTCCTTCAGAGGAGAAGGTGCAGAAGGTTCAACTTGGGTTTCCTCTGGAACTTGGTTTTCAGGATTTGGCTTTGTGGTGGTTTTTGCCTTCTTTTCCTTCTTCTTTTTGGCTTTGTGCTTGGGAGAATAGGGGGTTGTTCTATTGCTTGTTGTGGGGCGGCAGACGTTGCTTCAGTGTCTTTTACTCTCTTGGCTTTCTCTATCTTATGCCTATGTTTTTCTAATGCTATCATATGTTCTATTTCTGTCATTCTTTCTACAACCTCTGTGCCTAGGGGAACTCCTAAGCGGGGGGGGGGGGGGGGGTTATTGGACTCGGTCTGGGAATCCTATGTACACGCGTATACTCCACTACCAACTCTCCCTCACTTGCATAAACTAACATCTTTTCATTCAATGGCCTACATAACTTATATCATGAGTCGTGGTTGGTTGGGGTCATCTTCTGCAGAGGGTAGGTTTTCACTATTGGTCCTTCTAAGCTCCAACCTTCTTTTTCTAGGAGTGGTTCCAAGAAAATACCGATGATGCGTTGAAATTGTAGAGCTAGCAGAGTCCCTTTTGCCTTCTGCGTGCCCCTCTTCTTTTCTACTGCAAAGGCTAATTCTTGCAGAACTAGACGGGCATAGTCTAGTGGCAAGTCGTAGTAGATGCCATACATGATGGCGAGGATCTGGTGGGAGCTCTGATCAGGGCTTCCAGTTTTCCCTGTCAAGCATCTGTTTAGGATGGAGAAGAGTGTATTCCACAGATGAGGAAGGCGATTTATTCTGAAATCATTCCTCTTGGAGAAGTTGTTGGTTGTACCCTAGCATCATGGCAAATTCACAGAGCTCATCGCCTGTTGGTTCTTCTACTTACCTCTTAATGCCCATGAGGCGTCTGGTAGGAATTTCGAACTCCTGTGAGATCATGGCTCTGTTAATGCCAATATTAAGGTTCACCGAGTTGTTTGGGTTTGACATATACCCAACAACGGTGCAGGTACCTAGCAGGGATATTCTTGACATTTCTGGTAAGGATGTTCTTGAGAGGATGGTATTGAAGGATGTTAATTAGGATATGAAAATCCTTGGCTAAAACTATCGATATTCAGAACCACATAGTGGTTATTTGGTTTTAGGGGTAAGGGGGTTTCATACCTATCATGATCGATGAAGTTTTGCAGTTTTGTAGATGGTAAGTCATGAACAGATTCTTCACTGTTTGAATGTTCTTCATTGTTCCTGGGTGGAACAGGGTTTTGGGAGTGTTGTGAGTGAGTAGGGGAGTTGCTAGATGCCATTGAAGGAAGTTCTTGAGGTTTTCTTGAAGAATCAAAGATGTTTTTGCAGGTTTTTGCAAGGTAAAGTTGCAGGTTTCGCCGGAGTTCTTGAGAGAGAAAGAGTAAAAAGATGGAGTTGAAGGTAAAAAGGGTTTTATAATCAGGTTAAAGGGATAAGATTTGGGCTGTAAAAACTTAGATACATAAGTTTTCACATCCGTACTTAAGTGGTAGCCGTTTGACGATTCTTTATAGACGACTCTTTAGAGACGACAGTATAGTTCTCCCCAATCAGATGATGCCACGTTATCTTGGGCGGTACACGATGTAAGGTCGTGCACCTCCCACTAACTTCACGCACGTGGCGTATGCTATATCCAAATGTTTGTGACATCTCAAAAGAATCCGCACCCCAGAAAGAGTTCAAAACACACAAGTGTTGAGAATCACAGAAGCTTTGTGGTGGAATGAGCTTCTGTGGCCTAGGGTCTGCCATTTCACGCACAAGATTACACCTATTGTTTACCTAAATCATTTGAAAATCAATGAAATGATCGAGAGAGTTTCTACGAGAAAATTAGTGGTCGCAGAGACTTCTGTCGCACAGAGGCTATGTGAACGAAAATTTCTATTTATGGAAAGCTCTCAAAAGATTTTGACCATTCAAAGTTTTGGATTGTTTAAATAGGTAATTTGGGACATATTTGGAAAGTGGTGTCCGAGAAAATTGTTTCAAAAAAATTGTTTTGTGCGGTGAGCTTACCAAAAATGGCTCATCGTATCCTGCATGATCACCTTCTTCTGTGAACTACACGAACAAATACCTTCTTTGGCTCCCCCTTGAATGATTACCTTCTGTATATCATATCAAGGTCACCATCTGCTCCCTCTTGATCTATGCTTGGGTCAAATAATGATAAGTAGTGTACAAGTCATAGATCAACACTCATGAGGCTCTCTGACATAGGCCAAAGGCTCTATGCAATGTCACAGAAGCTCTGTGAAACAAGAAACTTGAAAATAAACTTTTCATACAAAAGAGAGAGTATTTACATATGTACAAGAGAGACTCTACTTACAGAGGTTCTTTGAATCATCCCATGTTCAACATACCCAACTTACCAACCAAGAATAAGAATCTCTTCTCATCTAGTGCCTTTGTGAATAGGTCGGCAAGTTGATATTTTGTGGGCACAAAGCACATTTCGATCATACCATAAAAGAGACCCGATCATACCTCTGTAGAGCTTGCACTCGACAGATTTACCCTATGGATCTGAGTGCAACTTGGATCCAGTGGCCATGGGGGTCTTCATGGCAGAGGAGTCAGAGAGTTTGAAATTTGAAAGAATGTCAGAGACATATTTAGATTGGTTAATGAAAATTCTTTCTGACGGTTGTTTGACTTGAAGCCCGAGGAAGAAATTTAATTCTCCCATCATGCTCATTTCAAACTCACTCTGCATTTTGTAATGCCAAATACGATGTCATCCACATATATTTGGACAAGCAGAATCTCATCACCTTTTCTCTTGTAAAACAAAGTGGTGTCAGTGGTACCTCTTTCGAACTTATTGACAAGAAGGAAGTTTGAGAGTCTTTCATACCATGCTTTGGGGGCCTGTTTGAGTCCATACAAGGCCTTGTCCAAATAGTAGACGTGATTTAGGTATTTTTCACTCTCAAACCCTAGTGGCTGTTGGACATATATATCTTCTTGAATCTGTCCATTTAAAAAGGCGGACTTGACATCCATTTTGTACACCTTTGTTGGTCCTGAAGGGTTATACAAGTTTGTAGAAGGGGGGGTTGAATACAAACACACGATTTTTACTTTTCTAAATTGTTTATTGATAAATCAAGACAATTTACAACTTGTTGCGGAACAAGATTAAGGACTAATCCTAATCTAAACAAGTTAAGAACACTAAGTTTCTTGCACTAGAATAAGATAGAAAGGACACAAGGAAATTACGAGTAATAACCTAACACATAGTAGTAAGGAAGAATAAGAAGATGGCTGAGCACACTTCATTTCTGAAGTAGGGTTCTTCTTATATACTGCATGCATTTAATGCATGGCAGTATTGCTTTACACGTGGCAGCAGCTGAGTGGTTGCATGTCATTGACCTTTGTAGACAACCTTAGTAGCCGTATGGTGCACAGTGTAAAATCAGAGTGTGTTGTACGATTCTAGACAGAAGGGATGTCCGTTCTGACATTTCGTACGGAGACGTGCAAGGGGGGGGGGAAAGACAAAAGTAACTTGTAGAGGAAGACTTCATGATCATCTTTCGTTGAATCAGTACTTTATCAGCGAATGATAAAGCTCAGCGATTGCTGAACTCTTCTACTTGTAACTTCACGTTGAGTAGACAAATCTTGGCTTCGCTGATATCCGCATCAGTTCATTAGTAGACTTGTCGCTGTTCTGGAGCTTGATCTTCGACTTCAGCGTAGAACATATGTTGACGTGAAACTTGTCTTCAGGGATCATAAGTAAACAACTAATTTATCAGCGATTCTCACAGAGACTGAACAGGCTCAGAGCTACTGGATCAATAGTGTTCGCTGAACTTTAAACTTAAAGAGCGAGAGTTCCTATCAGCGGTACTGTAAAGTCTTAGTACTTATCAGCGATAGAGAAACTCTAATACATATTGTTTACTTACAATTTTCACTAAGTATTTTAAGAGAGAGTCATTATCAAATCACTGAGGGTTTGGATCAACAATCTCCCCCAATTTGATTATGACATAGCAACAAAGAAAATTGCAAAGTATGAAAACACAAGGATAAAAAGAACTCATAAAATATTTGTCCCTTTTACTGTTTTCTGGGATCTTTTCAGTACTGATGGAGTAAAGTACATTCGCTGAAATTTTTCTTTAAACTTCTTAAAGATTACAAAGTGAAGTGGAAAATTACAAGTACAGAAGATGTAGACAGATAAGGATAGAAGAATTATAAGAGAGATCCTATCCGTCAATGGGTTCTACCTTAATGAGAAGTTCATCAAGGGTCTTTGATGTGGGAATCATCCAGCCAGGGACTGTTACTCCTTGATCCTTTTTGTTCTTTGCTTCTTCAAAAATCAAGGGCTTAAGGTATCGAGCCTGAAGGTCGCGTCTGAATTCACACCAGTAGATGAGGTCTCTGAGCTGTTTGATGGGAGTGATGGGAAGCTCAGAGATGCGTTGAAAGTGTTGTCTTCCATCATAGTCTAAAAAGAAGATACCATAGGGTTCGCTTAAGACTTTTCCAGGGATGAAAGTTTCGCCAGGAGGCAGAGAGGTGTCAAGCGCTGAGAGGTCAGGGTCAGGACCAAGTACTTCAGCACAAGAGAAACCAATACCTGTTTAGTTCCGTATAGGAAGACCTGAGCCTGAAGGTTTCAGATTTTTCTTTGCAGAGGCCCTTCTTTGTTGAGTTAGAAGAGGAGATGGAGGAGGAATATCCACAGCAGAAGAAACCAAGTCGATCTGAGAATTTACAATCTTCTCGACATGGCTCTTGAATTTTGAGCGAGATCGCTGAATGGCTATTCGTATCTCCAACCATTCAGAGAAACCAAACTTCTCTTGTTAGCTTCAATCTTCCTAATCATAGAAGTATTTAGAAGTAGTAAAAAATAGGCTAAGTAAAGAAAGCCTCTTACAGAGGCTCTGCCGAACTTACCGAGAGATCAAGGTCAAGAAGCTACAGAAGCTAAAGAGGCGCCCTACAGAAGCTCTGTCATACGCGCAAAGAAGACAAATGACTCGAAATCCGGGGAAGACTGCTCTACAAAGGACCAGACCACAGAACCTCTGTAATACTTTACAGAGCCTCTGTGATCCTCTTCAAAGACTTCAAAGATATTTATAATATCTTTCTACTGCTACTGGACCTGTTTATCAACTTGCATGGTATCATGCCCTGTCCAACTTCCACGTGTCAAATTCTGATTGGATTCAATAGGGCTTAGTACATAATAGACGTCTGCTGCATTAAATGCAATACATCACGTCCAAACTGTTCATACCATCCTTTCAACTATTCATACCATCCGTTATGAATAGTAGCTTATGCTTTATGGTCCCCTTAGAGTAGTATATAAGGAAGACTCATGTTGAGTTCTTCCTAACAAGAAATCAAGAGAGAAAAACATCACAAGAACACACAGCTTAAACACTTTGAGAGTCATATATGTTTTAAAGCTTTGCTTACTCACTGTTCTTGAATCTGTTCTTAATATATATATTCAGTAAACTTTGAGATATTATTTCCTGTTCACTGTTTATTTATATTGTGTTCTAAATCTATCAAACATGTCTGTTAGTTCTTCAAATACGCTTCCGCATCAAACTCAAACCTGAACTAATAGATCTGATAATCTTGTTTAAACAAAACGTGAACCAACAATTGGTATCAGAGCAAAGCTTGATTTTCAATATCAAGTGATCCTCTTTGTTACAAGATTAGTGATAGACATCATTATTTTTTTTAACCTATTCCTAATTTCTAGATTAAAACTCCATTAAAGTGTACTCTGGGAACTGTTCAAACCTAGAAAACTTTCCAGATCATCAGACTCATACTCTTTAAACATACTATCTTTTCAGAACCTTAAACAATGACAAATACAAATAACTTCTTTACTGCTGGTTCCCTCACCAAGCCTCCTACTCTCCTACGAGATGAGTATCCTCAATGGAAGATAAGAATGGTTCATTTCTTTGAGGGTACTAAAAAAAATCTAGTACAATATCTTTACAACCTTCCTCCTGTTCCCATGATAGTAGTACCACGAGTACCAGCTACTGCTGAATCTCCTGAAATCCCTGAACATCAAAAACCAAAGCCAAAAGAAGAATGGTCAATTGAAGATAAGGCAGAAGATGAAGTTGCACAGAAAACAAAAAGAATCTTGATAATGGCTATCCCCAACGAGCTTTTTCAATCCTTATATGCATGCGAAACTGCGCACGATCTTTGGAAAGAATTAGAAAGACAGTTGGAAGGGGGTGCTAAAACACAGAAGAACCGAATGGCACAGTACATAAATGAATATCATGCATTCAGAGCCTCTGCAACAGAATCTCTGCAAACAACGTACGACAGGTTCAACTCTCTCATAAACAAATGCAGAAAGTCTGGCATTCACAGAACCTCGGAAGAAAATAACGTCATGTTTCTAAAGAGCCTGAATGATGAGTGGCTTCAACTGTCTATGTCTTTACAAACAAACCAAGATCTAGACTCATGGACACTCTCTGATCTCTATGGAACACTAGCTGCACAAGAGCCTCAAATAGCACAGGCTAAAACAATAGCCATTGCACCATAAGCATTGGTTAGTAAATCAACAGAGGCTACAGAGAGACCGAGAAATGAGAGAGCAACAGAGGAGAAGAAGAAGGAGAAGAAGAAGATAGTGATGGTTGATAGCGAAGAAGATGAGCTGATAGAGGAAGAAATAACTCTTGCGTCATTAGCTAAATCATTGGCTCTATTGACAAGAGAGTTCAGAGGTAACCAAAGAAATTTTGGAAATGACAGATATAGCAGAAACAACCAGAGAGATAGAAGAGATGATGGAAGAAGAGAAGAATCAAGTGACCGACAGAGGTCAGACTATAGAAATGATGACCAACAGAGGTTGAGCGAAAGAAACTACAGAGGAAATGACCGACAGAGGTCAGATGACAAGGTAGGCCACACACAAGAATGCTACAAATGTGGTAAGCCTAGTCATTATGAAAACGAATGCCGAACAGAGAAAGGTGGAGACCAACAGAAGTCCGACGATCGAACTGGAAACACCTCCCAAGGTTGCTTCAACTGCGGCAAGCCAGGCCATTTCGCAAAAGAATGCAGAAGTAGACAAAATCGCCCACAGAAGGACTCAGCTTTTTACAAAAAGAAGGCTGAATATTATGCGCAAAAATCCCTGATGGCGAACAAAGGGCATTCTGAAGAAAATAAGGAGGACTTCGAGTCAGACTCTACCTCTGATGATGAATTCACAACCAATGCCTTGTTCTGTGGCATGGCAGAAGTCGACTCCGACACTGACAATGAGGTATCCATTTTAAACTCTACCTCTTGTATTAAATCTGTAGATAATGATTCAATTAAACTTAACATTGAACTGATTGAACTAAAAGAGATAAATGAAAGCATTCAAAAAAAAAAACTCACCTTTAATGAGAGAGAAGTAAGGCTTATCACTCAAGAAAAAGCCAAAATTTTCGAAGAAAAGGAAAGAGTAGAAAAATATTGGAGCAAAAATTTAGATCCTTTAAAAAAGCAAATTTCTGAATTAACCTCTGCTTTAAAAATCAAAACTAAAGAGCTTTCAGTTTCTAGGAGTGAAACAACGGACATAAAAGCTCTCAAAGAATACTTTCAAATGGAGAGAGAGGTACTTTGGCAAGATCTACTCAGAAGAGAAGTTTTACTTAAAAACTATAAAGATGCACAGAAGGTGTATGAGAAAGTAAACTCACAAATAGGAAGACGAGGTATAGGGTACGATGATATTACTCTAGGTGTTGAAGGCAAAAGACTTAAACCTCTGTCTTCTCTGTTTGTAATAGGAAATACAAATAAACCATCTTTTCCAAACTTACTCTCTGTAAGTAAAAGGGTTAAAATCTCTGCAGAACCTCACTTAAGGAAATATACGAAGATGATCAATGTGTGGTTTGAAAACATAGATTCATCATCTTCAACCTCTGTCAATAGAGGAATCAAACCAAAGAAATATCTGAAAACACAAGATCAGATTGGTATCTTCAAGTTTGGTAAACCAGAGACTCAAGCACAGGTTGCTTTTGTCTGTATGTTAGATGTCGAAAAGAAATTATCTGCAAAAGCTCCTGAGTTTAAACCCATCTTTTCAGAAGAAAAACTTAAAAGATCAATTGAAAAAGAAATTTTGGAAGTTTTGAAATCAAATGCTTTAGAAAATCTCTGTACATCTTCTATAGATCAAATTCTCGCTGAAGAGATCTCATCAGAAACCCCTGCCATCTATGAAAGTTATTCTACAGAGGAAGAAAGCTCGTACGATACATGCTCAGAAAATCCAGCCTCTGTCGAAAGAGATGACTCAACCTCTGTATATGAGGACGATTCAACCTCTGACGACTCAGAGACTGATTCTAAATCAGGGATAGTTCACTGTGACACAGAGGATGTTAAATTATCCTCTGAGGTTCTTAACAGAACAATTTCTCCAAAAGAGAAAATCACAGAGATACCTATCTGTCCAGATTTTCTCAAAATGTGTATACAAGTCAAAACCTCTACAGAGCTTAATAATCTGAAAAAGGCCTATGAAAATCCTAAAAGCTCAAAATTTTCAAAACCTTTAAGGCCTGAAGCTAACAAATATCTTCCCTCTGTGACAGTGAAGACAGACGTTCACCACAGAAGAGACTCACAGAAGGCAGGACCTAAACAAGATTTTTGCAAACAACATTCTAGTATTCATAGATCTTCTTGTAATAAGAAATCTAATGTTAAGAAAGAATGTAATGCCTCTGTGGCTCAGTTCAAGAAATTCAATGAAAAGTTCAAACAAATCACGTCTCATATTAAATACTGTCATTGTTTTGATCTTATGTTCAAATTGAAAAATCACTTCTCAAGTCCAGATTGCTTACTCTCCACTAAAATTCAAACTCCAAAGTCAAAACCTAGAGAGAAACAATCTGATCTTTCTACAAAAGATAAAATGTATTTCAAGAATGCTAAGGTAAACTTGAAAAATTCTAACAATATTGGACCCATATGGATATGGGTACCTAAGTCTCTGTGATTGTCTTACAAAAGCGGTATGTGCCAATTTGGTATCTTGACTCCGGATGCTCAAGGCACATGACTGGCGACATAAGTTTACTATCCACGTACAAAGAAACACACGATGGTGGATCTGTAACTTTTGGAGACAACAAGAAGGGACACATCAAGGGCTATGGAGTCATAAAGAAGGAAAACATCTTTGTATACAAAGTTGCATATGTGAATGGCCTTAAACACAACCTACTCAGTATAAGTCAACTCTGTGATACAGGATTTGATGTCTTGTTCAAAAGGACTTTCTGCTCTCTGCAAAGTGAAGACACAGGAATGGAACTTCTGCGAGCCGAAAGAAAAGGTGATCTGTATCTGATGAACTTTTGTTCAACAACCAATGACAAAGTTTGCCTTGTAGCTTGCGAAAGTAAAGAAGCCTGGTTATGGCATAACAGGTTCTGTCACTTGAACTTTCACACCTTGGATAAACTGGTCAAACTTGATCTAGTTAAAGGTTTGCCTAATGTTAAATTTAATAAGGATCACTTGTGTTCTGCCTGTGAAATGGGAAAACTCAGAAGAGCTTCCCACAGAGGCAAAACATATGTGTCTTGCACTAGGCCTCTGTACATGCTTCATGTCGACCTCTGCGGTCCCATTGCCATACAGAGCCTAGGTGGCAAGAAATATATACTTGTCTTAATTGATGAGTATTCGCGCTTCACATGGGTTGAATTTGTTAGAAAGAAATTGGATGTTCCAATCATCTTGATTAATCTAATGAAAAGAATCCAAGTTCTTTATGAATGCAAAATACAGAAGTTAAGAAGTGACAATGGCACAGAATTTAAAAACTCTGCCATTGAAGCCTATCTTACTACGGAAGGAATATCACAGAACTTCTCTGCCGCACGCACTCCACAACAGAACGGCGTAGTAGAAAGAAAGAATCGAACGCTCGTGGAGGCCGCAAGAACTATGCTATCAGCATGCGGATTACCGATGAACTTTTGGGCAGAAGCAATTTCTACCGCTTGTTACACACAGAATCGGTCAACCATTGTGAAAAGACACATCAAGACTCCTTACGAACTGATCAACAAAAGGCGGCCATACATCAAGTTTTTCCATGTGTTTGGATGTAAATGCTTTGTTTTAAACGACAGAGATTCCAGAGGAAAGTTTGAGGTAAAAGCTGACGAAGGAAAATTCATTGGATACTCTGCCACTTCCAAAGCCTACAGAGTATATCTTACAAGATCTCGCAAAATCGTAGAAAGTATCAATGTTTCTTTTGATTATTCATTCCAGAAGACTTCTAAGAAAATCAGTTCAGAACTCGAACTTAAAAAAGAAACCTCTGGCATCTCGCAAACGAAAGAAGACTTGAATCTTCTATTTTTAGAGATGTTCCACGATGACATTGATCCTTCTGTTGGAACCATCAGAGTTTCTGAAGAACCATCCTCTGTTGAACAAAATCCTACAGGTATGACTCTAACTGGTCCAAATAATGCTTCATCTTCTTCTATAAATACTACAGATGCAAATGCCGAAGAAGAAAATGCAGAAGATGAAACATCAAGAAAAACGACCACAGAAGCTGCTGTAAAACAAACTCCACAATCCACAGAAGAACCAATTACAGAGGAAATTGAGGAACAAGACTATACGTCCTCAGAGGAACAAACTCCACCACCACTCATACCAATCATTCCACAAATGGTAGAATCAACTACCAAGGCAAGAAGAACGACAGAGGCTACACAAGAAGAAGATCCACAAGAAGCTTCTGAAGAAAGGTTCGATGACATTGATGACCATCTTCCACGCACCACTCAGTGGACAAAAAGCCATCCTCCAAGCCAAATAATCGGAGAACCTTCTGACTCAGTAAAAACCAGGTCTGCCACTGCTAATTTTTGTTTCTTTACAAATTTTATTAGTGTGATAGAACCAAAGAAGATTTCTGAAGCCCTAGACGACCCAAACTGGGTAGACGCCATGCAAGAAGAACTTCTGCAGTTTGAGCGTAACAGAGTATGGACTTTAGTACCTCTGCCACGAGGGAAACAGGCCATTGGGACTAAGTGGGTCTATAGAAATAAGAAGGATGAAGATGGAGTGGTCATCAGAAATAAAGCACGATTGGTGGCCAAGGGTTATAGACAAGAAGAAGGCATAGATTACGATGAGACTTTTGCTCCTGTTGCACGGCTCGAAGCAATAAGAATATTCTTAGCCTTCTCAACTCACAGAGGTTTTAAAGTCTATCAGATGGACGTAAAATCAGCTTTTCTCAACGGTGAAATCCAAGAAGAGGTTTACGTAAATCAGCCACCAGGGTTTGAAAGCTCAAAGTTCCCAAGGCATGTATACTACCTTGAAAAGGCTCTGTACGAACTGAAACAGGCTCCAAGAGCATGGTACGAACGACTTTCTACCTTCCTTCTAGTAAATGGCTACGACAAAGGTACAACAGATACTACCTTATTCTATAAACGTAAAAACAGTGAAATAATGCTTGTACAAACCTATGTGGACGACATAATTTTTGGGTCTTCTAATACAGAAGAGTACAGAAATTTTGAAAAACTCATGCAGAGTGAGTTTGAAATGAGTATGATGGGAGAATTAACATTCTTCCTCGGACTCCAAGTCAAACAAACATCAGAGGGAATTTTTATAAATCAGGCCAAATATGTCTCTGACATTCTTTTCAAGTATAGCCTCTCTGATACCTCTGCAATGAAAACTCCAATGGCCACTGGAAATAAGTTATCCTTAGATCCAGATGGCATCTCTGTAGAATGCACTCTCTACAGAGGCATGATTGGATCTCTGTTATACTTAACTGCAAGCAGACCTGACATTATGCATGCCACATGTCTTTGTGCACGTTATCAAGCTAATCCTAAGAAATCACACTATGATGCTGTGAAAAGAATCTTTAGATATCTAAAGGGGACCAAAAATCTCGGTCTCTGGTATCCACAGAACTCTGGTTTTAGTCTTAAAGCTTATACAGATTCAGACTATGGAGGATGCATGCTCGACAGAAAGAATACCTCTGGGAGTTGTCAATTCCTAGGTGGTAAACTAGTCAGTTGGAGCTCCAAGAAGCAAAATTGTGTCTCAACATCCACTGCAGAAGCTGAATACGTTGCTGCTGCAAGCTGTTGTTCTCAGGTTCTATGGATGAAGACTCAGCTAAAAGACTACGGTCACATCCTATTCAAAATACCCATCTTCTGTGATTCCAAAAGTGCCATTGCTATCTCTGCCAATCCTGTGCAACACTCAAAAACCAAGCATATCGATATAAGATACCATTTCTTGAAACATCATGTTGAATACGGTACAATCGAGATGCATTTCGTGCCCACAGAATACCAACTCGCGGACTTATTCACCAAAGCTTTAGACGAGAAAAGATTCAATTTCTTGGTGGGTAAGTTAGGAATGATCAATATGACGTGAAAATCCTCTGTAAGTATAGCTTTATCTTCTGTAAATATGTATATATTTCTATTGTTTACTTATTGCTTTGATTGATTTATTTTTGTATGTAAATTCTCAATCTCAAATAGTTCTTGAAATCTCAGAGCTTCTGTGGGTCTACTCAGAACCTCTGACGACCCCTACAGAACCTCTGGAAAACATGACCTATGTTCTATGCAAAACTTATCATTCTTTGATCCAAGCATAGGTCAAGGGGGAGCAAAAGGAAATTACTTGATCTACAGAGGTGATTAGATCAAGGGGGAGCAAAAAGGGACCCTGAAATGATCTACAGAGGTAAAACTTTCAAGGAAAGCCAAAGAAGAATGTCGATGAATCTATATCGACAGAAGTCAGACATCACTTCCAAGAAAAGAAGAACCAAAAGGTATGTCTCTAGCACAAAAGGTTTTTGAAAACAGTTTTCTAGGACACAAATTGTCAAATATGTCCTAAAAATACCGAGAATAACATTTCAAAAATCAAAAGCTCAAAAAGTTTCATAAAATTCGAATTAGGAGAAATTTAAGATCATAGAGCTTCGGCTGAGCTCAACAGAGGTTCTGCCAGAAATATGCTCTGTGATCACAAATTAACCCTCTATCGATCTTTTGGAATGTTATCTCGGAAACCGAATACATACACCATGACCTTCCTGAACAAAACTTTTTTCATAACAGTTTTCTCGGACACCAACTTTCAAATATGTCCGAAAAACATCTCTTAAAACAGATCAAAAATTGGATGATCAGAAAATTTAATAGAATTTTTGTTATGAGATTTTTTCCCTCATAGAGCTTCTGCTGG
The DNA here is from genome assembly GCA_033807775.1 of Saussurea involucrata. Lineage (NCBI taxonomy): Eukaryota > Viridiplantae > Streptophyta > Magnoliopsida > Asterales > Asteraceae > Saussurea > Saussurea involucrata. Next base: position 28,158,470 of record CM066316.1, read on the forward strand.
CCCTCACAGAGCTTCTGCAAGTTCCAACAGAGCCACAAAAACTCTTAACTAAAAATCCTATTGATCCTCTCCAATTCCTTTACAAACGTTTTGGTTAGAGAAGAACCCCACAGAAGTCATGATAACAATGAGATATATGAGAAAGGGATAAACATCAAAGATTTTCAAGATCACAGAGCTTCTGTAAACTACAGAAGTTCTGTCAATCTGTTACTTGGGCATTTCTGTAGTAATAACGGTTACTTTTACTGAGAGTGAATCACATGTGACTAAGAACAACCCCACGCGCCTAGCATTAATGGGCCGCGCACGACATCCTGTCATCTTCTGACATGGCCTACGTGTCCCATTTTCATTGGGCGTACATAGAACGTTTTCTATGGAAAGCTGAACCCGCCGTTCTAACTTGAGTACGGATTCCAAATTTTAATCCATTGCCATATATTTTACTCTCTCGAATTCTACCGTTTTACCCTCCTATAAAAACCAAGCTTACCCTCTCATAAACGTTTTACAAACTCTCATTCTTCTCCGGCGAAACCCTGCAAAAACCTGCAAGTATCTTATTCTCATTACCAAATGGCTTCATCTTCTCAAGCTATCTCCCCTGCACACTCTCCGGCGAACTCACCAGAACATTCACCTGCTCATTCTGAACATTCAGAAAACCCCAACCCTGCCCAAAATATTGAACAAGAAGATTCCGGCGATTCAGCAGACTTTGCTCCGACCACACATCTTCAAAACTTCATAGCAAAGGATCATTTCGAAAAGGTACTACCAATCAAATCCAACAATTGCTATTTGGTCCCCTCACCCATTGCTTTCGGCGAAGCCCATGCCATTCTTCTAAACATAATGGAAAATCATATCCTCTTCCCTTTACTCTCAAGAACCCCAAAGAAAATTCCAGTTAGATATTTGAACCAGTTTTGGCAAAGTTGCCGATTTGATAAAGATGATTCTATTATCAAAGGGTACATTTCAAGACCTGACAAATCTGAACATCTGGAAATCAAGTTCCATAGAACAATGTTCTCACTTGAATCCAACCTACCTACAAGGGGTCTTCTTGGATTAAAGAAGTATGCAGAGCAACGAACAGACGACGAGATCTGTCCTTTCCTAGAAATGCTTGGGTACAACACCCCACTGAGGAAGAGAAATGACTTCCGCAGAGGCAGATTACCACCTCTGTGGAACACCTTGTTCTTAATTCTTAACAGATGCCTGACAGGGAAGATAGGCAGTATTGACCAGAGCTCACATCAGATATTAACCATCATGTATGGGATTTACTATGATCTCCCACTGGATTACGCGACCATAATGATGCAAGAGATCATCAACACCATCGACAGAAAGAACAACACAAGAAGGGTCAAAGAGAACGATCCTAAGTTTCTACCACCTCTGCAATTCCAAAGAATACTGGAAGTTTTGTTCAAACATCTGTTGCTGATACAGAAATGGCCAATGAAAGGGCCAATTCCCAAACAGTTCCCAATGAACAAAAATACCCCCACTGATCATGTAGATGGCTACACACACTGCAGACCTCTGTCAAAGAACCTTCTGAAGTATGCCTCGAACAAAACCCTTAAGGAAGAATATATACGCGATCATAGAACTCCAAAACCGAGTCCTATGACACCCCCGCGTTTAGGTGTCCCCCTAGGAACAATGATTGCAGAACCTCTTTCCACTCAAGAAGAAAAAGATAACAAATTAGCAAAACACATGGCTATTCAACTAAGCTTCATAGCCAAACGTGCAGAGCTCATGGGAAAGAAGTCCTCTTCGAAATCTTCTGCCTCTACTCCAAAATCAAAAAGGAGGAAAACTGCAGAAGGCACCTCTACAAGCGCTACAGAAGATCAACCTTCACCTCCTCATGCCACAGAAATTGGCTCCTCTGCTCCTCCCTCCTCTCCAAAACTGAAGAAGAAAAGAAAATCAAAAACCACAGAGGAAGGGGCACCAAAACCTAAGAGGAGGAAAACCAAAAGGAAGCATGGTAAATCACTTGATAAATTGGTTACCATAGAAGAGGAAGCAATCGCAGAAGAAAGAACTGCAGAAGAAGAAGATGCAGAAGTAGAAATGACAGAAGAGGGATATCAATCGCCCCATCAATCCCCAGATCGATTTGCTCACCAAGGAAACCTAAACGATTTCCTACAGAACCCTGACATTGCCAACACTTTAAATACAACAGGGTGGACGGCACAACCTCTCGACCACCACTCCCCAGAAGAACAATACTTCTCTATTTCTGGCATTGACACGCATCTGCAAGAAAATGATCAAACACCCAGAGATCAATCAGCTGAGACACCTATTATTCTACAAAACCCCTTCATTCAACAAGGATTGGACGTCCACAGAAGGAGTCCAAGCCCAGCTTCAGAAGAAATAGAACAAACAGAAGCTGAGTGGAATAGAGATGAAATAATTGAGGCTTTAGAGAAAGGAGAAGAGGCAGAAGTTGTACAAGAAGAGGGATTTAAAACATGGGAGACAAGAGTGGAGGTCTCAGAGGTAGATTCAGATGAAGAAGAAACTGTCTGGATACGAAAAGGTCTCTATCATCCACATGTCATAAGATTATACGGCTCTCATCAAATGTATGACTTCTTAGGCAAAGAGCAAGGAACTTCAACAGAAGCTAGGGAAGAAGCACCAAGCCATCAGATAGCTACAGAAGCTGAAATGATAGAAAATGATGTAGTGCTTGGATGCTTAACAGAGGAGGAAATAAGAAAAGATGCCTGGATTAATAGAGGCACACAACCAAAACCAACTCCCAGTGCAACCCACACATCTAACTCCGCAGATCTAGCTGCAGAAGGAGTTATTGAAAAAGAGCAGCACAGCTCGATCCAAACCCAACCCATCCAGCCAGAAGTCACTCTTTCGACTTCTGCGCCCACAGAAACCGGGGAATCCATTCCTAGAGAGTCTCCTCAAAGAGACTCACCTATAGTTCGTGATCAATCGCCCCAAATCACACTAGAACACCCTACAGAGGAATTCGTTTCCTCTGCCACGCACGAAATAGGGCCAACCCTTCTTTCAGAGAGAAGTAGTGAGCACAACGACGAAGAGACTCTAGACAAGTCTCCGAGTCAACAGAAGGATAATCTAGTACCCACCTCTGAAGTGGATCTAGACAATGTCATTCACAGAACTTCTGTAGAGTCTGAAGCACTAGATGCTTCTGCTCCAAGATCAGATGGAAATCCTTCCACCCCCAACATACAAACAAGGGTGAACGAAGGTGTCCCAGGAGCAGGGACTCACTCTGGAGACGAATGTGTTCCTCCAGAGGTTACACCAGGGACACAAGTATCAAGGGATGAGTTCCAAACCCTTGTCACCTCTGTGAACCAAACCATGAAAGAGTTGCAAAGCTCTTTCACATCTTTTGCAGAGAAAACATCAACGACCTTGCTGAATCTGAACACCAAAATGGACAATCTGTCCACAGAGGTGAAAACAGCAATCACAGAGATGAAATCTTCTGCTCAAACAACTGCCACAACTACAGCCACTTCTGCTGCTAAAGATTTTGGAATAGCTGCAACTTCTGCATTCAAGGAATCAGTAAAACATTTCCTTGAACAAATGAACAAGCAATCCAACAAATCACAGAGCGTCACACCTGCAGAACTACAGAAGGCTCTGCAAAATGTTCAAGAAGAGGCAATGCGCAACACTACAATAATGCAGCCAAAAGATTACATGACCAGAGCACAGCTGACAGAGCTTGGTCAAAATGTCATAAACCAGGTCACAGAAGTCATTGTCTCATTCACTACTGCAAATGCCAATTACGTCAAAGATTTCAGAAAGAGTGTCGGCAAAATGTGCTTCAACACAGAAGCAGAGCTTGCAACTCTATTCGGCCTCTGTGATGATGTATGTGCGAAGTTGATGGCCGCAGGAGCAGAACTACCAAAGAAACCCAAAGCTTCCTGCAGAGCAGAGGGTACTTCTGATAAAAGTCAGGATGATTCTGATGATGACCATCCTGGTCCATCAGATCATCCTGAGGGGGAGAATATAAGGGAGAAAGCTACGACCAGAGGATTACAAGCTCCACCAATCGCAGCAGAACCAATCAGTCAAGCCCCTCCAGAACAAACTCAAGATCAACAACAAAATCAACAGACCACAGAGACAACACCCATCTCTGTGGAATCAAGTCCTGAAGAAACCAATATTCCAGAAGTTGATCAGCAAACCACAGAGGCAACAACCACCCCTGTGGTAATCATTTTGGAAGAAAGTCCTTCAACAAAATCAACAGAAAAACCCCAAACTATACCAAGAAGAAAGTTGATTGCCACCAAACCAAAAAGAGCAACGACCTCTGCTTCCGATATTCTGAGAAAGATGCACAATAAAATGACTGAACGAATGGCGCAGAGAGAAGAAGAAAGGCACAGGTTCACATTAGCTTTCAAAATGACAAGAAGATTCTATGTCAAATCTTCATCAACAGAAACAGAGCTCACAGAAGAAATCACCAAAGAATCTCCAACAGAGGTTACAGAGCAACTCAAGCCACAGAACCATCGCCACAAAAGTCCTCTTAAACACAAGTGTCAAAACCTACAGAGGCAACCATCAAGCCAACAGAAGCACCAACCACCAAACCTACAGAAGAAACAGGTTCTAGACCTCCAAAAGCCAAAGACAAGGGCAAAGCAATACTGACATAAGAGCCCAAGAAAAAGAAATCATTGCCCAAGCCTACAGAAAAATTGATGAAAAGCGCTTTTGATGCCTTTCAAACTCCAAAACCTGAAGAAGAGGACTGGGCATATGGATTAAAGCCTCTGACACACATTCCTCTAACTGGCAGAGCTGCAGAAGTTGTTCAAAAGATGGAGAGTCTCAGAAGACAAGTACCACAACCTGGTCCAACACATGAAGAGATGGAAGAAGTGGTATACAAATACCTCTATAAACAAACCTTTCAGACCAATCATCCAACAGATCATGTGACAGATTCAAGGATCAGAGAAGAACTTGAGAACATCTTCACAAGGACAAAGCCAAGAACCAAAGCAGATGTCTTCTCAATCCACAAGATCAAAAAGGTAATCTTCTGCAAGTTCTCCTTTACAAGAACCTATCCAAGGGTCAGGTACAATCTTTACAAAGTCAGAAGAGAAGACAATTCAGAAACCACCTTCGCTGATGCTGACCTAAGAAATATCAATCCTTATGATCTACCTGACCTTCTGCAATGGACAAAGGACAACTACAACACAGAGGCAAACACCAGAGCCTATCAAGTGTTCAGAAAAGCAACGAGGGAAAAGCTTCTGATCTACATTATGATAGATTTTCAACTGGGAAAGGATCTTGGTCTCAAACATCTGAATTTACGACCACCAGAAGATCGCTGCCCACCCGACGCCGTGCCCAACTCTATCATTACAGAACCAAGATTCGGGTTAGTATTTCAAAACCCACAAGGTGAAGTCAAACTGTTTGTGTGCATGGACTGTCAGAAGTATGCAACTAGTACTCTGAACAAGTTCAGAGCAAGCCTTGTAAAATACAGAGGTACAGAGAAAATGGATAGAGATGCTGCAGATACTTTCATCAGAGAGATTGATGCCACAATCCGCCTAAGAGAACTCTGCATCAGTTTCTACAAAGAGATCAGAAGAATCGGAAGAGACAACAGAAGCTACAACGATTTCAAAGATGCCAAAATCTGATTCTCAAACCTCAAATCTCGGCAAATCAAGTCAAAGTTTATCTTTCATTATACTCAAATGTAAAATGCCTCTGGCATATTTTCTAAATGAAAGAACTTTCGAGGTATTGTCTAACCTCTGTCTTATCTAACTTAGCCTAAACTAAACTCAAGTTCAAATTTTTTTATTTTTCACTACTTAGGGGGAGATTGTTAGCTTCAATCTTCCTAATCATAGAAGTATTTAGAAGTAGTGAAAAATAGGCTAAGTGAAGAAAGCCTCTTACAGAGGCTCTGCCGAACTTACCGAGAGATCAAGGTCAAGAAGCTACAGAAGCTAAAGAGGCGCCCTACAGAAGCTCTGTCATACGCGCAAAGAAGACAAATGACTCGAAATCCGGGGAAGACTGCTCTACAAAGGACCAGACCACAGAACCTCTGTAATACTTTACAGAGCCTCTGTGATCCTCTTCAAAGACTTCAAAGATATTTATAATATCTTTCTACTGCTACTGGACCTGTTTATCAACTTGCATGGTAGCATGCCCTGTCCAACTTCCACGTGTCAAATTCTGATTGGATTCAATAGGGCTTAGTACATAATAGACGTCTGCTGCATTAAATGCAATACAGCACGTCCAAACTGTTCATACCATCCTTTCAACTATTCATACCATCCGTTATGAATAGTAGCTTATGCTTTATGGTCCCCTTAGAGTAGTATATAAGGAAGACTCATGTTGAGTTCTTCCTAACAAGAAATCAAGAGAGAAAAACATCACAAGAACACACAGCTTAAAACACTTTGAGAGTCATATCTGTTTTAAAGCTTTGCGTACTCGCTATTCTTGAATCTGTTCTTAATATATATATTCTGTAAACTTTGAGATATTATTTCCTGTTCACTGTTTATTTATATTGTGTTCTAAATCTATCAAACATATCTGTTAGTTCTTCAAATACTCTTCCGCATCAAACTCAAACTTGAACTAATAGATCTGGTAATCTTGTTTAAACAAAACGTGAACCAACATCTCTAATGAAGTAGCGTAAAAGGTTTGCTTGGTCTTGTCTTCTCTGAATACGTCAACTTCAACAACAGGAACGTCTACAAATGTTTTTCCTCTGATATTTACCTTGTTGATTCTGGATGGTCGAGATCGATAGTTCAGTCTTTCGTTGCACCATTCCAAAGTAAAATCAGATACCTTGGTCTTTTCTTCAACGATCCTCTGGACGTCTTCCCATAACTGACGTTGGACTTCGATGGGAGTTCTTTCCAGCGCTGGGTCTTTCACCGATTGTTGGGCAAGCTGGATGGCAAGAGCCTTATCTTTTTTTTCAGCTTCCTTCTTTTCGGCGAGTAATCTTACAGCTCTGAGGTAATCAGTGAATTCTTTCTTCGTAAGTCTGAACTTTTTAGGAACAGGAATTTTGTCACGAGGAAGAATGATTCGCTGATCTTCAAGCTGTTTGATCATTGCATCTCTCTTTTCTTGATCCTCTTCACTTAGCTTTTGAGGAGCCAAGGAAGGTCTGTTTTTGTGAAAGAGGAGTTGTTCTTCAGGTTCATCAGTGGTTAAATCCAAGACTGGGATTATTTCTTCAGCTCTTGTGGCTGGGATTATTGTTGGTGTAGTTGTAGGAGCTTCAGCGGGATCCTCAAGCAGGGGAGAGGACTAGCTGAAACACAGCGATTGTTTAAGTAAGAACATGGGAAGAAAGAGATAGAAAAGAATGGGGTTTAAGTGTATAGAGGTTTTATGGATAGAAGGATTGAGATTGAAAAGGGATAGAGGAGGGATGCAGTATAAAGGAAGAGAAGATATTGTACCTGACAAACTGGCTTAATCTGAAGGATAGCCAGATTGCCTTCTGCAGCGAGGCCTTTGTTTTTGTCTTTGTCAGCTTCATACGCTGCAGGCTTTGTCTTAGTCGTCTCCCCTGATGGTTCATTTATCGAAATCCCTTTCACAGGGGCCTTCTTGGGCTCAACGAAGAAGAAGTTATCATCATCATCGTCATCATCATCATCTTTAGGGGATGATGATGGTTCTTCATCATCAATATCGATGGGTTCTTCGTCTTCATCTTCTTCTTCTTCAGACTCGACCTCATCAGCGTAAGGTTTGGTCACATCAGCAACGGCTTCTTTGTGTTGCTCTTCGAGTTGCTCCCCCTCAGATACAGATGGAGGTTTCTCGGTTCCCTCATGGTTTTCAACTCCCTGAGGTTTTGAAGTAGAAGCAGCAGTTTCATTTTTCTTCTCCCCCTCATCATCATGGGGAAGGTCTTCAGCTCTTTTCTCCCCCTCTTCCACATGATGAGGAGGGGAGGCAAGAGGAATATCAGCAACATCATCAGTATGAGAATCACTGTCTTCTAGGCCAGTGATTCCCATGCATATCTCAACCACTGCTAATCTATCATCGAGGCCAGATATAGCAGGGACGAGTTTTCGAATATCCTCTCTATCGGCCTGAGTGAAGTGAGACTTTGGGGCGTCCAGGCGATTGAGTATCTGCTGAAGGAGATCTTTGACCGTAGTGACCTCACTCTTAAGAGTACCAACCTCTGTCTTCAATGATGTGACTTCATTGGACAGAGTGGTGAAGTTTGTTGCGAGGGTGGTGTTGGTGAGGTTGAGATTGTTGACGTTGGTGGAGGTTTCAGCGAGGGTGGTAGCAAAAGTTCCTATGCTGCCATCCACCTTCTCCATATCAGCTTTGGAGGCTTTCGTTTCAACAACCTCGATCAGATTCTTCAGATTTTCTCCAGCATTTGTAACTGCGGAAGAGTTTGCCGAGAGAGTGCGGGTGAGTGATTCCACCTTTGTTTCCAAGTCTTTCAAGGAGTTCTTGATATCTCCCAAATTAGGTCCTGAAAAAGTTATGAACTTATGAACTGAGGAAAGCTCAGAAGTTTGGGGTTGAGAAAGATTAGTGTTTGGGATATTGTGTATACCTGCAGGAGGGTTGGCGAAGTTGTCAAAACCTCGAATACCTCTAAAAGTTTCATAGTCGTCTTCAATAGTTCCATGATGACTTGAAGTACATGCAGGTCCTGTGGATTGTCCTATCATCCTCTGAAGATGTTCAGCAGTAGTGTCGCTGAGGAGGATGTTTGTTGAAGAGAATAAAGGAAGAGATTGAGTGACCAAGGGACAGGTGGGAGGAATGATGGTTGAGAAAGTGGGTTGGGTGCGGGGTTCAACGCTGGATCTGCTGTCAATCACTTTAGTCACTAGAGGGACTGAAGGAGGTGGGTTATGTTCCAAGATTATAACCTTAGTGTCTAAAGACGCTGAGGTCGGGATGGAAGGGGTGGTTTGATCAGCTGTGGCATAGCGTACCACTGAACTATCCATCATCTCTTCAAGATGAGTTGTGGAGTCTTCAGCATGTGAATGCTGGGGGGGGGGGGGGTTGCTCCTTGGTTTTCTTGATCCTTTTGGAACCAAGTTGGGAAGTAGATTGTTTCCTTTTTCGAGAAGGAGTGGAGGGTGCAGCTTGGGTATCAGCGGTGGGGATTTCCACTGAATGAGCCGCATAAGTAGAAGAAGGAGGATTAAGAATAGATAAAAGAGTAGTAAGGCGTACCTCGTTTGCCAGCAGCTTGAAGTCGAGCACCTTAGGGCCAACCTGAGAGAGTCTCAGATCACCCTCTTTTGGGTACTTGTCCCCAAGTCCTTGTTGAAAGACGGCGCTGATGAATCTGGGATATGGAACCCATGAAGGTCTATCAGCCATATCTACTCTGAATGCAAGGTCGTCATAGATGATCGAGGCCCAATCAACATGGAGACCCTTCAGCAATGCATAGCCCATGGCTTGCTGAGGTTGAGCAACTTGATCAGAGGAGCCACTCTTCGTTGTCATGCAACTTATTAGGTGTGCGAAGATGAAGTTCATCTCGCTTGGCATTTTGGACTTCTTGATCAGGGTTAGTTTCTTCTCAATCTCCTTGTCCCTCCCAGTGTCCCATGCGTAACCCATTGCATCAAAGAATGCAGTGATGGCTTCCCTATCAGCATGGTTTTTGTGGTTTGGGAGAGAGACAAAGGGTTTTTCTTTGGTGGCAGTGGGTAGGCTGAGTGCTCGCCTGATAATGGCAGGGTTGATTTTGGTTGTGCCAAATTTGGTGTCACATAGAATGACATCAAGGAGTTTCTTAGGGTCTTTGGATGAAGGAACCTAAGTGTGTCTGGCAGTATACCAGAACTGAGATAGAAGGAATTTATGGGCGGGGGTACGAAGGTTAAGGCTTTGAATAAGCAGCAGGTTTGGAGAAAATTCACAGCTTCATTCAGATGTGTGACTTGCTTTCGAGGAGGAAAATCGAAAAGCGCATAGAGGTTGTTTGATTTCGAAAAGTCTACTTTCTCAAGCGTAAACTTTACCTGAGGAGCCTTTGGTAGAGTCAGTTTCTCCGTTGCGGGAGATTTCTCAGCGGTAGGAGCAGCAGTTGAAGATGCCATTTCTGTTTAACATATATAAACATGAAGAAGAGATGAAGAACAATGTCTTAATGTGGAAAGAATTTCCAATAAAATGTTGTCGAATTTTGTCCATTTCATTCAGACAAAGATGTCTTAATGATGATTAGGGTTTTCTTTGTTTTGAATAAGAAATACAAAACAGTAAATGCCTTGTTTCCCAGTTTCCTTTAGAGAGAAGGATTCTGGAAAAACATATGAAGAACAAGTTTAAGATTTTGTTTTAAACTTGAAGAACAACCATGAAAAGGTTGTGTTTATAAAACCATGAAAGAAATGATTTCATTTTTAAAAGTTCATTTGTTTGATCTTGTTAGAAACAATGAGAAGATCAAAACAAGTTAAAAAAACAGGTAAATAATAAGAATATTAATGTGGTAGTCGAAGAAGAAGATGAACAGTTTTCTGGAAAACTTGAGTTCAAAATGCAACAGTAGTTTTTCTTGCTTGGAGAAGAAGTTCGCATAAAGGAAAAATATAAACTCGAAATGGTTTATATAGACAAAATAGAGAGAGAAAAACTATGAGCGGGAAAGTTTTTCATCATGACACGGACACGTGTTTGCATTTGATTGGATGGTAAACGAAACGTGCAAACGTGTGTCAGAAAAAGAACGTGCCAGGGTTTATCCGTTGTGATGATGTCACAAATGTCCTTTCATATTTTAGGATGTCTCTGAGGTTTTGAAAGCTCAGGGACATTTTGAAAATATGAAGCACTGAATAAAAATATCATTGTTAGTTTTAGAAATTTCAAAGTATCGCTGTTAAGGAAGAGATATTCAGCGATGTGATTTGTTTTGAAATCTTGCATTTACATGCGAACGTCAGCGAGTAAAGAGAGAACATACCTTGATATCAGCGAATCAACTTTGTTCAGAGAGAAGATGATAGAATGGGTTATATAAGTTGGTTTTATCCGGTCGCTGATCAAATGCGAACCGCTGAAGATTTTACTTTTCAAAGTTCAGCATTCCAAGCTCGCTGATGAGAAAGTTGAATCTTGTCTCATCAAGAGGTTTGGTAAATAGATCAGCTAACTGAAAATCAGTTGGGATAAAATGAAGTTCTATATCAACATTTATCACATGATCTCTGAAAAAATGATACCTGATTTCGATATGTTTGGTCTTTGAGTGTAGTACTGGATTGTTGGCTATAGCGAAGGCACTAGTGCTGTCGCAATAGATTGGAATTTTTGAGAGCTGAAGGTCATAGTCTAGTAGTTGATTTCTCATCCGCAAGACCTGAGAACAACTGCTTCCAGGGGCTACATACTCAGTTTCAGCAGTTGAGGTGGACACTGAGTTTTGCTTTTTACTTGTCCAACTCACCAGCTTTCCACCCAGGAGCTGATAGCCTCCTGTGGTGCTTTTCCTATCCAAATTGCAACCTGCAAAATCACTATCTGAATAGGCGATTAGATCAAACCCTGAGTCTTTGGGATACCAAAGACCTAGGTTGGGAGTACCCTTAAGGTAACGAAATATTCGCTTTACAGCGATCATATGAGATTCCTTAGGTCCAGCTTGATATCGTGCACACAAACAAGTTGCATACATAATATCAGGTTGGCTAGCTGTAAGATACAAAAGAGAGCCGATCATCCCACGGTATGTCGTGACATTAACAGGTATTCCAGAAGAATCCTTGTTTAGTGTCAGCGGTGGTGCCATAGGGGTTTTCATAGCTGAACTCTGAGTTAAATCAAATTTCTTCAGCATATTTTTAACATACTTTCCCTGATTAATGAAAGTTCCCTTTTCATTTTGCTTTATCTGAAGACCAAGGAAATATGTTAGCTCACCCATCATACTCATTTTATACTCTGCTTTCATTCTATCAGCGTAACGAGTACAAAGGTCAGGGTTAGTTGAACCAAATTTAATGTCATCAACATATATGTGAACAAGAACAATATGACCTTTTACTTTTCTAAAGAATAGAGTCTTATCTATTTTACCACGCTCAAATTTTTCAATATGGAGATAAGTAGAGAGAGTGTCATACCATGCACGAGGAGCTTGCTTTAAGCCATAAAGTGCCTTCTCCAGTTTATAAACATAACCTGGATGCTTAGGATCTGAGAATCCTGGAGGTTGTTCCACATAGACTTCTTCATTCAGCTTTCCATTGAGAAACGCTGACTTAACATCCATTTGATAAACTTTGAAGTCTTTGTGTACAGCGTTTTCGAAAGAAAGAAAAAAACAGAGTATGGTACTGAAGTTTTTGAAAAATGGGACAGATTTGAGTTACAAACTTAGATTTGGAAGAATGAAGCTTAAAACTGAACAAAGCACATACTGGAATGATTTTTAGGGAAGAAACAGTGCCTATTTAAGTGTCAAGATCAAACTGGTTGAGATTAACACAAAAACAGGGGATGTTCTATGAAACTGAAGAACGGGTCAAAAATCAGTCTAGAAATCTACCAAAAAGAGTCAAGATCCTTGCAGAGTAGATCCTTTGATATTGAGAATCAAAGTTTGCTCTGATACCAATTGTTGATCCCGTTTTGACTCAACAATGATATTAAGCCAATCAAAACATGAAGCAGAGTATAAATGTTTGAGTGTGCGGAAGCGTTTTAACAGATTGGTTTAAGGAAGGTAGATACACACAATGAGATTAAATTAAAGATAACAATAATAAATGCTCAAAGATTCATCTTCATTAATCACCAAAGGTTTTACACCAAGAACACCAAGAAGTGTGTGTTTCTCACTAATAAATATCTCTCTCCAATGGTGTGTGAGTGTTGTGATTCGTTACCAGAAAGGTCTAGTAGAGACCTCTATTTATAGTAGGCAAGGGGATAAACAGTACAAGAGACATATTGTGGGACGCTACATAGTACAACGACAGATTTGTGCGCCGATGAATAGTACTCTGAAAAGGTTGTCACCTCTCAGAAGGTGACACCTGGAAAGTTGAGGAGCGTGTTCTTGTACTATTTGATCTTCATAATCTTCGTACATCAGAGGCACGTGAGAGGCATGCTTGTCTTGATCTTCAAGAAAATCAGGTATTTATCTTCTAAAAACATCAGTTCCACAGAGGCTGTGTGAAGTTTCACAAAGGCTCTGTGGTCTTGATCTTCGTCTTGATCTTGTTTTTCACAAAGGATGATCGACCGAGGCTTCTGCTAGTCTTCAACTTAGCCTATTTTTCAATACTTCTATGAGTTGAACTATTGGAGCTAATAGAGGTGTCAGGGATAGAGGAAACCAACATTCCAAACTTAAGCATGGAACGATCCTTGGTTGGTTCTTCAGCATTAGCATTATAACCAAGACCACTTCTGTCATTGACAGGAATCTGAGCACCGATTATCTCAGTGATCTTTACTGAGGATTTACACCATCCTTCAACAGTAGCTTTCTCGGCTTTTAGATCAGTGATAGCTTGTTCGCGTTCAATGATGATTACATGATTTACATAGACCTCATCTTTCAAATTTTCCTTAGTTTTAGAAAGCTCTTGTATCTTTAAATGACAATTTTTAAGCTGTTCAGTTAAATCTAGATTTTGTTGTTCAACTTTGGTCTTCCCATTCAAGCGTCATATAAATCAATTGTCAGTACATCGATAGCACGTCGTCTATCAACATCAATAATAGTTGGAGAAGGAGAGATTAATACCTGAGACGTAGAAGTAGAGGGAATTTCAGTTGGTTCTTCCTTTACTTCTTGGATTTCGACCATAAGACAGAGATTGGCCTCATCTTCTTCATCTGAATCTGATTCTTCATCAGATTCAGCCCAATCGTGTTCTTCAGCGATCAGACCTTTATCTTTTCTTTTGAAGTTTTTCAACTTCTCATATTTCTCTTTGAGTTTGAGGTATTTGTCATCTCTAGTTTTAGAAGTAGAAGATTTTTTGAAGGATGAAGAAGGTTTGAATACTTTCTTTGACCTGCACTCACTAGCAAAGTGACCTATCTTTTCATAGTTATAGCAAGTGGCAGTAGCCTTATCAATTGGAGATGATTTGGGCTTGTCAATGATAGAGAGAGGTTTATTTCTTCTGAAGTTACTCTTTCTAGAGAATCTCCTGAAAGAATTTTGTTAACACCAGATCTATTAGGTAATCGTCAAATCATTCATTGATCTTGTGAGAAATCTAGAATTACATAAGAATGTTTAACCTTCTCTCTCTAGATTCTCTCACTAAACTCTCTCTAAGATATTACAATATGAGCTCACTTACCTTTGCTTAGACACTAAGCAAACCTATTTATACTTTAATATTACAACCCATAAAAACTAAACTACTTTGACTTTACACTAAACAACTTTGACTTTGACTTTTCTTGACTTTTATCTACATGACTTTACACCAAATCTTGAATACAATTTAATGCACTAACATTCTCCTGTAACAACCCAAATCCCATAACATACATCATAATACATAACATTCATACATATCATTGATTTACAACAAAAGTTACATAACAAACCAAGTACGGTCTCATTAGTCTTGACACTACAAAATATATAAAAGCTTCTTAAACATCATCGATCAACGGAAGCAGCCTACACCTTATTCTTTCCTTTGCCGCTATCAATTCCTCGACCTGGAAAACATATTTTTGAAAACAAAATGAGGGTTAGACCAAACGGGTCTAGTGAGTTAATCCTGGTCTTTTCCAAAATCAATATAAAACTCTTTTCACATAATACTTTGTATCAAAATAGTTTACATAAAACCTTTCGTATAAGCACGCATATACCACACGTATATAAATACCACATTAGGACTCGAGCACCGCGTATCTCTCCTCATCTCATCTTCTTTCCCCTGGCCACATTAGTCGGTAGCAAGCCAACTAATTATCATCACTGTACAATACAGTCGACTCCACTGTAATTACATACAGCCCCGCTGCAATTACCTACAGCTCCACTGCAATTTCATGCAGCCCCGCTGTATTTCCATACAGCCCCGCCGAATAATAATTCGGCTCACCTATACTCGTTTCGTGCAATATAAATACAATATATATCTCAATATATCATATTGTCATTTATAAACCTTTCATCATTTTTCCAACCATATATATATATAATTATATACATATATCCTTTTAACATAAACATATAATCAAACCTTGACACGTATCCGTCTCATATATACAAACACATATATATATTTCACACATACTCACATACATATATAAACACATATATGTATTCCAGTTAAAAACGTTTTAAAGTAAAACTCACCTCGATTGCTTATCAAAAACACTTGCAAGCACCTTTCAAAAATATCCTATCCTTCACCTTGACTCCACAGAATCTGAAACCATTTAAGATACATATATCGCTTTACTAGCCAAACGCATAAAGCCTACTAAGTTCCGACCCTCCAATGTTTCACTTATACTTTTCCCTTCTGACTTAACAGCAAAACATAACAAGGTACCGGGACTGCTCAGAGTACCGGGAGACAACACTACCGGGACTTCATGGTACCGGGACTCCATGGTACCGGGAGTTCCTATACCGGGAGTTCACATTACCGGAACTCTACACTACCGGAAGTCTGCAATACCGGGACTCACATTACCGGGAGTCGTCAGTACCGGGAGTCTACCGGGACTTCCCCGAGACTCTCAAGAACACAGTCGGTCGCTTTTCCAATCCAGAACCCAAATCAAATCCATACAGCTATGATTTAAACTTTCTAATCCGATAGAAACTGTCTATTGATGATTACAACATAAAACCTAAAGGATACATACCTTAAAATCGACTCAAACCCGTTCAATCGATGCTCAAACCGAGCCTTTCCACTTCTGCTCCATTTTCGCCTCACGAACACGCACACACACACACACTGTCTTTCTATTTTTAGGTTTTTGAAGGGAGAACTGAAATGTGAGAGATATTTATATCTCCGTTTACACTTTTTGGCACAAACTACTCACTAATGACCAACCCACCCCAAATCTTATAACTTATCTCAAACTTCCCCTTAATATCAAAATCCCTTAGTTAAATAAATTTAACGGACTTACCCGGGGTATTACATTATCTCCCCCTTAAAAGAATTCCGTCCCGGAATTCGGTTAAGTGAAAAGGTATGAATACTTATCACTACTACTCCGAACTCAATCAAAACCATAGAAACTAACTGAATAGCCACCCCACACCCACCTATGTCTCTAACACAGATCAGCAATATAAGCACAGAAATACCAAGAACCACTTCGCACCGAAGTCAGATAACACCTTAGCACGTATAGAGTTTATTAGAAATGTACCTGTATTCTCATCCGGAATTTCCTCCTCATCCTGCGTTGTCATTTGGAATACTCGTCCCTTTGCTTTCGGTTCCTCAGACCCTTGTATCTCTCCCGTCCTGACACTTATTGGTTTCCCCGTCGTACTACCATGTTGTATTTTCCTTTGTGGACAGTCTGACTGAATATGATCAGGGGAATTTCAAACGAAACAGAATCGATTTGCGCGACAATTCTTAGCGACGTGTCCAGCCCTTCCACACTTGTAACAACTTCTAGGATCAACATAACAATTTCCTTGATGTACGCAGTTGCATTTTGGACATAGTTTTTCATTTGGTCTAAAAGGTAGGCGACTATCGAACCTCTGAATTTCGTACTCCGTTGAATCATGTGTCATCTCTTCCGATTTTCTTTTCCCAACACTCTTATCACTAGCATCTCTCTTAATATCTCGTTCCACATTTTCCGCGGCACCCACTGCGGCTGAGAAGTTATCAGGTCCTGTTGCAGTCACTAACCTTCTGACTTCCGAATTTAATCCGAAGATAAACCTTTCCGTCTTCATCGCCTCCGTGGCAACGTAGTATTCCGCGAAGCGTGACTTTTCCAGAAAACGGGCAGTATAGTCCCTAACTGATAAATTTTCTTGCCGCAAATTCATAAACTCTCCTTCCAACTGTTTAAATGCAGCTTGGGGACAAAATTGTTTTTGATAAGCTATCACAAATTCTTCCCAAGTGAGAGTAGAATACACATCAGATCCTCTAGAATGAATAAAAGATTCCCACCAATACAAAGCATCCCCTTTTAACATTGTTGCTCCATACAATACTCTATCTTCGTCAGCGCACTTGCTTGTCTTGAAAATAGCTTCTATATCTTTCATCCATCTCATTGCTTTCACGTGGTCCCTGTCTCCTGAGTAGGTCGGAGGCCTACAGCTCAAGAATGTTTTGTAGTCGCACCTCCTTGGTACTGGTATAATAGTTGGTGTAATTGGCATCTCCGCTTCCGGTTCAGGGCCCAGTGTTTCGGCTTCACCATGACGATTCTGGTCAAACATTGCTTGTATACTAGCTTGTAGCCTTCCCATCTCTGCCATCAAATCATCCCTCGTGACAAACTCAGTTCCTTGTGGCTGAATTCTGCCCCCGGCTCTACCTCCTGTTCTACCTCCAGTTTTGCCTCCCCTTTCCCCCGTTCCTATCGGCGGAATTGTACTATTCGGATTTCCCCCTCTCCGATTCGTGCGTCTAGAACCGCTTGCCATTCTGTAGATTCAAACAAGATTAATATACACATAAGCACATAACCCATATAATAAGGTTTTCCGGTTCAAACATGCACCTGTAAGATCACAGTTACACTGGCCAGGTGTAATCTGAAATTACCTTACATGATGTTCCTTCTACCTTTTATACTTAGCATCCCAAGGTTCTAATATCTCAAGGACATCCTACTTCACATGCAGTTTAAGTCTAGGTACAGATACAAATACCTAAATCCCTTAAACTAGGGCTCTGATACCATTTGTAACAACCCAAATCCCATAACATACATCATAATACATAACATTCATACATATCATTGATTTACAACAAAAGTTACATAACAAACCAAGTACGGTCTCATTAGTCTTGACACTACAAAATATATAAAAGCTTCTTAAACATCATCGATCAACGGAAGCAGCCTACACCTTATTCTTTCCTTTGCCGCTATCAATTCCTCGACCTGGAAAACATATTTTTGAAAACAAAATGAGGGTTAGACCAAACGGGTCTAGTGAGTTAATCCTGGTCTTTTCCAAAATCAATATAAAACTCTTTTCACATAATACTTTGTATCAAAATAGTTTACATAAAACCTTTCGTATAAGCACGCATATACCACACGTATATAAATACCACATTAGGACTCGAGCACCGCGTATCTCTCCTCATCTCATCTTCTTTCCCCTGGCCACATTAGTCGGTAGCAAGCCAACTAACTATCGTCATTGTACAATACAGTCGACTCCACTGTAATTACATACAGCCCCGCTGCAATTACCTACAGCTCCACTGCAATTTCATGCAGCCCCGCTGTATTTCCATACAGCCCCGCCGAATAATAATTCGGCTCACGTATACTCGTTTCGTGCAATATAAATACAATATATATCTCAATATATCATATTGTCGTTTATAAACCTTTCATCATTTTTCCAACCATATATATATATATATATATATATATACATACATATATCCTTTTAACATAAACATATAATCAAACCTTGACACGTATCCGTCTCATATATACAAACACATATATATATTTCACACATACTCACATACATATATAAACACATATATGTATTCCAGTTAAAAACGTTTTAAAGTAAAACTCACCTCGATTGCATATCAAAAACACTTGCAAGCTCCTTTCAAAAAGATCCTATCCTTCACCTTGACTCCACAGAATCTGAAACCATTTAAGATACATATATCGCTTTACTAGCCAAACGCATAAAGCCTACTAAGTTCCGACCCTCCAATGTTTCACTTATACTTTTCCCTTCTGACTTAACAGCAAAACATAACAAGGTACCGGGACTACTCAGAGTACCGGGAGACAACACTACCGGGACTTCATGGTACCGGGACTTCATGGTACCGGGACTCCATGGTACCGGGAGTTCCTATACCGGGAGTTCACATTACCGGAACTCTACACTACCGGAAGTCTGCAATACCGGGACTCACATTACCGGGAGTCGTCAGTACCGGGAGTCTACCGGGACTTCCCCGGGACTCTCAAGAACACAGTCGGTCGCTTTTCCAATCCAGAACCCAAATCAAATCCATACAGCTATGATTTAAACTTTCTAATCCGATAGAAACTGTCTATTGATGATTACAACATAAAACCTAAAGGATACATACCTTAAAATCGACTCAAACCCGTTCAATCGATGCTCAAACCGAGCCTTTCCACTTCTGCTCCTTTTTCGCCTCACGAACACGCACACACACACTGTCTTTCTAGTTTTAGGTTTTTGAAGGGAGAACTGAAATGTGAGAGATATTTATATCTCCATTTACACTTTTTGGCACAAACTACTCACTAATGACCAACCCACCCCAAATCTTATAACTTATCTCAAACTTCCCCTTAATATCAAAATCCCTTAGTTAAATAAATTTAACGGACTTACCCGGGGTATTACATCTCCCCCTTTGGATTCAAGATTTAAAAAAATTTGACAGCAGACTTCAGCTCTTGATCTTCAAAACTATAACTCTGACCGCTTTAAACTTTGAAGCTCTGACATCTTCAAACAGTTGTATCTTCACAAGTTTAGGTTGAACTAGATGCTTTGACAATCTTCAAATTTAAGCTTTGAAGAATCTTCAGTCAAACTTGGAAAGTATTTGTCATTCTCTTTGTAAAACAAATCTTCTTGAATATAAGCTTCAACAAATCGTAATCAAGTCTTGAACACGAATTTCAGATCTTTGCAACTTTGATCTTTGCAACTTTAATCATTGAGGCTTTGAACTCAAACTCTTTAAACGATTTCTTGAACTTAGAATCTTCATCTCTTGAATAAATGTTGAAGATTAATCTCTCTCTCGAATCATCTTGGAACATATTTATCTTGTTCTCTCGAGCTTCTTGACTTTGACAAATCTTCTCTTTATCTTGAAATTGAATCATTCAAACAATCTTCCCTTTTCATCTGTATTCTATTTCTCCCCATTAATCTTTCATTGATATATCTCCCTTTTTGATGATTGTGAGCATCATGATCATCAAAACTTTCATCAATTTCAGCACTATATTTGTTCGCCACTAACATTCTCCTCTTTTTGATATGAATAACCGTTAATTCTAAAATATATATGTCCGAATATTTTCAAATTATGAGAGAAGAAATGTGGTAACCCTGAAACAACATATGAATCAGTTAAAATGCCTGTAAGTAGCACGGAGCCACTTAGTACAACGAATGTACTTTGGAAAGGACTTTTTTTAAGTTCACTCCTCCAGGGCTTCCATTCAACCATCGAAAAACAAAAAGAAATTTCTATGAACGTTATGACAAAAAAATATATTCCTTGTGTGTACGTGCAAATGTAAAAATGATTGAAGCAACTTATGCTTTATTATTAGGCTCAAAGTCGGTAAATTGTTGAGACAGCAAAAAGTTTTCAACGAACTCAATGTGCATGATCGAAGTGCGAAGATGGGGCAAACTTCCTTCTTTTTCAATATCCAAATCTTCCAAGTGAAGATCAGATAGATTATATGTTGTGTCCCTAAGAAATATTGAAACATTTCTTTTTGAGAAAGAAATGAGTAGCTGGTGGGGTTAAAGCAAGAGTTGGCATGGTCTCACTGCCTGTTTGAATGATGGTCACCAAAAAATGTGAACCAATTAGTAATGTGGTTGTCCGGCTCAGAAAATGGTTAGTGCAGAGTTCTCTTATTCTTTTAACTCTGTTCTCACACCCTCTTTCTGTTTTTAATCCGCTCACTTCTAACCAAACTCTCATTTACATTTTACCGCTCAGCACAATGAGGTTGTTTAACCAGATGAACTTCCTCCCCCACTCTTTGATGTAGACCCCTCACTCCTCAATCACTCTAAGAAAACGTCTTGGGTAGGAAACACTGGTTAACGTGAATCCATAGAAGTATGCTAAGCTCACACACTGATCCCATTAAATTTTGTCCTAAAAATGATTTGTGTTGTTTAACAGTGTTACTTGAACAAATATGAATTTCGACATATGAATAACATTGTCATCTGAATGTATGCTCTACAATAATATCATGAAATATTTGAGCATTTGAACTTTGAAGAATTCTCACAACAAGAATATTGAAAGAATGAAATGAATTCGAAAGACTTGTTTGAGAATCTGACAATGTATCAATCAGATCAAATATCTAGTAAGATAATCATGAAGGATTAGGGAATCAAAGAAATCGATATTTTGTTTATATGAACAAATATAAACAATCATTGAATGAAACATTTAAGCTCTCATGCTGAAATGAATATAAGATGCTCAACAAAATTTGAAATACAAACGGGTGTATTACCATCGAAAAATTGTTTCATTTTGAGACGTGGTAATAACAAAGTCAATATGAAGTTGTACCGGTGTGTATGAATACTTGAAAGTATAGAAAAGATAATACACAAGTATTAATCTTTGGAAACACACGGTCATAAATGATGTTATAATAATCCGAGATCTCCAGGAAAAATATTTAAAATCACACTTCTTAATTCTTAAAATCTATTTGAGAATAGAGAAGTTGTTTGAACATTCAAAAAACATTTTTCTTGTTCGAAAGTCGTTCTTCTTTCAAACAATTTGAGATTAAGATCAAAAGATACTTGCAATCAGAAACATTTGTCCCCCTCAAACCATGATACAATGATTTAAAATCATATAAACTCCCCCTTAACACGTGCAAAAGATCATTATCTAAATAAAATCTGCACAAATAGCAAGACTTGGATCAAAATATCCTTAATCATTAAAACGAGTTCTGAATTACCAGGATTGAAGTAAATTCAGAAGTCATAGTCATTGGAGAACGAGTTCTGAACTGAATTATTCAGAAGCCAATGTCGTTGAAGAGCGGGTTCTGAACTGAATTATTCAGAAGCCAATTCTCTTTGAAGAACGAGTCCTAAATTGATATGTTTAGAAGTCATTTATCTTTGGTACCCAACGGAACTTAGGTCGTAAACTTGTACTCCCCTAAAAAGCACATGTACTCTTCTTCAAAATTCTGCAAATATTCTCTTATGTTTTCCGGTCATGTGTTTTTTTTAATTATAACAATCAGCACTACACATGATGAACCTGCAAAACAAATTAAGTAGATTTTTGGTACCCAACAGAACTTAGGTCCTGGTTTGTTAGGTGCGGTTTATTTGAATAAATTCTATAAGTACCGTACCAATACTGAATAGAATCCTTATCAATGAAATCATTAGTTCCACAATAAGAACAACAAATTTTCTTTTGTGCTAACCTGATTAAATGATTTACTGAATAAACTAAATCAGGTTTAACAAAAGACTTACCTTGAAAAGCATTGTTCTTCTTGGCATTTGAAGTGGGAACAAATGATTTTGGAACTTCTTTCTCAATAGATGTGCCTTTGACTCTCCAAACCATTTTCACCTTCTTGAAAACTTGGTTATCTTTAAGCTTAGAAGAATTAATATCTTTAGGCATAAACAAATTATTATCTGAATTATCAAACAGAGGATTATTCAAAAGCTTGGAAGGACAAATCTGATATGTTGAAAAACTTTTTGTTTTTGAAGAAACATTTGTGTAAAATGAACTTGAAGTGGTTTTAAAAGAATGCACAGAATCAGTTAAGTGATGACATGGAGATTGAACAATAGTATCTGGACTAGCTTGTTCAGATAACTCAACTTTAAAGTTTATGTCTTCAAGTTCTTTGACTTTATTAAGTAAATTTTTTATCTTCAAAATTTAGATCGTACTGCTTTTGAAGATCAGACTTTACCTTTTGTTCCTTCATAATATCTGCTGATAAACCAGATAACTTTCTTGTAAGTTTTAAAATTTCATCCTCAAAGGATTTTCTTTCTTCTTCAAAATCATTTTCCACACTTTTTCTTTTGAAAGATATTTCATTGAAAAAATCCACATGCTTCTTTTCAAAAGTTATAGCTTCATCCTCAAAATTACTTTTCATATACTCAAAATCTTTTTTTTTCCAACAAATTTTCCAAATCAGAAATTGTAAGTTCAGGATACACTCTTACAATCAAATATGAACATTCAAGATCGTATTCACAGCAACTGGTCATATGATTTATCAACAATCTGTGAATTGCAAGATATTACAATGAGTTTCTCTCTCAAAAGATATGCGTGAAAAGTTATGTGAAACCAAAGATTAGCCAAAAAGTTCTTTTAGCATACAGTTGCTAACTCCTATATATACTGTTTAAGGAAAGACTAAAGCTACAGTACATAAAAGAAACAGACTAATAGAACAATTACACGTGTCCTAATTAGTAACTGAATATAACAGAGAATATCCCAAGATATGAATTCTGAACATACTTCTGAATAAGCGCTTCAGAACATTTGTCTTCATAGTCAGAAGTTCTGAGTCTCCTACTCAGAACTCTGAACCTTCTAGTCAGAATCCAACACTTAGAATCTTTTTGAGATTTCTCACTCAGAACTTCTGAGTCTTCTACTCAGAACTTCTGAGTCTTCTGAGTCTTCTTTAGTCTTCTTACTCAGAACTCAACACTTGTGTTTTTGACAAAACTCTAGACCTAACAATCTCCCCCTTTTTGTCAAACACACTTGTACTTTTCATCATCAAATTCTTAGAGCAGGAACAATATTCAGAAGGAGCTCTTCTGAATGCTTTGACAACCTTTGCTCAGAATTCTGAATAATCTGAGTTAACAACTTCTGGTCAGTCTTTAATCAGCAGCAGCAACGATTTCCAAATTGATTTCTGTTATATATTTGCTTTTTCTTTGCTCCCCCTTGAAATGACAATTCTCATCTTCATTTCAGCTTTCATAAGATTTCTTTATAAGAAACAACCGATCAGTTTTCTTTTCCTCTTCTCCTTCTTAAAATAACATTTCTCCTTTTTGTTATTTCTGTACAAAAACCATATCAATCTTCAAAATCTTTAGCTTTTCTCCCCCTAAAGTTTTGGAAAGCAAAATCATCTTCAAAATCTTTAGCTTTTCTCCCCCTTGATTTTCAAAACTTTAGCGATGCTTTTTCTTCGAATGAAGTCTATGCTTTTTCTCCTCCTTAATGAATAACCTTGCTCCCCCTCAAAATAAGAATTCTGGAGCAATTTGTTTTCTCTCCCTGAATATATGCATATATTTCATTAAAATTATTCATTTCAAATACAGTGCTTTAATGAAAACATTTATACAAGGAGAATAAGATTCACTGAACTACACTTGATAACTACTAACATTTGATCATTTGAAAACTTTACAAAAGAAATCCAACTTAATGAAATTTATCAGATTTTTCAATCAAATGAAATCAAATGCATGTGTTTGGATTCAAATACAAGTCATCATTGCATATCGAGTTAAAAATGTTCAGTTTCAATCCCTTTATTAAATCTATTTGGTGTGCTTAGCATGCGAAATATGATTAGCTTCAAGAATATGCAATTCTAAAAACATATACGAATACTTTGCTCTACTTACACTATTTGTCCAAAAACAGGATTTTCACAAATTTACAGGTTTATTGCGACTTTGAATTTTCCCAAAGTTTCAAGAGATGTGTGCTCATTGGCATCTTTTAATTTTGTGCTCATTGACATCTTTTAATTTTGTGCACATTGGCATCTTTTAATCAAAAAGTTTAGTAAGAATAAGATACATCGTTAAACATGACTTTCTATCTTGTTCTATAGCAGGATTTGGGTCAGCATATCCCAGACCAGTTGGTCTTAGGTGCTAGGTGACAAGCACCCCTTGGAACTTAATTTCCCAAACCAGAAAGGCCACATCGATATATCTTAAACCCATTTGTACCAGTAGAACATGGATTTCTATCTGGTTCTATTGCAGGATTTGGGTCAGCCGATCCCAGACCAGTTGGTCTTAGTGACTAGCACTCCTTAGGA
This sequence comes from Saussurea involucrata, assembly GCA_033807775.1. Taxonomy (NCBI): domain Eukaryota; kingdom Viridiplantae; phylum Streptophyta; class Magnoliopsida; order Asterales; family Asteraceae; genus Saussurea; species Saussurea involucrata. The sequence goes on from CM066316.1 coordinate 28,183,610, forward strand.
CTTACTCTCCCAAACCAGAAAGGCCACAGGTACAAACTTTCAAACTAAATGATTTTGTTTATATATATATATTGCATCTCAATCACTTGGTTCTAAAAGGTAGTACTTCCCCCATATTTTCGTTTCCATCCATCATTCTGACATTTAGGCTTTTTGAGCATTATATTCTATATAAGTATAGATTTCATAACATTGAGCATTCGGCATAATTTCATTCATGTTTTGCTTACCTTTCTATTTAATTCAGAAGTGAAAGTTGAAACAAATATAGCTCAGATAATACAACATACTTGTAAAATCACTCTTTGACACACATTTTATTCATTGAATGAAAATTAAAAAAAAATCGTATCATTGAATTAAATTTGATAAGATTCAAGCATTCAAAGCAATAGGAATAAACATAATGCAATGTTACCTTTCACCATTTGTTCCTTGAAACATAAAAATATGACAGTTAAGGATATCACCTGAGAAATATGAGTTCTAAACTGATTTGTTTAAAAGTCTTAGTCTCTGAAGTACGGGTCCTGAACTGAATTATTCAGAAGCCATAGTCATTTAAGTACGGGTTTTGAACTGATATGTACAAAAACCTAAAACGTTGAAACACGGGTTTTGAACTTTATCTTGAAACAATCAGATCAAATTTTGAGTCAATACTTCCTCTGAAATCAAGATAATTCTGCAAAATCAAGAGATTTTGGTAATCATCTACGATGATTCCTCATTAGATATCAAAAATCCAAATTATGAGTAGTAGAGTCAGAATTCTGATTAGAAGAGTCAGAATTCTGAGTCACTTGCTCAAAATTCTAAGTATCAGAGTCAGAATTCTGATTAGTTGAGTCAGAATTCTGAGTAGTAGAGTCAGAATTCTGAGTAGTAGAGTCAGAACTTCTGAGTAACAGAGTCAGAATTCTGATAAAACTATCCAGAGAAAATTCCTTAGAAAAATGTTTGGATTTTGTGATTTTTGAACATTCTGAATTTCAAATCACCATAACTTGCTCAAAAATCAGAATTTTTCAACCAAAATTTGCAGGGTTGCTCAAAATGTGATTCTGAACACATTCTCTGGAAATGTTTTCTACTAAAAACACCCACAACTATGAGTTCGATTACACCACAGTAAACTGAACTTTTTTAAAAAAAATGCTTCAAAATCAACAAATTGATCTGTATGAATCAGAAATCCATAATCAAGATGAGACCAATTGTAAGTCCATAATCACATTCAGACCGAGTTTTGGACTGAATTATCCAAAAGTCAAAATTTTCAATTTAAGCACATCATCTGTTTTCAGTCATGTGTCAGTATGATCATTCAGCTTTACACATGAATAACCTGCAAAATAGATTAAGTTGTCTTTGGTACCCATATGAACTTGGGTCCTGATTTGTTAGGTGCAGTGGCATATGCAGATATTCTATAAGAACCATACCAATGCTGAATAAAATTCTTGTTCACAAAATCATTAGTCCTACAATATGAACAACAAAGTTTCTTTTGTGCAACTCTGACTAATTGATTTACAGAATAAATCACATCAGGTTTAACAAAAGATTTTCTTTGAAATGTATTGTTCTTCTTGACATTTGAATTAGGAACTTTTGATTTTGGCACTTCTTTCTTGGAAGTTGTTCCTTTAACTCTCCATTCCATTTTTATCTTTTTAAAAGAACAATTATAAGATTTATCAATAGCAGAATCATAAAACAGATTAGAAGAAAGAATCTGATCTTTTGAACTATGATTTGATTTGTCAACAACTTTCGTTTCAAATTCCCTAAACTTTTTAACATACAAATCAAACCTTGACTGCAAATCAGATTTGGACTTCCTCTCTATCATGATTTTAGTTGATAAATCAGATAATTTCTTAATAAGCCTCCTTATCTCCAAATGAAAAACTTTCTTTTCCTTCTCAAACTCATCTTTTAAGCATTTTTCTTTAAAGCCATTTACCTTCTTCTTTTCAGTCTCTTTCCTTCCATCTTCTAACTCTTTCTCCAACTCATTTATTTTTACAGAAAACTCATTTAACATTCCTGTTTTCTTTTTCTCAAAACCATTCTTTTCTTTTTGAAAAACATTTTTCTTGCATTCAAACTCTTTTCTTTCTTTTGCAAGAATTTTCTCCAAATCAGAAATTTTCAAAGATAATTCAACAGACTTTGTTTCAAAACCTTTCCTCTCAGTTTGAAAGTCTCTTCTCTCTTTCTCAAATTTCACTCTTTCAAGTATAAGAACTTGTTCAAAATCATAGATCTGTTTCAAGAGTTGACAATTTTTCATTTCACATGATTTGATTCTATTTTCAGACTCTGTCAACATCTTTCTTCTAAAATTGCCTTTCTCTTTCAAATCAACATTCTCTTTTTCTAACAACTTTATGTTTTCTTGAATCTTTTCAAAATCCTTTAGAAAATCAGATTTCTCTTTTTGCAAAATCTTTATAACTTTTGCATATTCGTCTTGTTTTGCTTGAAGATTAGCAATCTTGCTTTCAAAATGAACAATCTCAGTTTTTGGTTCAGAAATTGTTTCTTTTGCTTTTACAGGACTTAATTTTTGTAAATTGTCTGAACTGGTTATAGAAATTGCAGGTCTCACAAAAACTTCAATAATCTCAGGCATGATGAAATGACAAATTCAAATATCAACTATGAATTATGATAAAAAAATGAGAATCAACACAAATCTAGAACATGCAAGAATTAATCAAATCTGTCACATGCATTTCATCAAACAGTTAGAGTACATGAATTAATGAAATCTTCTTTTCAACAAAAAAATTTGAATACTAATCAACATGCAGCAGATATAATCACTTTGATCAAGAAACCAACCAAGAATTTCGAAAACATACCTGTAACCTTTGTTTAATTTCGAGAATTAATCAGCATAGAGAGAAAATCTTTGGATGACTTGATTGTAAGATATCGATTCAACAGAAAGACAAATTCAAATTTCTTGAATCAATGATAGAAACGAATTCAAGAATTGTTAGGAATTCAAGAATTGTTAGCAGCAGCGGAATCAATTGTCGAATTGATCAAGAAACTTCAAGAACGCGATCAAACACACTCTTGGACGAATTTGTTTGTTGATTGGCTCTGATACCAATTGTAAGTTCAGGATACACTCTTACAATCAAATATGAACATTCAAGATCGTATTCACAGCAACTGGTCATATGATTTATCAACAATCTGTGAATTGCAAGATATTATAATGAGTTTCTCTCTCAAAAGATATGCGTGAAAAGTTATGTGAAACCAAAGATTAGCCAAAAAGTTCTTTTAGCATACAGTTGCTAACTCCTATATATACTGTTTAAGGAAAGACTAAAGCTACAGTACATAAAAGAAACAGACTAATAGAACAATTACACGTGTCCTAATTAGTAACTGAATATAACAGAGAATATCCCAAGATATGAATTCTGAACATACTTCTGAATAAGCGCTTCAGAACATTTGTCTTCATAGTCAGAAGTTCTGAGTCTCCTACTCAGAACTCTGAACCTTCTAGTCAGAATCCAACACTTAGAATCTTTTTGAGATTTCTCACTCAGAACTTCTGAGTCTTCTACTCAGAACTTCTGAGTCTTCTGAGTCTTCTTTAGTCTTCTTACTCAGAACTCAACACTTGTGTTTTTGACAAAACTCTAGACCTAACAGAAATTTTACTTGAAAGCTCAACATTTTGTTCAACAAATTCTATCCTTTCTTTTTCAAAATTATCTCTTTCAATGATCAATTTTTTTTCAAAATCAGAAACTTGTATTGAAAGTTTAATATTTATTTTTTCACAAGAATTAATTTTTCTTTCAAGAACCAGATTCTTCTCCTTCAGCTTATCATTCTCACATTCCAAGGCTTTTGCATTTTCTTGAAGCTTTTTGATTTAATCGTGAAGAGTTAAGTTGTCTCTCTTTGCTTCAAAATCTGCAATATGATATTCAATATCAGTAATCCTTTTTAAAAGTTTAATATTGCGTTCTTCTAAAAGAAACTTTTCATTTGAGTATGATATTTCTAAAATCTTTTTCTTCATATCAGCATTTTCATTTTCCAATGCTTTCATGTTCCCTTGAAGCTTCTTCATATCATCCTGGAGAGTTGTGTCTTCTCTTTTTGTTTCTTTCATTAGATCAGAAAATTGTTGCTCGAGAGCCAGAGTTTTATCTTTGTAATGGATAAAAAGATTTATATATTCTATTGTTACTGGATCAATAATCACCTCCATTGACATCTTGATTTAATCCTGAAAAATGAAACACAAAAAAATTAGACGTAAAATACCAAAAATATTACCTAATAGAGTGATCGTCAAGAGAAATTTCGCTTAGAATTTGAATTATGTGCACTCATAAAAATAAAATCAGAGAAACACAATTAAAGTCAGAAAAATTTTCAAAAAATAAAATTTGAAAAACAAATTGTAAATTTGTCTTCCAAAAACTAATTCTAAGAAATCAACGCGGAAAAATTGAACTTTAATCAGCAAACCTGCAAGATATAAGAGAAATATATCAGTTACGAATAAAAGAATGTATTATTGACAAAATTGAAAAAAAGGACTAAGATGAAAATTAAACGAAAAACAAGAACTAAAAACGTCAAAAAAATGACTAAAAGTGGAAAAATACAAAGTATAGGGACTAAAACCGACAAAATATGAAACAAATACGAAAAACGAGGGCTAAAAATGAAAATTACTAAGACTTGACAAAAATAAGGACTGAAAAGGACAAAAATTGAAAATTAAAACTAAGAGGACTCAAAATGACAAAAATAAGAAACTTAAAATTCTAGGGACTAAAATGAAAATATAAAACCTATAAACTACAGGGACCAAAAATGTAAAAATATAAAACTCAAAACCAAGGGACCAGATTTGTTAAAAACCTAAACACACAATACATGAATACAACGACCAAAACTATAAAAACCTAAATCCTAAAAGTCTAGAGACTAAAATGACACAAATTGAAACACAAACTACAGGGACTGAAAAGGACAGAATTCTTAACTACAACTATAGGGACTGAAACTATTAAAAAACTAAACTATTTAACAGAGTTAACTGGACTCTAACAGAAAATGACCAAAAATGTAAGATATTTAACGGAAAAAACCTAACGAACACTAACTGATAGCTAACTAACGACACTAACTAAAAAATAACGAAAAAATAACTCAAAATGTTAAGAAACTAATGACCCTAACGGAACAGTTACAAAACTAACGAACACTTAACAGAAAAAGGACCACAAATATCACAAACTTAACGGAACTAACGGAAGTCCGTTAAGTTACTATTCACCATCTTCAACCTCACGACCAGACATGTAAACCACGTTATAGAACCTTCTTTTTCGACTGAAACTCTTCGTTTATGATCCCTTAAGCTCCCTCAATCTATTATAAGTCTAAAAACACTTTCAAACTCCCGAAATTCGCTTCCGAAATATACCGAAAAACCGAAAAAAATTCGAAAACTTCTCGTATGCGTCTGTTTCATCGAAAGAGATGATTCTTGAAGACAGAAACTCTTTGATTAAGCTTCTCTAACCTTTCTTAACAGATTATAACTTGAAACACACTCTTAAACTCTCGAAAATGGCAACCGAAAATATCTCGAAAACATGTCGTATGCTTCTGTTTCTTCAAATGGATTGATTCTTTAAGCTCCAATAGACTTCTGTTAAGCTTCTTAACCCTTTTTGATCGACAACAGATTCTTCAAACTTGAAAACCTTGATTTCCATGTACCTTACGAAAACTTTTTTCCTTTGGCTTACGAAAACATACAGATTTTGTTAACCACATTCCTTTGGCTTACGAAAGCTTTTTTCCATGTACCTTACGAAAACGTTTTTTCCATTTTGCTTACGAAAACGATTATTATATTTTGCTTACGAAAACTTTTTTTCCTTTGGCTTACGAAAACTTAAAGCGCATGTCGTAATGAGCATGCAGTGGACTTTCGTATCAATCTTAAAACCTGCTGCCTCCTTGAATTGAACATCGATATTTTTTTATTGACAATGTTGTGGATTGGCTCAACAATACTTCGAGATTCAAAGGTGCCACATTTAATGCTTGGTAACAATCTGCAACTTATGGAAACCTAGAGCTTGTCGCAACACTTGACTTGAAATAAGCTAGCATGAAGTGGCTTGCTAAAACTTGACTTGAGATAAGCTTGTCTTGCGAAAACTTTGATGTGTGTCTTGTTGATGTAGTAGCTTGCGAAAACAATACTTGATGTGGCTTGGTTTACGAAAACCTTTTTTTTAGCAGCTTACGAGAACTTCCTGGAAAAATCTTGCGAAAACTTCCTGGAATATGAAGGTTACGAAAAGTTTTCTTGCGAAAACTTCTGAATGAGATGGCTTCTCTGACTTTTTATTTTGACTTTTGATCACTTCTTTTTGCTTCACCTCGATGGAGCACTGTTACAATCTGAAATTTCAAAAAACTCACAAACAAATGGTTATTTCAACAATTTTTGATCAAATCACTAACAAACACATTTTTAAAACATCTCAACAACTATTTTGGATCAAAATCCAAGATCTAAACAATTTTCTCAAAAACACATCAAGAACACGTGAAGATCAAAAATTTCAAAACTTAGATTTTGTGATTAAAACTTGAAATCTTTGATTGAAACGTATGTAAAACTTGATTTTTGAAACGGTTTTGCACAAAAACGAATCAAAACAACACAAAATTGCAAAATTGAATCTCAAAAATTTCCACAGAGAACTTTCTCAAGAACACCAAATTTCTCAAAAACTTCAAATTGATCAAATCTTGTTGTGTTTTTATAATATTTTGATGCAAAACTGATTTAAACAATGGAGAAACACTTTGCAATCAAAATCAAATAAAAAAACTAACTAGAGATGCATAACCCATTGTGTTCTTCAATTTCTTCAAAAATGGAGATTTTCTTCAAATCTTCAAATCTTGATGAATTTTGACGAATTTTTGATGAATTGGTGCACAATTTGATCTCCCAAAGCTTTGATACCAATTGTTAACACCAGATCTATTAGGTAATCATCAAATCATTCATTGATCTTGTGAGAAATCTAGAATTACATAAGAATGTTAAACTTTCTCTCTCTAGATTCTCTCACTAAACTCTCTCTAGATTCTCTCACTAAACTCTCTCTAAGATATTACAATATGAGCTCTCTTACCTTTGCTTAGACACTAAGCAAACCTATTTATACTTCAATATTACAACCCATAAAAACTAAACTACTTTGACTTTACACTAAGCAACTTTGACTTTTCTTGACTTTTCTTGACTTTTGATCTACATGACTTTACAACAAATCTTGAATACAATTTAATGCACTAACATTCTCCCCCTTTGGATTCAAGATTTAAAAAAATTTTACAGTAGACTTCAGCTCTTGATCTTCAAAACTATAACTCTGACCGCTTTAAACTTTGAAGCTCTGACATCTTCAAACAATTGTATCTTCACAAGTTTAGGTTGAACTAGATGCTTTGACAATCTTCAAACTTTAAGCTTTGAAGAATCTTCAGTCAAACTTGGAAAGTATTTATCTTTCTCTTTGTAAAGTCAATCTTCTTGAATATAAACTTTAACAAATCGTCATCAAGTCTTGAACACGAATTTCAGATCTTTGCAACTTTAATCATTGAGGCTTTGAACTCAAACTCTTTAAACGATTTCTTGAACTTTGAATCTTCATCTCTTGAATAAATGTTGAACATTAATCTCTCTCTCGAATCATCTTGGAACAAATTTATCTTGTTCTCTCGAGCTTCTTGACTTTGACAAATCTTCTCTTTATCTTGAAATTGAATCATTCAAACAATCTTCCCTTTTCATCTGTATGCTATTTCTCTGTAATACCCGGGTAAGTTCGTTAGTTAAAGTATCGTTCCGTTAAATTATTTAACTATATAATTGATGTTTAGGGTAAGTATGGGTTAATTTATAAGAAAAAGGTATTTTGGTCATTAGTGGATAGTTTAGGGACTAAAATGGTAAATTTGGTTAGATATTATCATTTAGGATATTCAGATATTTCATAACAGCAAATATCCAGAAAAGTTCAGTATGTGTGTGTGTTTGAGACCAACAGAGGAAAGAAGGGTTTGTGGCTAAAAGACTCAAATTGGTGACCTTAGAAGTGATTTCAGGTATGTTTCTTTTACAATCTATGTGTGTAATTCCTATTAGGTAGTTTCTGTCTGTTTAGAATTATCAAATCTGGACTGGGGTTAAAATCAGTAGACTTCTGGGCTGAAAATATGCAAACCGACAGAGGTTTCCGGATAGATTGAAGGTATTCGGGTGGTTTTGTTGGTAGTGTCCGGACAGTGTTCTAAAGGTGTCCGGACGATTCTTGCATCCGGTAAGTTCCTCTTTTCCTAAGGTTTCCGGATAATATTAGTTACTGGATGGTGTCCGGATTCTTTGGTTTCCGTGTGTCGTCCGGATTATTTATGTTGTCCGGAAAGGTTATGCGGTCTGGATTGTATGAGCTGTCCGGAAAGTGGTGTTGTCCGGATAGTTTGTGTTGTCCGGAAAGTTTGGGCTGTTTGGTCACTTTTTGAGATTTTAGACACTTTTAACTAAGGATAAGAGTTTGATAGGTTAAATAGGATTCTCAGCCTGCTAGAGAGTCTTATGTGTTCTATATGGTAAAGAGATATTGTATTTGAATTGTTCCAGATACTGTGAATTTGAAGTGAAAGACTGAATCTGTTGAAAAGGCTTGGAAAGGATTTTGGTGATAAGCAAAACAGGTGAGTTTTACTTTAAAACGTTTTAAAACTGGAATACATATATGCGTGGATTGGAAATGTGATAGACGGTATGTTTATGTGTTTATGTATGTAATATGATATACTGAGATATTGTATTTACATGAGTATTCTATGATACGAGAATACGTGGCCGGGCTTAGGACCGGTGTGTTGGCTGTAATATCTGTACAGCGTTGTTCGCTGTAATTGTCGTACAGTGAAGTAAATTTATTAGTTGGCTTGCAACTAACTAATATGGCCAAGAGAATGACATGGGAAAGTACATGATGATTGAGTCATAACTGGTAATTGTGTTTGTATTATGTGAATAGTGGTGTGCAAAAGAGTTTTCAAAGAAACATGGATTTTCTCACTTAGACCATTAGGTCTAACCCTCATTTTGTTTAAATATGTATTCCAGGGCGTGGATCGGATAAGAGCAAGTAAGAGAAATAATCAGTGGATAGCTTTTGTGCAAACTTATGATTGAAGACTACGATGTGTTTTGTAGTTATAGTATGTTATTAGTAATGATGTAATTTACAATGTAAACGTTTGTAATGATGTACTGAATGTTTGTAAAGACTAGGGGACCGTATTTGTTACATAATGTATCTCTTGTTTTAACGACGTTATGCAATGTATGCTATTTGCACTATGTTTGGGAAACCGGGTTGTTACAGATGGTATCAGTGCCCTAGTTTAAGGGATTTAGGTATTAGTATCTGCACCTAGACTTAAACTGCATGTGGAGTAGGATGTCCCTATTATTGTAGAACCTTGGGGTGTTAAATATAAAAAGGTAGAAGGAACATCATGTAAGGTAATTTCATTTTACACCTGGCCAGTGTAATTGTGATCTTACAGGTACATGTTTGAACTGGAATACCTTGTTATGTGGGGTATGTGCTTATGTGTATATTAACCTTGTCTGAATCAACAGAATGGAAAGTGGTACGAGACAAACAAATCGGGAAGGAGGAGGAAACCCAAATAGAACCAATCCTACAGCCGGAGGAAGGAGAAGGGGGGGGGGAGAAAGAGGCAGAGGCAGAACTGGGGGCAGAGTTCAGGGACGCGGTACGGAATTTGTTACGAGAGACGACTTAGCAGCCGAAATGGGAAGATTACAGGCAAATATCCAGGCTATGTTCAACCAAACTCATAATACTGAAACAGAGAGACCAGATCCTACTCATGAAGAGGAGATGCCCATTACACCTACTGTCGTACCAGTAGTGAAGAAGTGTGACTACAAAATGTTCTTAAGTTGTAAGCCTCCAACTTACTCAGGAGATCGGGATCCGGTGAAAGCTATGAAGTGGCTGAAGGAAATAGAAGCTATCTTCAAGACTAGTAAATGCGCTGAAGAGGATAGAGTACTCTATGGAGCTGCAATGTTGAAAGGCGATGCCATATACTGGTGGGAAGCTCATATTTCCTCGGGAGGATCTGATATATGTTCTACTTACTCTTGGGAAGAATTCGTGATAGCTTTCAGGAAACAGTTTTGTCCCCAAGCAGCAGTTAAACAATTGGAAGGAGAGTTTATGAATTTACAGCAAGGAAACTTATCAATTCGGGACTATACCGCTCATTTTCTAGAAAAGTCTCGTTTCGCGGAATTCTACGTTGCCACGGAGGCAATGAAGATTGAAAGGTTTATCTTCGGATTGAATGCAGAAGTTAGAAGTTTGGTGATTGCTAAAGGGCTAGAAACTTTCTCTGCCGCAGTAGACGCCGCGGAAACCATGGAGCAAGATAGAGGGAGAAGTATTAGTGATAAAGGTGCAGGGAAAAGAAAGTGGGAAGGACCGTAGTATGATTCAAAAAGCCCAGATTTCAGCGATTTGATAACCGTCCACCTTTCCGACCAGCGGAAAGACCTTGTCCGAAATGCAATCGTATCCACCAAGGAAATTGTCAAGTTGATTCTCGGGTTTGTTTTAGGTGTGGGAAGACCGGGCATGTTGTTAAAGACTGTCGAGTGACGCAGTTTTGTTTCTCATGTAATTCTCCGGATCACATTCAGTCTGATTGTCCAAGGGGAAGAATACAGCAAGGGGGTACATCAGGGAAACCAGCGGTTGTCAGACCGGTAGTACCAAGACTAGAGCCACCAAGAACAAGGGGTCGTGCATTTCAGATGACAGAGCAAGAAGCAGATGAGACTCCCGATGTGGTTACAGGTACATTCTTTATAAATTCTACACGTGCTAAAGTGTTACTTGATTCCGGTGCAAACCGATCGTTTGTGTCGCCTTCTTTTGCTGCCTATATGCGTTTAAAGCCTAAAGTGTTAGATCATGCGTTAATGGTAGATACGGCTAATGATAATCAAGTACCGGTTAGTGAGGTATTTGATAGTTGTGTGATAAACATAGATGGGTGTGGAGTGCCTATTCAGTTATTTCCTATAGCCTTGATCGAGTTTGATGTGGTAGTGGGAATGGATTGGTTAGCTGAGAATCAGGCTAATATAGTTTGTGATAAGAAGTTGATAAATGTTGTCTTACCTGAGAAGGGACCAGTAGTGATTTATGGTGACCGTAGAAATCATCAGTCTTGCCTTATCTCTTTGTTGAAAGCTCGTAAGTGTATCAATAAAGGCTGCTCAAGTTACGTAGCTTATGTGATAGATATTAAGCTAGACAAGAATAAGCTGGGAGATATTCCGGCTGTTTGTGAATTTCCGGAAGTTTTTCCAGAAGATCTGACTAGCCTTCCGCCCGTTAGACAAGTAGAGTTTGGTATAGATCTGATTCCTGGAGCCGCTCCTGTTGCCCGTGCACCGTATCGTTTGGCACCTCCAGAGATGAAAGAGATGATGACACAACTGCAAGATCTTTCCGATAAAGGCTTCATCAGACCCAGTTCTTCGCCGTGGGGAGCACCGGTTCTGTTTGTGAAAAAGAAGGATGGTTCGATGAGGATGTGTATTGATTATCGAGAACTGAATAAGCGCACAATCAAGAACAAGTATCCGCTTCCTAGAATTGATGACCTCTTTGATCAACTAGTTGATGCTTGCTATTTCTCCAAGATTGATCTGAGATCTGGTTATCATCAGCTGAAGGTTAAAGAAGAAGACATTCCGAAAACTGCTTTTCGCACACGGTATGGTCACTATGTATTCTTAGTAATGCCTTTTGGATTGACGAACGCCCCAACTGCTTTTATGGATTTAATGAATTGGGTATGTAAGCCGTATCTCGATAAATTTGTTATTGTATTTATCGATGATATACTTATCTATTCCCGGTCCAAAGAGGAGCACGCACAACATCTTCGTTTGATCCTGGAGTTGCTGAGGAAAGAGAAGTTGTATGCTAAATTTTCCAAATGTGAATTATGGTTACAAGAAGTTCAATTTCTGGGGCACGTAGTTTCCGAGAAGGGTATTCGAGTTGATCCAACGAAGATAGAGGCAATTGAAAAGTGGGAACCGCCGAGAACGCCAACCGAAGTACGTAGTTTTCTGGGTTTAGCCGGCTACTATCGAAAGTTTATAAAGGACTTCTCTCGTATCGCTACGCCATTGACTAAGCTGACTCGAAAGAATATAAAGTTTGAATGGAAAGCAGAACAGGATGAAGCATTCAGGGTATTGAAAGAGAAACTTTGCAGTGCGCCAATTTTGTCACTACCGGAAGGTTTCGAAGACTTTGTTGTTTATAGTGATGCTTCCAAACTGGGATTGGGATGTGTACTTATGCAGCGTAGAAGGGTTATTGCTTATGCTTCTCGTCAGTTAAAAGATCATGAAAGACAGTATCCTACGCACGACATGGAACTGGCAACAGTTGTTTTCGCGTTGAAGATTGGGAGACACTACCTTTACGGCTCTAAATGTCTAATTTATACTGATCATAAGAGTCTCCAACATCTTTTCGATCAGAAGGAGCTAAATATGAGGCAAAGAAGATGGCTAGAATTGGTGAATGATTACGACTGTGAAATCCTTTATCATCTTGGAAAGGCGAATGTGGTAGCTGATGCACTAAGTCGTCAAGAAAGGAGTGGAACGATAAAAGCCATTGCACTAAGAGCTGAACTCCTACCTAACATCTTTGATGAACTGAAAAAGTGCCAAGTGGAAGCTTTTCAAGAAGAACACTTAAAACCATAACGGTTAGTGGGTATATCAGCATTGCTTGTAAAAGATGATCGTGGGTCGTTGTGTTTGGGAAACAGAATCTGGGTGCCTCGTTTGGGTGGCTTCCGTGATCGTGTACTACAAGAAGCTCATCAATCTTGATTCTCTATTCATCCAGGTACGAATAAGATGTACAAAGATCTGAAACAATTTTATTGGTGGCCGGGAATAAAAAGGAGTATTGCCCAGTATGTGGAAGGTTGCACTACTTGTAAGAAGGTGAAGATTGAACATCAGAAGTCGTTTGGGCAATTACAGCGTTTAGAAATACCGATGTGGAAATGGGATCAGATTACTACATATTTCATCACTAAGTTACCAAGGACTCCGAAGGGATTTGATGCCATTTGGGTGATCGTTGACAGATTGACGAAGTCTGCTCACTTCCTACCAATAAAAGAAACTGATTCGTTGGAACGATTAGCCAAGTTGTACATTAACGAAATAGTAACTCGACATGGAGTTCCAATCTCGATTATTTCTAATCGTGATAGTCGTTTTACTTCAAGATTCTGGAGGAGTTTTCAAAAAGAAATGGGTACACAGATAAAGCTAAGTACGACGTATCATCCTCAAACTGACGGCTAGAGTGAATGTACAATCCAGACTTTAGAAGATATGCTAAGAGCTTGCATTGTTGACTTTGGGGGATCGTGGGATAAGCATTTACCGTCGATAGAATTTGCCTACAACAACATTTATCATTCCAGCATACAAGCGGCACCGTTTGAAGTACTATATGGTAGAAAATGCCGAACCCTCTGTGTTGGAACGAAGTGGGAGAGAAACAGTTAGCAGGGCCAGATATAGTCCAGTTGACCGCGGATAAGATTTCTCAGATTCGGAAACGTTTGAAAATAGCTCAAGATAGACAGAAAAGCTACGCCGACCGATGCCGAAAGCCGTTAGAGTTCCAAATTGGAGATTTTGTGATGTTAAAAGTCTCGCCTTGGAAAGGAGTCATTCGATTTGGGAAACAGGGTAAATTTAGTCCGAGGTACATTGGACCGTTTGCAATTACAGAAAGGATCGGCGAAGTAGCCTACATGTTAGATCTTCCACCAGAGTTAAGTCGGATTCATAATGCGTTTCATGTATCGAATTTTCGAAAGTGCTTGGTTACGCCGGATCAGGCAGTTTCTCTACCCGATATACAAGTAGATGAAAAGCTGAATTATGTGGAGGAACCTGAAGCTATTGTTGACCATAAAGTCAAGGTTTTGCGGAATAAGGAGATCAGACAAGTGAAAGTTCAGTGGCGACATCACAAAGGACAGGATGCTACTTGGGAATCGGAATCAGAAATGAGAACTAAGTACCCTTATCTTTTTGCCTAACCGAATTCCGGGACAGAATTCTTTCGAGGGGGAGATGATGTAATACCCGGGTAAGTTTGTTAGTTAAAGTCTCGTTCCGTTAAATTATTTAACTATATAATTGATGTTTAGGGTAAGTATGGGTTAATTTATAAGAAAAAGGTATTTTGGTCATTAGTGTATAGTTTAGGGACTAAAATGGTAAATTTGGTTAGATATTATCATTTAGGATATTCAGATATTTCATAACAGCAAATATCCAAAAAAGTTCAGTATGTGTGTGTGTGTTTTTGAGACCAAAAGAGGAAAGAAGGGTTTGTGGCTAAAAGACTCAAATTGGTGACCTTAGAAGTGATTTCAGGTATGTTTCTTTTACAATTTATGTGTGTAATTGCTATTAGGTAGTTTCCGTCGGATTATAATTATCAAATCTGGACTGGGGTTAAAATCAGTAGATTTCTGGGCTGAAAATATGCAAACCGACAGAGGTTTCCGGATAGATTGAAGGTATCCGGGTGGTTTTGTTGGTAGTGTCCGGACAGTGTTCTAAAGGTGTCCGGACGATTCTTGCATCCGATAAGTTCCTCTTTTCCTATGGTTTCCGGATAATATTAGTTACCGGATGGTGTCCGAATTCTTTGGTTTCCGGGTGTCGTCCGGATTATTTATGTTGTCCGGAAAGGTTATGCTGTCCGGATTGTATGAGCTGTGCGGAAAGTGGTGTTGTCCGGATAGTTTGGGTTGTCCGAAAAGTTTGGGCTGTTTTGTCACTTTTTGAGATTTTAGACACTTTTAACTAAGGATAAGAGTTTGATAGGTTAAATAGGATTCTCAGCCTGCTAGAGAGTCTTCTGTGTTCTATATGGTAAAGAGATATTGTATTTGAATTGTTCCAGATACTGTGAATTTGAAGTGAAAGACTGAATCTGTTGAAAAGGCTTGGAAAGGTTTTGGTGATAAGCAAAACAGGTGAGTTTTACTTTAAAACGTTTTAAAACTGGAATACATATATGCGTGGATTGGAAATGTGATAGACGGTATGTTTATGTGTTTATGTATGTAATATGATATACTGAGATATTGTATTTACATGAGTATTCTATGATACGAGAATACGTGGCCGGGCTTAGGACCGGTGTGTTGGCTGTAATATTCGTACAGCGTTGTTGGCTGTAATTGTCGTACAGTGAAGTAAATTTATTAGTTGGCTTGCAACCAACTAATATGGCCAAGAGAATGAGATGGGAAAGTACATGATGATTGAGTCATAACTGGTAATTGTGTTTCTATTATGTGAATAGTGGTGTGCAAAAGAGTTTTCAAAGAAACAGGGATTTTCTCACTTAGACCATTAGGTCTAACCCTCATTTTGTTTAAATATGTATTCCAGGGCGTGGATCGGATAAGAGCAAGTAAGAGAAATAATCAGTGGATAGCTTTTGTGCAGACTTATGATTGAAGACTACGATGTGTTTTGTAGTTATAGTATGTTATTAGTAATGATGTAATTTACTATGTAAACGTTTGTAATGATGTACTGAATGTTTGAAAAGACTAGGGGGCCGTATTTGTTACATAATGTATCTCTTGTTTTAACGACGTTATGCGATGTATGCTATTTGAACTATGTTTGGGAAACCGGGTTGTTACATTCTCCCCCTTAATCTTTCATTGAGATATCTCCCTTTTTTCTTCGGTATGTCATTTCTCTCCCATTTTGATGATTGTGAGCATCATGATCATCAAAACTTTCATCAATTTCAGCACTGTATTTGTTCGCCACTAACATTCTCCTCTTTTTTAAATGAATAACCGTCAATTCCAAAATATATATGTTCGAATCTTTTCAAATTCTGAGAGAATAAATGTGGTAACCCTGAAACAACATATGAATCAGTTAAAATGCCTGTAAGTAGCACGGAGCCACTTAGTACAACGAATGTACTTTGGAAATGAGCTTTTTTTAAGTTCACAATTTCAACACTGTATTTGTTCGCCACTTCCATTCAACCATCGGAAAAAAAAATTCTATGAACGTTATGACAAGAAAACATATTCCTTGTGTGTACGTGCAAGTGTAAAAATGATTGAAGCAACTTATGCTTTATTATTAGGTTCAAAGTCGGTAAATTGTTGAGACAACAAAAAGTTTTCAACGAACTCAATGTGCATGATCGAAGTGCGAAGATGGGGCAAACTTCCTTCTTTTTCAATATCCAAATCTTCCAAGTGAAGATCAGATAGATTATATGTTGTGTCCCTAAGAAATATTGAAACATTTCTTTGTTGAGAAAGAAATGAGTAGCTGGTGGGGTTAAAGCAAGAGTTGGCATGGTCTCACTGCCTGTTTGAATGATGGTCACCAAAAAATGTGAACCAATTAGTAATGTGGCTGTCCGACTCAGAAAATGGTTAGTGCAGAGTTCTCTTATTCTTTTAACTCTGTTCTCACACCCTCTTTCTGTTTTTAATCCGCTCACTTCTAACCAAACTCTCATTTACATTTTACCGCTCAGCACAATGAGGTTGTTTAACCAGATGAACTTCCTCCCCCACTCTTTGATGTAGACCCCTCACTCCTCAATCACTCTAAGAAAACGTCTTGGGTAGGAAACACTGGTTAACGTGAATCCATAGAAGTATGTTAAGCTCACACACCGATCCCATTAAATTTTATCCTAAAAATGATTTGTGTTGTTTAACAGTTTAACTTGAACAAATATGAATTTCGACATATGAATAACATTGTCATCTGAATGTATGCTCTACAATAATATCATGAAATATTTGAGCATTTGAACTTTGAAGAATTCTCACAACAAGAATATTGAAAGAATGAAATGACTTCGAAAGACTTGTTTGAGAATCTGACAATGTATCAATCAGATCAAATATCTAGTAAGATAATCATGAAGGATTAGGGAATCAAAGAATTCGATATTTTGTTTATATGAACAAATATAAACAATCATTGAATGAAACATTTACTCTCTCATGGTGAAATGAATATAAGATGCTCAACAAAATTTGAAATACAAACGGGAGTATTACCATCGAAAAATTGTTTCATTTTGAGACGTGGTAATAACAAAGTCAATATGAAGTTGTACCAGTGTGTATGAATACTTGAAAGTATAGAAAAGATAATACACAAGTATTAATCTTTGGAAACACACGGTCAGAAATGATGTTATAATAATCCGAGATCTCCAGGAAAAATATTTAAAATCACACTTCTTAATTCTTAAAATCTGTTTGAGAATAGAGAAGTTGTTTGAACATTCAAAAAACGTTTTTCATGTTCGAAAGTCGTTCTTCTTTCAAACAATTTGAGATTAAGATCAAAAGATACTTACAATCAGAAACATTTGTCCCCCTCAAATCATGATACAATGATTTAAAATCATATAAACTCCCCCTTAACACGTGCAAAAGATTATTATCTAAATAAAATCTGCACAAATAGCAAGACTTGGATCAAAATATCCTTAATCATTAAAACGAGTTCTGAATTACCAGGATTGAAGTAAATTCAGAAGTCGTAGTCATTGAAGAACGAGTTCTGAACTGAATTATTCAGAAGCCAATGTCATTGAAGAGCGGGTTCTAAACTGAATTATTCAGAAGCCAATTCTCTTTGAAGAACGAGCCCTAAATTGATATGTTTAGAAGTCATTTATCTTTGAAGAACGAGTTCTGAACTATTGTATTCGGAAGTCATAAACTTGTACTCCCCTAAAAAGCACAGGTACTCTTCTTCAAAATTCTGCAAATATTCTCTTATGTTTTCCAGTCATGTGTTTTTTTTACTTATAACAATCAGCACTACACATGATGAACCTGCAAAACAGATTAAGTAGATTTTTGGTACCCAACGGAACTTAGGTCCTGGTTTGTTAGGTGCGGTTTATTTGAATAAATTCTATATGTACCGTACCAATACTGAATAGAATCCTTATCAATGAAATCATTAGTTCCACAATAAGAACAACAAATTTTCTTTTGTGCTAACCTGATTAAATGATTTACTGAATAAACTAAATCAGGTTTAACAAAAGACTTACCTTGAAAATCATTGTTCTTCTTGGCATTTGATGTGGGAACAGATGATTTTGGAACTTCTTTCTCAATAGATGTGCCTTTGACTCTCCAAACCATTTTCACCTTCTTGAAAACTTGGTTATCTTTAAGCTTAGAAGAATTAATATCCTTAGGCATAAACAAATTATTATCTGAATTATCAAACAGAGGATTATTCAAAAGATTGGAAGGACAAATCTGATCTGTTGAAAAACTTTTTGTTTTTGAAGAAACATTTGTGTAAAATGAACTTGAAGTGGTTTTAAAAGAATGCACAGAATCAGTTAAGTCATCATATGGAGATTGAACAATAGTATCTGGACTAACTTGTTCAGATAACTCAACTTTAAAGTTTATGTATTCAAGTTCTTTGACTTTATTAAGTAAAACATTTTTTTCTTCAAAATTTAGATCGTACTGCTTTTGAAGATCAGACTTTGCCTTTTGTTCCTTCATAATATCTGCTGATAAACCAGATAACTTTCTTGTAAGTTTTAAAATTTCATCCTCAAAGTATTTTCTTTCTTCTTCAAAATCATTTTCCACACTTTTTCTTTTGAAACATATTTCATTGAACAAATCAACATGCTTCTTCTCAAAAGCTATATTTTCATCCTCAAAATTACTTTTCATATACTCAAAATCTTTTTTTTTCTAACAAATTTTCCAAATCAGAAATTTTACTTGAAAGCTCAACATTTTGTTCAACAAATTCTATCCTTTCTTTTTCAAAATTATCTCTTTCAATGATCAATTTTTTTTCAAAATCAGAAACCTGTATTGAAAGTTTAATATTTATTTTTTCACAAGAATTAATTGTTCTTTCAAGAACCAGATTCTTCTCCTT
Organism: Saussurea involucrata; assembly: GCA_033807775.1. Classification (NCBI taxonomy): domain Eukaryota; kingdom Viridiplantae; phylum Streptophyta; class Magnoliopsida; order Asterales; family Asteraceae; genus Saussurea; species Saussurea involucrata. Next base: position 28,202,820 of record CM066316.1, read on the forward strand.
CAGCTTATCATTCTCACATTCCAAGGCTTTTGCATTTTCTTGAAGCTTTTTGATTTCATCGTGAAGAGTTAAGTTGTCTCTCTTTGCTTCAAAATCTGCAATATGGTATTCAAGATCAGTAATCCTTTTTAAAAGTTTAATATTGCGTTCTTCTAAACGAAACTTTTCATTTGAGGATGATATTTCTGAAATCTGTTTCTTCAGATCAGCATTTTCATTTTACAATGCTTTCATGTTCCCTTGAAGCTTCTTCATATCATCCTGGAGAGTTGTGTCTTCTCTTTTTGCTTCTTTCATTAGATCAGAAAATTGTTGCTCGAGAGCCAGACTTTTATCTTTGTAATGGATAAAGAGATTTATGTATTCTATTGTTACTGGATCAATAATCACCTCCATTGACATCTTGATTAAATCTTGAAAAATGAAACACACAAAAATTAGACGTAAAATACCAAAAATATTACCTAATAGAGTGATCGTCAAGAGAAATTTCGCTTAAAAGTTGAATTATGTGCACACTCATAAAAATAAAATCAGAGAAACACAATTAAAGTCAGAAATTTTTTCAAAAAATAAAATTTGAAAAACAAATTGTAAATTTGTCTTCCAAAAACTAATTCTGAGAAATCAACGTGGAAAAATTGAACTTTAATCGGCAAACCTGCAAGATATAAGAGAAATATTGCAGTTACGAATAAAAGAATGTATTATTGACAAAAATGACTAAGATGAAAATTAAACGAAAAACAAGAACTAAAAACGTAACAAAAATGACTAAAAGTGGAAAAATACAAAATATAGGGACTAAAACCGACAAAATATGAAACAAATACGAAAAACGAGGGCTAAAAATGAAAATTACTAAGACTAGACAAAAATAAGGACTGAAAAAGACAAAAACTGAAAATTAAAACTAAGAGGACTCAAAATGACAAAAATAAGAAACTTAAAATTCTAGGGACTAAAATGAAAATATAAAACCTATAAACTACAGGGACCAAAAATGTAAAAATATAAAACTCAAAACCAAGGGACCAGATTTGTTAAAAACCTAAACACACAATACATGAATACAAGGACCAAAACTGTAAAAACCTAAAACCTAAAAGTCTAGAGACTAAAACTGAAACAAATTGAAACACAAACTACAGGGACTGAAAAGGACAGAATTCTTAACTACAACTATATGGACTGAAACTATTCAAAAACTAAACTATCTAACAGAGTTAACTGGACTCTAACAGAAAATGACCAAAAATGTAAGATATTTAACGGAAAAAACCTAACGAACACTAACTGACAGCTAACTAACGACACTAACTAAAAAATAACGAAAAAATAACCCAAAATGTTAAGAAATTAATGACCCTAACGGAACAGTAACAAAACTAACGGACACTTAACAGAAAAAGGACCAAAAATATCACAAACTTAACGAAACTAACGGAAGTCCGTTAAGTTACTATTCACCATCTTCAACCTCACGACCAGACCCGTAAACCACGTTATGGAACCTTCTTTTTCGACTGAAACTCTTCGTTTATGATCCCTTAAGCTCCCTTTGTTAGGGCATTATTGTAGCTATCAAGACAGTATTAATATCTTGTACTGATCTTCTTAGTAGAGGCATGGACATGTCATGGCCCTACTATATAAAGAAGACTCCTTTGTTAACACTTGTAACACTTGTAGCATTTGTCATTTACTCTTTCAAAGATCAATATATGGATGACTAGTGCTTTCTAGATTCTCTCTCTACATTGTTCTTGATTACTTGCTAGATTCTGAGTTTAACAATTGGTATCAGAGCTAAACAGAAGATTCAAGCAGATCAAGAAGCAAACTGAAGAAATTTTTCACTGATTTGAAGGATTCGAACCACACATAGTTTACTGTTCATCGAAGATCTCGAACCCTTAGTCGTTTACTGTTCATCTAATCACTTTACATTCAGACATTGATTTTTTCTAGTTTCTGTTTTCTTGGATCAATTCTTGGCATCACTGAACTCGGAATTGATTTCTGAACAACTTTAATTCTTGGATCATCATTAATTACTGCACAGAATCATTAGATTTGATCATTTTTCATCACTTTTGTTCGAAAACCCTATTTTACCGATTTTGGATCAAAATTCGATTAAATCGATCGAATTAAGATCTGTGATTAACTAGAAAAGTGTGCGACAGTTGATTTCGAACAAATCTGTGCAAATCTCGATTTAATTGATCAAGAATCGAAGAAATTATGGCAGAATCAGTGGTTTTTGGGATAAAGTGAGGGTTTCGGATTGTTCTTGAGGGTTTCGGATCATTCATACGGATTTCGCACCATTCAAGTTTTTCGAAGTGTTCAAGTGATGGTTTCGGATCCAGTTAAGTCCGAAATCTGTGGTTTCGCACACTGTTAGGTTCGAATTCTTGAGGTTTCGAACATAGTTAAGTCCGAATTCTGGTGGTTTCGGACTGGTATTCATTAGGTGTAAGTTTGATTTTGTACAAGTGTTGGTTTCGTACCAAGTTAGGTTCGAATTCCGTGGTTCCGCGCCCTTCTACGTCCGAATTCTGAGGTGAAGTTTGCAATTGGATTTGAATTTTGTCTAAGTGTTGATTTCGCACCAAGCTAAGTCCGAATTCAGGGATTTCGTACTCAGTTGCATTCGAATTCATTGGTTTCGCACCGTATAGCATCCGAAATCTGAAGGTTTCGCACCATATTGCATTCTAACTCTGTTGGTTTCGGACCCTTGTGTTGAAATTTTTGAACAGTTTATTCTAAGTGTAATTTCTGTTACACTTACTGCTTGATCTTCTGAACGATCATTTTCTAGCTATTTGAAAAGATGTCGAGAGATTTACTGAGTATGGGATGTAATACCCCGGGTAAGTCCGTTAGTTAAAAATATTATTCCGTTAAATTATTTAACCTAAAAGTTTCTATTTTAGGTAAGTTAAGTAAATTTATAAGTTAAAAGGGAGTTATGGTCATTGAAGAATAGAATAGGGTTAAAAGTGTAAAAGTTAGTAGATATTAGCTAAAAGCAATTCAGATATTTCATAAAAAATCAGATGTGCAGTGTGTGTTAGTGTGTGTTTTGAGAGAAAAGAAGAAGGAAGAAAGTTAAAAGCTAGGGATCCAAATTGGTGCAATTGGAAGTAAAATTAAGGTATGTTTCTTGTATGTTTTATGTCTATAATCACCAATAAGTAGTTTCTATCGGAGTAAAATAACCGATTGCACATCCAGTAGTGATTTCTGTTGATTCTGGTTCGAAAATGTTGAAACCGACAGAGGTGTCCGGACGCAGTATGAAGGTGTCCGGACAGTTTTGTTGAAGGTTTCCGGGTAGTTCTTTGATGGTATCCGGGTAGTTCTTAGTCGGTGTCCGGACAAGTCTTTTCCGGGTAAGTTTTCTTTTCTTGATTGTCCGGATGAAGTATGTTTCCGGATAGTGTCCGGATTACTTATGCTGTCCGGAAAAGGCATGCTGTCCGGATTATTGGTGTTGTCCGGAAAAGGCATGCTGTCCGGATTATTAAGGTTTTCTGAAAATTTTCTAGGGGCGCTGCCCCCAGACCCCGCAAGGGCGTTGCCCCTTGACCCCATCCGCTAGCCGGGTAGCGGAACCCCCGTGTTAAGTCGCCTTAGGGGAACATTTGAGGATTTGAGTTCTTTAGAGTTCTTAGCCTTAGTAAGACTTATGTGTTTTATGTGGTAAAGAGATATCTGTATCTATGTGTTACAGATCCTGTGAATTCTGGGTAAAAGACTGAACCTGTTTAAAAGGCTTGGAAACGTGTTGATAAGCAATCAGGTGAGTTTTACTTTAAAAACGTTTTTAACTGGAATACGTATATGTGTGGATTGGGAATGAAATAGTTGATGACTATGTGTTTATATGTGAATTATAATATAGTGAGGTATTATATTTACATGAGTATTATAATGTGTTATAATACGTTGGCCGGGTCTAGGACCGGTGTGTTTGGCTATAGAATCCGTATAGCGTTGTTTGGCTGTAGATGTTGTGCAGCGTTGTATATTATTAGTTGGCTTGCTACCACTAATATGGCCAGGAGGAATGAGAAGGGAAGGTACATGATATGTGAGCTTAATTGGATATATGTAATTGTGTTGTGTGATTTATATGAATGGAGTTATATAAATGGTTTTCAAACTAACAGGGATTTCTCACTTAGACCATCAGGTCTAACCCTCATTTTGTTTTAAAATATGTATTCCAGGTGGCGGATCAAGTAAGGGCAAGTAAATAGAGTACGAATTGGAAGGCTAGTGAGAAGGACTATAAGATGAAGCTTTTGACTTATTTAGTAGTTGTATTGAAATGTTAAATGTTATGTATGTAAATAGTACAAGGATTGTATTTCAAATGTTTTCTTTCTTTTGTAAGACTACTGGACCGTACTTGAAAAGTGAAGTTTGTTTGTTATATCTATTTGTGTTATATTGCGTGTTATGTTGTGTATATAGGATATGGGATGTTACATGGGATCAAAGAGCAAGCCTCCAGTTCTTCAAGCTGAAGAGTATTCTCAATGGAAAAAGAGAATGACTCAATTTCTGAATCATCAAAACAGAGAACTCATGCTGTCTATTCAAAATGGTCCCTACAAAGCATACATAGATATTGGTGGTATTGCTGAAACTGCTACAAGTCAGTATGTTCCTCCAAGAAGAGTTGTAAAAGAATACAGATATTACAATGAAGCTGACAAAGCTAAAGTTGAAATTGATGAGTTAGCTTTGACATACCTGACCCAAGCCATCCCAAATGATATTTACAATCGAGTAGATAGTCGTAATACAGCTAAGGAAATATGGGATGAGTTAGAAAGGCAGTTTGAGGGATCATCAAAATCCATGAAGAACAAAAAGAATCAAAGCATCAATGCTTATGAAGGGTTTAAGGCAAAAGAAGGCGAATCATTGAAAGAGACCTACAATCGCTACAACATCATTCTTAATGATTTGAGAAGAAATGGAGTCGACAAATCAGAATCGGAGATAAACTACAAGTTTATCAAGAATCTTCTACCAGAATGGGACTCATACTCCATTCAGCTCCAAATGTCTAGGGATATGGATGAAGAAAAGTTGATCGACATTTTCAGTATTCTTGGTCAACACGAAGATAAAGTAAAAGTAGTTAAGGAAAAGGATAAAAAGGTCGAAGAGTCTTTAGCCCTTCTGAGTGAACATAGGAAGATTGGATCTGTGAAAACAAAAGCTTTGATTTCTGGGATAAGCAAGAAAAAGATGAGTTCTGATGATGATTACAGTAGCAGTTCTGGAGATGATATGGAGGAAATAGCTGAATAGTTGGCTTTGTTAACAAACAAATTTCAAAACAGGTTTGGCAAAAAGAAGTTTTATTCAAAAACCATACCTGATTTCAACAAAGCTAACAGATATAAAAGATTTGAGAAAAGGAATGAGAAAAAGGAGGAAGAGAAAGAAGAGAAAGAGGAGAAAGAGGAGAAAGTTGTGAGAAAGGAGAGGGAAGAAAAGAAGGATAGAGATGACCGAAACTGTTTCAACTGCGGGAAAACCAGGTCATTTTGCCAGAGACTGTAGGCAAAAGAAGGTCAAGGATTCTGAATATTATCAGCGTAAGGCACATCTAGCAAAAGCCAAAGAAAGTGGAAAGCCTGTCAATGCTGAAGAGGAAATTTGGCTTTTGGATTCTTCTGATGATGAAGAAGTGCATTTTACTGAAGTAAAGCACAGTCTGATGGCAAAACTGAATGAAGAAGACCAGGAATCCGAGGTATCATTACTATATCCTTCCAATAGTTATGAAAATAATGATTATGAAACTGGAGATGATAGATATGAAGAAATGCAAATCGTGATACTTGAACTTAATGAGAAATTTGAAAAAGCTCAAAAGAAACTTGAAAAAGTTCAAAAGAAACTTGAAGAAGAAAAAAGTTCAAAGTTGAAATATCACGATGAAGCACTTCTTTATAAAGCTTTAGCTGAAGATAGAGAACATGAAAAAGAAGTTATTAGATCAAAAGTTAAAATGCTTGAATCTGAAATGTATGAGTTAAAGAAGAAAATGAAAGATATAAATGTTGAAAACATAGATTTTCAGTTCACAATCAAAGTTCTTTCTGAAGAAAGAAAAAATGCTTTGGAAAAAATCAAGGAGCTTGAAGATTTAAATTATAAAAGAGGTCACACTGAGCAAACTCTGAAATTACTAACTAGCAACCCAAAAGATACTAGATTTTATAATCCAAAAATGGGTCTAGGATTATCTGATGTAGAGGTTCTCAAGAATGCACCTGAAAATCTTTACACAATTGAAAAATTGGGTGAAGGTTTAAAGGAAACTCTTAAAACTAAAGAACCTGAAATTCAAAGTAAGGTTTTGAAGCAAACAATTATAAAGGAGATTCCTCCAATTTCACAAGTCTTTGTTAAATCAAGTAACGAAGTCTTACAGCAAACTATAATAACGGAGGTTCCTTCAGTGACACAAGCTTTTGTTAATTCTATTAATGAAAGTTTGAAACAAAGAGTTGCTAAAGATGTTGCTTCAAATCCTTCAACTCCCATTTCAAACAAAGAGGAAGTAAAAACGGATAAAGGTTCGGAAGAAAAGACTAGATTTAATACTACAAACTTCATATACGATGAACTAAATTCTAGTTACAAAACCAAAAGGGTTGAACTAACTGAATTTAGTTTCTTATTTTCAAAAGAATCTGTTGGTAAAACAACTGATGAACCTGAATCTGTTAAATCTGAATCAAGTGTTGAATTGGAGTAAAAAATAATATCAGATTCTGACGAAAAGGAGTTTGTTCACGATATCTCTTCTGAATTTCCTGATTTGAATTCGGCTTTACTTAAAATTGTGGATTTAGAAAATCAAATTTCTAAATTACAATTAAATTTTGAAAAATTAGAGGATGATTATGAGAATATTGGAATAGATCATGATCACATTCAAAAAGTCAATCTTGATTTTAAAAATGAGATTCGACGACTTAAATCCCAATTATTCGAATTATCAAAATCTAAGGATTCAAAACCTTGTGAAAAGTGTTCAAAACAAGCTGAATTCAAAGATCAGAGTAAATCTTCAAGTACAATTGATTCTGGTGCAAAAGAATTTTTAGAAAAAATAAGCTTTTTGAAGAAAACAAAGTACTTGTTTTGAGATGTGCAAAACTTTCAAATCAAGTTTCAGATTTTGAGAAAGTGCTTTTTCTTGAAAAAGAGAAGCATAAAAAGGAAAGAACTGAGCTTGAAATTGAACTGAAATATTGTGAAGTATATCATAAAAAGTTTTCATCAAATATATCTAATGTCAAAAAGGAACAAGAACTGATAAGAAAAGAAAAAGGAAAATTATTCGAAACGAAATCAAATTTGTTTCCAAATAATTCCTCTAGTTCTAAGAGTTTTGACAATGTTTCTCATTCTTTCTCAGAAATGGATGAAGAAAAGTGCGTGGATCTGAAGGAGAATGTTTCAAATAGCAAGAATAGGAATACCGATACTGAGAAATGTATTTCTTCAAATAAAAATTGTATTCATTCGTGTAATGTTTACAAAGTTTGTGAAAATAAAAATTCCGCAATTTCTGATTCTACTTTGTTGACACAAGCAAAAAGAAGAATACATTGTGCTCATTGTTGGGATAACTATTTCAAGCTAAATAGAAATGATCCAAAGAACAAAAAATCCAATACTTCATCTTTTTCTTTAAAATCTTCTACAAACAAATTTGCTAAAGTGTTCGGTTTCAGATCAAACAAACAGAATAAGAAGAAAGAAACAAAAACAGTTGATGTGAATATGGTTTGGATTCCCAAAGATCAACTCAACAAACCAAATTTACAAAATAACCTTACTTTTAAAGGCAAAATTCAAGGTTCATCAACTGTAATAAACAAACTGATCCGTACTAACAAGAAAGGACCCATACAGATATGGGTACCTAAGATCAGATAATTTTTCTTTTTACAAGACCGTCATGTGTGGGTCATTGATTCAGGAGCATCTAGACACATGACGGGGTATAAGCACTTGTTGCACGATTTTACTGTACATCCTGGCGGATCGGTAGGTTTTGGCAACGACTCCAAAGGTCACGTTCGAGGCTTCGGAACGTTGAAGAATGACTCGATGCAAATAGAAAAGATCTTGTATGTTTAAGGATTAGGGCATAACCTTTTAAGTATTAGTCAATTTTGCGACAAGGACTGTAAGGTTATTTTTTACAAAAAATTTTGCTATGTTGTGGATGAGAACTGGTCAGAGATTTTCAAAGCAAAATGATGCGGCGATCTATATATGACAGATTTTGCGACTCTTGTTGCTTCCAATCAAGTTTGTCTTGTTTCAAAAGCTTTACAAGATGAATGTTGGTTATGGCATCGAAGACTTTCGCATCAGAATTTTCGAAGCATCAACAAGCTCAGAATAGATGGATTAGTTTCCGGGCTTCCTGAATTGAAGATTGACAAAGTTTCTATCTGTCCGGCGTGTGAAATGGGAAAGATGAAACACGTCTCGCACAAATCCAAAACTTTGTCTAACTGCAACAACGCCTTGGAATTAATTCATATGGATCTCTGTGGCCCGATGATGTTGGTCCCGAAGGCCTATACAAGTTTGTAGAAGGGGGGGGGGGGGGGGTTGAATACAAACACACAGATTTTACTTTTCTAAATTGTTTATTGATAAATCATTAACAATTTACAGCTTGTTGCGGAAACAAGATTAAGGATAAACCTAAATCTAAACAAGTTGGAACACTAAGGTTTCTTGCACTAAGAGAGATAAGGAAATTACTAATAATAACCTATCTTGAGATAAGAGATTGAACTTGTCAAGAGTTAGCAAGTTACTTCAAAAGAAGTGGGTTCATCTCTTTATATACTGCATGCATTTAATGCAAGTCAGTATACACTTTACACGTGTCATCAGCTGGTTGGTTGTATGTCATTGACCTTGGTTGACAACCTTAGTAGCCGCATGGATGAACATTGTAGTATCAGAGTGGTTGTACGATTTCAGACAGTCGGAGGTTCTTTTCTGACATTTCGTATGGAGTCGTGCAAAGGGGGTTAAGACAAAAGTACTTTGTACGGAGGACTTCATGATCAACTTTTCGTTGATTCAGCGATTTATCATTTTCTATTCAGCGAATGATAAAGTTCAGCGATAGCTGAAGTCTTGTACTTGATACTTCACGTTGAGTGGACAAATCTGAGTCTTCGCTGATCCGCATCAGTTCACTAGGAGACTTGTCGCTGGTTCTTGAGCTTGATCTTCGACTTCAGCGTAGAACCTTTGTTGACGTGAAACTTGTCTTCAGGGATCATAAGTAAACAACTAACTTATCAGCGATCATCATAATGACTGAACAGACTCAGAGCATTAATGATGAACAGTGTTCGCTGAATGTTTAATTTGAAAGAGCGAGAGTTCCTGTCAGCGGTACTGTAAGATCTTAGTACTTATCAGCGATAGTGAAAATCTGATACATATTGTTTACTTACAATTTTCACTAAGTATATAAGAGAGGGTCATTATCAAATCACTGAGGGTTTGGATCAACAATCTCCCCCTATTTGATTATGACATAGCAACAAAGAAAATTGCTATTTAATGAAAACATAAGGATAAAAAGAACTCATAAAATATTTGTCCCTTTTACTGTTTTCTAGGATATTTTCAGTACTGATGGAGTAAAGTACATTCGCTGAAATCTTTCTTTAAAACTTTGAATCAGGTTACAAAGAGAAATGGAAAGATTACAAGTACGAGCAAAATAAATTACAAGTACAGAAGAATAACTGATACAATAGAGAAAAAGGCGATCATATCAGCTTGTAAAGGGTTCTTCCTTAATGAGAAGTTCATCAAGGGTCATTGATGTGGTGGGAATCATCCAGTCAGGAACGGTTACACCTTGTTTTCTTTTGATCAGCGCTCCTTCAAAAATCAAGGGTTTCAGATGTCGTGCCTGAGGGTCATTCCTGAAGTCACACCAGTAGATGAGATCTCTCAGCTGTTCGATGGGAGTGATGTGAAGTTCAGAGATGCGTTGAAAAAGCTTTCCACCATCGTAGTCATGGAAAAATATCCCGTAGGGTTCGCTTATGACTTTGCCAGGGATGAAAGTCTCACCAGGAGGAAGAGATGTGTCAAGCATGGAAAGATCAGGATCAGGACCAAGGACTTCAGCACGTGAAAAACCAATACCTGTTTCATTTCGAATGACAGGGCCATCAATTGAAGATATAGATTTCTTCTTCTTTGCTGAGGCCTTTCATTTCTGACTTTCGAGAGGAGGAGGAGGAATATCCACACAGGAGTAGACTAAGTCGATTTGTTTGTTGATCAGCTTTTCAACATGTTCCTTGTACTTCGACTTGGACTTCTGGATGGCTAACCTGATCTCCAACCATTCAGAGAGACCGTACTTCGTTATGGCTTCAGCATAGAATTTTTCGTACTTCTTATCTTCTCTGAATATCTCGATTTCAGCGATTGAAACAAGGGTTGTTCTTCCAGAGATGAATACCTTGTTGATTTTGGCAGGAGAGTCTCTGTAGTTGACCTTTTCTTTGCACCAGGCTAAAGTGGACTGAGACACAGTTCTCTTTTCTTCAGTTATCTTCTTGGCGTTTTCCCAGAGCTGACGTTGAACATCAATGGGAACTCTTTTCAGCTTGGGGTCTTTTATTGATCGTTTAGAAAGCTGGATGGCGTATTCTCTGTCTTTTTCTTCAGCTTCTTTTCTTTCAGCGATTAGACGTTCAGCTCTGAGGTGTTCCTTGTATTCCTTTTTGGAAATTCTGAACTTTGGAGGAACTGAAGGAAGTTGATCACGCCTCAGAATGATTCGCTGATCCTCGAATCGCTTTATTATTTCCTCTCTTCTTTTCTGATCCTCTTCACTTAGCTTTTGAGGAGCTAAGGAAGGTCTGCCTCTGTGCGAGAGTAGCTGTTCTTCTGGTTCATCAGTCTCAGAGATTAAATCTAAGACTGGGATTATTTCTTCAGCAGCAGCTGGTATTATTGGTGAAGTCGCAGTTGTGGAGCCTTCAGCGATATCCTCAAACAGGGGAGAGGACTAGCTGAAACACAGCGATCTTACGGGTAAGAACTTGGGTAGAATCAGATAGAGAGAATTGGTTCAAGTGTATAGGCTTGTGTAGTAGACCTGATAGTGTATGATGGAGGAGGGATGGAGTGAGAGATGTTTAGCATACCTGACAAACCGACTTTTCAAGCAAGATCATCAGATTGTCATCTTCAGCGACGCTTTTGCCTTTGCCTTTCTCAGCTCCAGAGGCTGGGGGCTTTGTCCTTGTCCGCTCCCCTGAAGGTTCATTTATCGAGATTCCCTTAAGAGCTTTGATCTTCGGAGAAGGTTTGACGATAAAGAAGTCATCGTCATCTTCGTCATCATCATCATTCTTTAGAGAAGAAGATGGTTCATCATCAGGGATGTCGACGGCTTCATCATCTTCTGCTTCGGATTCAGTTTTCTCAGCTTCTTCTTCGAGTTGCTCCCCCTCAGATACAGAGGCGAGCTTCTCGGTTTCCTCAGGGTTTTCATCTCCCTGAGGTCCAGCGGTGGTTTCTTCAGCATTCGTCTTCTCTCCCCTGATAGATTCATCATGGGAAAGGTCTTCAGCGCTCTTGGCGAGGTCTTCAGCGCTCTTCTCCCCCTCTTTTTCATGATGACTGGGGGAGGAATGGGTAGATTCAGCAGCGTTGGTAGGTTCTCTGTCTTCTTGGCCAGAGAGACCTACATAAACTTCAATCTTTGCTAATCTGTCTTCAAGGCCAGAAATAGCAGGATTGATTTTCTTCAGCTCAGTGCGATCTTCCGCTGTGAAGTTGTCAGATGCAGGGACGGGGGCAGGAGCAGGATCAGGAGTATTCGCTTTGTGTAGCAGCTGCTCGATCATCGTTTTCATCGAACCAACATCGGTCTTAACCGAGCCTAAGTCAGTCTTCATAGTAGACATATCCCCCTCTAGATGTCCAACCGATGTCTTCAGTGATGTAAATTCGCTGGACATGGACGAAACTGAGTTTTTGAGAGAGGTGTAGTCTGTGTAGATGTCAGCGAGCACCTTGGCGAAGTCGCTGAGAGTTTTATCAACCTGCTTCATGTCATCTGTGGAAGCCTTCTTCTCCACCACCGTTGTCAGTTTGTTCAGATTCTCTCCAGCGTTTGTTACAGCTGTAGAGTTATTGGAGAGAGTAGTGGTGAGACCTGTCAGCTTTGTCTCCATGGACTTCAGAGAGGCGTTGATATCTCCCAAATTAGGACCTGTAGCATATAAAAACTTGTGAACAGAGGAAAGCTCAGAAGTTTGGGGTTTAGTCATAGTGTTTATGGGTTGTTGTTTACCTGCAAGAGGATTGGTGAATTCATCGAAATCACGGGTTCCTGAGTAAAGTTCCATGTCGTCTTCAAAAGTGCCCATGGATTGTTCTGCAGGTCCTGTCTTCATCATTCCTGGAGAATCAGCTTTAGGTTCCGAGGAAATAATGGCAGCTCCAGTTAGATCTGGAGTAGAGACCAAATGAGTGGAGGGAGGAGCGAAGGATAAGAATGGGGGTTGGGTTATGAGTTCAGCGTTGGATTCGCTGACAATCACTTCATCAGTCTTTTGAGAGACTGAAGGAGGTTGGGTAGGTTCCAAGTTTATAACCTCAGCGTTTAGAGACGCTGAAGTTGGGATAAAAGGGATGGCTTGTTCAGGTGTGGCAGAGCGTACCACTGAACGTTCCTTCAGCTCTGCAGAAAGAGCTGAGGAGTCTTCAGCATGAGATTGCTGGGGTTGCTCCTTTGTTTTCTTGATCCTTTTAGAACCAAGTGGGGTAGATGAATGTTTCCTTTTCTTAGAAGGAGAGGATTTTGTGGCCAGGGTATCAGCGATGGGTATTGTCGCTGAATGAGACACAGAATGAGAAGAAGAAGGGTTGAGAAGAGATAAGAGTGTAGAGAGACGTACCTCATTCACCATCGGTTTGAAGTCGAGTATCTTTGGGCCGACCTGAGAGAGTTTCAGGTCACCTTCAGTTGGGTAGCTCTCCTTCAGGCCATATTGGAAGATGGCGCTGATGAATCGGGGGTAGGGAACCCATGGAGGTCTGTTAGCGACGGTGTCCACCCTTAGAACTAGGTCATCATAGATAATCGATGCCCAGTCTATGTTGAGACCTTTCAGCAGTGCATACCCATTGCTTGCGGAGGTTTAGCGGCTTGGTCAGAGGAGCCGCTCTTTGCAGTCATACAGCTGATAAGATGAGCGAAGATGAAATTCATCTCGCTGGGCATTTTCGATTTCTTGATAATCGTCAGCTTCTTCTCGGCCTTCATGTCTCTGCCGATTTCCCATACATAGCCCATTGCATCGAAAAATGCAATGATGGCTTCCCTGTCTGAGTTTTTCTTGGGGTCAGGGAGGGGAACGAAAGGTTTTTCCTTGGTAGCTATTGGAAGGCTGAGAGCTTTTCGAATAATGGCAGGGGTGATCTTCGTCGTGCCATATTCGATGTCGCAGAGGATGCAATCGATTGTTTTGGATGGGTCTTTGGCTGAAGGAAGTTGAGAGTGTCTAGCTGAGTACCAGAATTGTGAGAGCAAAAGCTGATGAGCAGGAGGTGTTATGGTCAGGGTTGTGGAGATGCAGCAATTCTTTAGAAAATTCACAGCATCATCTAGATGTGTGACTTGCTTTCGAGGAGGAAACTCGAAAAGCGCATAGAGGTTGTTCACCTTAGTCCAATCCAGTTTATCAAGGGCAAACTTGACTTGAGGAGCCTTGAGGATGTCCACTTCCTCAGTATCAGCGGAGATGTTCTCAGCGGTAGCAGGAATGTCAGATGAAGCCATTTCTCTGTATTATCAGTTCAACCAAATATGTTAACAAATAATAATTATCTTAATGTGGAAAGAATTTCCATTAAGATGGTTCAAATTTTATCCATTTCATTCAGACACAAATGTCTTAATGAAGATTAGGGTTTTTCTTGATTTTAAGAAATGAAATATAAAACCCATTTATTCTTGTTATCCAGTTTTCTATGAAGAAAGAGATTCTGGAAAAAACGAATGTGTGAAGAACAAGTTTAAGATTTTTTGCATTTAAACTTGAAGAAAAACCATGAAATGGTTGTGTTCATAAAATCATGAAAGAAAATGATTTCATTTTAAGAAGTTCTTTTGTTTGATCTTGTTAAAACAAAGAGTAGATCAGAAACAAGTTATTTGCATTCGGTAAATAATAAGAACATATTAACCTTGATGTTTGATGAAGAAGATGATGAACAGTTCTTGAAGTTTTTGAAATCACAAATGCAACAGTGAATTCTTTCTTGCGGAGGAAGATTGATCGCGTAAAAGAAAAATATAAACAAAGAATTTGTTTATATAGAGATTTTAGAAAGAGAAAATCTTGAGCGGGAAAAGATTTTCATCATGACACGGACACGTGTTTGCATTTGATTAGAAGTTTGAACGAGACGTGCAAACGTGTGTCAGGAAGAGAAAACGTGTCGGGGTTTTATCCGTTGTAATGACGTCACAACTGTCCTTTCATATTCTTGGTTGTCTCTGAGGTTTTGAAAAACTCAGGGATACTTTTGAAAACATGAAGCACTGAATGAAAATATTCAGTGAAGGTTTTAAGAAATTTCAAAATATCGCTGTTAAGGAAGAGATATTCAGCGATGCATTTTGTTTTGAAATCTTGCATTTTCATGCGATTGTCAGAGAGAGAAAACATACCTTGATATCAGTTTAACCAAGTTTTATTCAGAGAGAAGATGATTGAATAGGTTATACGAGTTGATTTTATCCTATCGCTGATTAATGTGAACCGCTGAAGATTTTATCCTTCAAAGTTCAGCATTCCAAGCTCGTTGATGAGAAAGTTGAATCTTGTCTCATCAAGAGGTTTGGTAAATAAGTCAGCTAACTGATAATCAATTGGGATAAAATGATATCTGATTTCTATATGTTTGGTCTTTGAATGTAGTACTGGATTGTTTGCTATAGCGATGACACTTGTGCTGTCACAATAGATTGGAATTTTGGAGAGTTGAAGATCATAGTCTAGTAGCTGATTTCTCATCCACAAGACTTGAGAACAACAGCTTCCAGCAGCTACATATTCAGCTTCAGCTGTGGAAGTGGACACTGAATTTTTCTTTTTACTTGTCCAACTTACCAGCTTTCCACCCAGGAGCTGACATCCTCCTGTGGTGCTTTTCCTATCCATTTTGCAACCTGCAAAATCACTATCTGAATAGGCGGTTAGATCGAATCCTGAATCTTTGGGATACCAAAGACCTAGATTCGCTGTACCCTTAAGATATCGAAAAATTCGCTTTACAACTTTCATATGAGATATCTTAGGTTCAGCTTGATATCGTGCACACAAGCATGTTGCAAACATAATATCGGGTCGGCTAGCTGTAAGATACAATAGAGAGACGATCATCCCACGGTACAGCGTGACATTGACAGGAACACCCTTAGTGTCCTTATCAAGTGTCAGCGGTGGTGCCATAGGGGTTTTCATAGCTGAACTTTCAGTTAAGTCGAATTTCTTCAGCATATCTTTAACATACTTTCCCTGATTAATAAAAGTTCCTTTTTCAGTTTGCTTAATCTGAAGACCAAGGAAATATGTTAGTTCACCCATCATGCTCATTTTATACTCATCTTTCATTCTATCAGCGAAACGAGTACAAAGCTCAGGGTTAGTAGAACCAAATAATGTCATCAACATATATTTGAACTAGAATGATATGACCTTTCACTTTTCTAAAAAATAGAGTTTTGTCAATCTTACATCGCTCAAATTTTTCAATATGGAGATAAGTAGAAAGAGTGTCATACCATGCACGAGGAGCTTGCTTCAAGCCATAAAGTGCCTTATCCAGTTTATAAACATAACCTGGACGCTTAGAATCTGAGAATCCCGGAGGTTGTTCCACATACACTTCTTCATTCAGCTTTCCATTTAGAAACGCTGACTTAACATCCATCTAATGTACTTTGAAGTTTTTGTGTACAGCATATGCTAAGAATGGACGAATAGATTCAAGTCTTGCTACTGGAGAAAATGTTTTGTCATAATCTATACCTTCCTCTTGTCTGTATCCCTGGGCAACAAGTCGAGCTTTGTTGTGGGTTACAGCACCATGTTCGTCCAACTTGTTTCGATAGACCCATTTAGTGCCTATCACAGTTTTATCAGTTGGTCTCTGAACAAGTTTCCAAACTTTGTTTCTTTCGAATTCAGTCAGCTCTTCTTGCATGGCGCTGACCCAGTTTGGATCTTTGAGGGCATCATCTACTTTCTTTGGTTCAGTTAGTGAAATAAAATTTACAAATAAACAAATATTACCTGCACTTCGTCGAGTCTGAATCCCAGCGTTTGGATCACCAAGAATTTGATCAATTGGGTGATTTATAGTCCATCGCTGAGCCGGAGCGTGAGACGCTGACTCAACATGAACTAGAGGAGCTGAAGATGAAGCTTCAGCGACGTCGGGAGTATCAGCCAAGAGAGGAATGGATGCAGTTGTCATTATATTCACTGATTGCTGAGAAGTAGATGGAATGTCTGAGACATTTGGTTCAGCGTTAGGTATAGTGTTTATAGGAACAGCTGAGACCCAAGAAGTTTCAGCTTCACTGTTCTGCATATTTGGAATGATAGGAGGACTATCATCTTCTACTGGATGAGCATGAGTAGTGGGAATAACTTCTGAATCACCAAGATGAGAAAACATCCATTGATTCAGTTCTTCAGTATCAGCGGACGGTTTAGAGTTCGCTGAACGGGATTCGTCAAACGTGACGTGAATAGTTTCTTCTACAGTTTGTCTTCTACGATTGAAGACTCTGAAGGCTTTGGAAACTGAGGAGTATCCAAGAAAGATTCCATCATCAGCCTTAGGATCAAACTTTCCAAGTGCATCTCTGTTGTTCAGTATAAAACACTGACATCCAAAGATGTGAAGAAAGCTGATTGAAGGCTTTCTCCCATGAAAAAGTTCATAGGCTGTCTTTTTTAATCTTTTGACTATCAGCGACCTGTTTTGCGTAAAACAAGCAGTGTTGACAGCTTCTGCCCAAAACTGAGTAGGCAGGTGAGAATCGCTGATCATTGAACGTGCAACTTCAATAATTGTTCTATTTCTTCTTTCAGCGACTCCATTTTGTTGCGGTGTTCTCACTGAAGAAAAGTTGTGAGAAATACCCTTACTCTCAAGGAAGGAATCAAGAGAACTGTTTTTGAATTCAGTTCCATGCTCACTCCTTATTTAGCGAACGGTCAGATTGTTCAGGGTTTCCATCTTCCGAACAAAGGTGATGAGTTCTTCAGGGGTGTCACTCTTAGAACGGATAAACATTACCCAAGTGAAGCGAGATAATTCATCAACTATGACCAGCGTATATTTCTTTCCAGCGATGGATTGTTTGTTAACAGGGCCAAACAAATCCATATGGAGTAGTTGTAGAGGAGATGACACTGAAGAAACTTGCTTTGACTTAAAGCTTGCTTTGGTCTGCTTCCCTTTTTCACACGCTGAACATAAAGACTCTTTGGCGTATGAATGCTGAGGTAGACCAGTGACTAACTCTTTTGATGAAAGAGTGTTCAGTGTCTTGAAATTTAGATGAGATAGCCTCTTATGCCATAGCCAGTTGACATCAGATGAGGCCTTTGAGAAGAAACAGGAGTTCTCAGTGGTTGTTGAGTCCATGTTTATTACATAAAAATTTTCCAAACGATAACCGCTGAGAGCTATCTTCTCCTTTTTGTCAGTGACAAAGCAGGATTCCTTAGTAAAGATTACTTTGTTATCCATGTCGCAAAGTTGACTGATGCTTAGAAGATTATGCTTCAGCCCTTCAACATATGCGACTCTTTTGAAGGAGGTTGTACCATTTGAAAGTACACCATACCCTCGGGTATGTCCTTTTCCATTTCCACCGAAAGTCACAGAGGGACCCTTCTCTTCCTTGTATTCAGCGAGCAGGCTTTTCTTTCCAGTCATGTGTCTAGAGCATCCGCTATCGAGATACCAGATACCCTTCTTAACCTGCAATACAAAGGAAGATTAGTTTTTCTTGGGTACCCACTTTACCATGTATACACATTTGTCAGTGGAAGTAGTTGGAATGGAAGATTCAGCAGTCTTTGCAGCATTTGAAGATTCAGCTTTGTCTTTCTTCACTTTGGTTGATTTCTTAACTTCAGTGGTAGGATTCACCTTGACCTGATTTGCACCAGGGTTGGTCTTCTTTGCCTTGGGGGCAATCTTCACCTTAGCTATCTTTTCAGCTTTGGTGGCTGTGGGGCACTTACTAGCAATATGATCGGTAAGTCCACAGTGATAACATTTCCTATAACTAAAAGTAGTTCTAGGACCATTTGATTGCTGAGCTTTTAATTTCGAATTAGAAGTGCCAGCACCAAGTAAACTATTGGCTTTAGAAACGGGACGAACATTCAGTTCTTCAGATTTTATTACCAAGGACATCCAATCTGAGTCTAGGAGTAGATCGTTGAATAGATCCAGAGATCTGCTTCCTTGATCCAGAGGGATGAGCCACTGATGCTTTAGAGGCATTCAGCTTTGGTACTAAGGTACCCTTCTGAGGATTCTGGTAAATAACAATTCCTTTACCTTTGTCTTTAGAGACAGAGGTAGGTTTTGAATAAACCATTTTCTCCTTGCCTTTTGAGGAGGTAGGAGTTTCCTCAGGGATTGGTGTAACGGACGAGGAGCACTGAAAAGATGAAGTATCAGCGACTGAGGATACGAACGTTCCAAATTTAAGCATTGAACGCTCAGTGGTTGGTTTTGGAGTTTCATATTTGTAACCCAAACCACGTTTATCACTCAGGGGAATCTGAGACTTTATTATCTCAGTGATCTTTGTTGAAGAATTACACCATCCTTCAACAGTAGCTTTTTCAGCCTTTAATGCAGCGATAGCTTCTGCTCGTTCGATTTTGACTAGCTGATTTAAATATACTTGATCTTTAAAGTCTTCTTCAATTTTAGAAAGCTTTTCTATTTGAAGGTGGCAATTTTTAAACTTTTCAGCGAGATCAAGATTTTGGTTTTCAACCACAGTTTTGCCGTTCATGGCTTCGTATAAACTTCTAGTCAAGAGATCGATCTTACGGAGACTATCAGCTTCATCAATATTTGCAATATTGGTAAAGAAAGAAGGTGATACCTGAATAGCAGATGTTGAAGTGGAGGGAATGTCTGAACTTTCTTCCTCTTCTTCAATCTTGGCCATAAGACATAGATTGCTTCATCATCTTCAGAGTCAGATGATGATGCTTCTTCATCAGAAGCAGCCCAATCATAGTCAGCCACCAGGCCTTTATTCCTCTTCTTAAAGCTTTTCAGCTTTGCATATTTTTCTTTCAGCTTTGAATATTTGTCATCTTTATTCCTTGGAACAAAGGGTTTCTTTGTAAAAGCTGAGGGTCTAGAAACTTTCTTAGACCTGCACTCGTTAGCGAAATGTCCTGTCTTTTCGCAGTTAAAACAAGTAGCAGTAGCCTTATCAACAAAAGTTGATGATCTAGGCTTGTCAGTTATGGAAAGAGGTTTGTTCTTTCTAAACATTTTCTTTTTGGCAAATCTCCTGAACTTCTTAGTTAGGAGAGCCAAAGATTCATCATTATCTGAATAATCAGAATCTGATGACCTTTCAGAGTTACTTTCTAACTCAGTGATAGTGACTGAGGGTCGCTGAGTAGAAGGTTCCTCTGAGATTAAAGCAACAGGGGTGCTTTTGGAATCTTTTACAAGATTCTTCTTAAGATGGCTCGATTGCTCATGATTCAGCAACGTGCCATATAAGGTTGAAAGGGTCATTGATTTTAGATCCTTTGATAACTTGAGACACATGCCATAATTGTCCCAGCTTTCAGGTAAACATTCTAGAAACTTTGTCAGTACTTCAAAGTTAGAATATTCCTTACCAACAGTTTTCAGATCTATAATTAAACAATTAAAACGTTGGTGAACTTCAGAGAGAGATTCATTCTTACCAGAAATGAAGCTTTCGTATTGTCTTACCAGGTTGATCTTTCTTGAATCCTGGACTTCAGATGTTCCTTCATACTGAACACATATTGTGTCCCACATGGCCTTTGATGTTTTCAGATTCATGACGGAACGGTAGACTTCGTCAGGAAGAGCCATGGATAGTATGGATCTGGCTTTTGTATCTATAGCCACTTTCTTCTTATCTTCGTTAGTCCATTGAAAGATTTCCTTAGGTACCAGCCTTTCTGGAATAGCAGGTCTATTCTCAGCGGCTGGAACAACATCATCAATTCTTACAGGGATGAATGGACCATTTTCGAGATAGTAAGGCATAGTAGGGTCTACACCTTCTAAGAAGAGTGTCATCCTATTTTTCCATAAGTTGAAGTTATCTTTGGAAAATCTAGGGGGTTTAGCAAGAGAACCATTGTCTATATAATTTGTGTTTGTGTTGGTGGCCATTTTCAGATAATAGCAAGGAAGAGAAATATTTTAGATTAGATCTTGTTTATGAGATTAAACAAATCCGCTCTGATACCACTTGTTGGTCCCGAAGGCCTATACAAGTTTGTAGAAGGGGGGGGGGGTGAATACAAACACACAGATTTTACTTTTCCAGGGTCACTTTCTTCTTATCTCCGTCAGTCCATTGAAAGATTTCCTTAGGTACCAGCCTTTCTGGAATAGCAGGTCTATTCTCAGCGGCTGGAACAACAGCATCAATTCTTACAGGGATGAATGGACCATTTTCGAGATAGTAAGGCATAGTAGGGTCTACACCTTCTAAGAAGAGTGTCATCCTATTTTTCCATAAGTTGAAGTTATCTTTGGAAAATCTAGGGGGTTTAGCAAGAGAACCATTGTCTATATAATTTGTGTTTGTGTTGGTGGCCATTTTCAGATAATAGCAAGGAAGAGAAATATCTTAGATTAGATCTTGTTTATGAGATTAAACAAATCCGCTCTGATACCACTTGTTGGTCCCGAAGGCCTATACAAGTTTGTAGAAGGGGGGGGGGGGGGGGGGGGGGGGGGTTGAATACAAACACACAGATTTTACTTTTCTAAATTGTTTATTGATAAATTATTAACAATTTACAGCTTGTTGCGGAAACAAGATTAAGGATAAACCTAAATCTAAACAAGTTGGAACACTAAGGTTTCTTGCACTAAGAGAGATAAGGAAATTACTAATAATAACCTATCTTGAGATAAGAGATTGAACTTGTCCAGAGTTAGCAAGTTACTTCAAAAGAAGTGGGTTCATCTCTTTATATACTGCATGCATTTAATGCAAGTCAGTATACACTTTACACGTGTCATCAGCTGGTTGGTTGTATGTCATTGGTGTCAGGATCGAATCTTAACAAGACTAAAAATACTTAGAACTCAGAATTAAAGAATCTGCGGAATAGAACTTTAATTCACACAATCAAAGAACAATATATCAGAAAACACACAGCTGTTTTGTATTCACTGATTCAACTCACAAGCTTACAACCAAACCTCAATCTTGATGAACAGGCTCAATCAAGACGACTTCTACTTCTCTAGAAATAGGGTTCTAAACCTTGAGGTTAATTCTCTCTAAAACAGAATGTATTCTCAAAAACTCTCGTATATCGCGTATTTCGTATTTTTTTTGAATAGCTATCTATCAACATCTATTTATACTAAATAGTTACAAGATAACTATCAAAAATAAATTGATCTTCTGAATCTTCTTTAAGCATATCTTCATCCATTCCATCTTTATCTCCAAAATCTTCGCATCACATCAGCAGTATTAACTTTATTCAGCATGAGCAGTACTAATATTCTCCAGCAGCATTAATTCATTCCAGCAGCACTAACTTGACTCAGCAGTACTAACCTTGCTTCAGCAGTATTAATCTTGACAAGCAGTACTAACCTTGTTCCAGCAGCATTAATGCATCGGCAGTACTAACCTTCTTCCAGCAGTATTAACTTTGTCTTGCAGTAGTAATTTTGTTCTGGCAGTACTAACCTTTACTGGCAGTAGTAACTTTGTTCTGGAAGTAGTAATGTTGTTCTGGCAGTATTATCCATACTTAGCAAATCTTCAGTTCCCAACAATCTCCCCCTAACTTGACTTTTAGAAAGAGAAGTCAAGTTCTTCAGATGATGATGCTTCCAAAACTTAATCTTGAACACACAAGTCAGGATTCAATCCCAAACTTTGATTGATGATCCTTCTTACCAGGTATCTTTCCATCTTAGAATCTTTGTTACCCACCAACTTAGTTTTTAGCATTCCTTTCAACCTTGTCATGCTGTGCTTGTATACTTTATCCACCAAATAATACTCATGATATGCATAGTCAAGTGTTATGACATACACACCACAGTTTTCAATAAGCATCCAGTTGGTAACAGTTTGAAATTGCCTTTCTGTCAAATACTTAACTGCTTCTGTATTGAACATTAGGCACAAGTATTCAAGTACCATTTTGGTGATGGACATTCCATTCTCAGTCAGCATATTTCCATAAAGCTTCATTCCTACCTTGAACATCTCCTCAATGTCAGATCTAGAGCACATCCTGATAAGTCTTCCCCATGTAGTATTGACCTCAAACTTCCCATCTGCTCTTTTTACTCTAATGTACTCCTTTCTCTGATCTTTCAAAGTATCCCAGAAGATGATCTCAGGAGCCATAGAAGCTAATGGTTTAACTTTGACTGGACTAGTATCAACCACAGTAATATACATATCACATTGAGCATTTGTTGGTGATTGTATATGGCTTGGTTGACCTGATGGAGTTGCCACTTCTTCTTCAGCAACTTTTTGATCAGCTTTCTCTTTCACAACTTCCTCCTTAGCTTCTTCTACAATGGGTTCCACCCTAGGCTTCTTTATAGCTTTCTTCTTTGAAGCTATAGACTTTGTTCTAGGTCTTTTGTTTGACACCATCTTGGTTCTTTTGAGTGATTTAACAGCTTCATGAACGGTTTCAGTTGTTTCCTTTGTTTCTGCTGTTTCAGGGATCGTTTCTGCTGTTTCCTTTGTTTCTGCTGCTTCAGGGATCGTTTCTGCTGTTTCCTTTGTTTCTGCTGCTTCAGGGATGGTTTCTACTGCCTTATGTTTTTCAGCAACATTAACCATTTCTGCTGCTTAAATGGTTTCTGCTGCTTTTTGACTAGCAGCATTAACCATTTCTGCTGCTCTAGCTGTTACTCCTTCTTTTATAATCTTTGATACTGCTGGTTCAACACTATTCTTCACAATCTCAAATACCTCTGCTTCAATCTCAGATTTGGTTACTGTAGATACAGATACTGTTTCCTTCTCACTTTCAGATACTGCTGCATCAACAAGACTCTTCATAATTTCAGTTACTGCTGCTTCAATCTCAGATACTGCAGCCTCCCCCTCAACCTTATGCTCATTCTCCCCCTCAACCTTTGCATCCTCCATGTTTAGTTCAGTTTCTAACTCCCCCTTTTTGGAAGCATCAGTGGTTGAGCTTCTCCTTTTCAGAACATACTGAGCTTTCTTCCTTCTTTGCAGCAGTTTGGTGATCATCTTCTTATTCTTCTCTATCTTGGTGTGTTGATAAAGAACCACCTTCTTAAGCTCATCAATCTCCTTCTGCTGATCCATGACATCAATGTTGATGTTGGCAATGGTTTCCATCAATTACTCATAAGTATATCTATCCTCACCTGGTTTAGAAGTGTTTACCTCCCTTGCAGGATCATAGGAAGTTTTAGTAGGTGTCTCTTGCCTAGCAAAAGTACAACCTACTCCCATGGTTTCTTGGCGCCTGGGTCCTCTGAATGTTTTCACATTCTGAGTTGCCGTGGGGAAGGTCTTAGTGATGTTACCACTGTCCTTCTCTTTGCTAGCAGAAGTAGTGGCAGCCTTGCAGCCCACATGCTCATCCTTCTCCTTAGAGAGCACCTTCTTGGGGTTGGGAGACACCCCTGTGGTTACCCTTTTGATATTCTCTATTGGAGAATGCTCCAATAGAGGGCTTGTAGGCTTTGGGCTATTAGGAGATACATCAAGGGAAGGAACCTTGTGTACCTTTCTTCTTTCAAACATCTTGGTGATTTTTGGAGTGGGTCTTAAAAGAATGGACTGTGGGATTTCTTTGGTGATGGAAGGTGGGGATTGGCCATCAGTGGGTGTGTCTAATGGGGGCCTTGACCCTGATGCCATACCTTCAGTGGTGTGGGACACAACCATCATTGTAGAGAACAATGGTGTGTCAACTCCTTCCGAGTCCCTAGGAATTCTTCTCATATTTGAGAAAACCTTCCCTTTAGGGGGTTTTGGCACATATACCTCAGCGGACTGAGGTAAATCCGTCAATTCATGGTTAATTACTTCTTGGACAAACCTGGGATACATGTAAAAGCGCTTTTTGGATTCTAGGTTTGCCACAAGATCATTAAAAATCATTGCTGAAAAATTGAACTTTCTGGCAGTGGCTAAGCAGACCAAGGCATAAGCAATGGTACTGCTAAACTCACTCCATCCAGTTGTTTTCTTTGAAATACAGTGCATAAGAGTATGAACAAAAAATCGCCATTGGGTGAAAAACTTTGACTTGTAGAATTTAAAAATTCCAATGGGACCTTCATACCCCATTCTTGGTAAGGTCGGGAAAAGTTCATCATTAGAGAGATAGGTTATACCTGAGGCATCATCTAAGTGAAGAGTGATGCGAATAACCTCCTCTGTGACCTTCAAGGGTTTGTCACAAACCCTTGTTCGAATGATTTTCTGCCCATCTTCGAATATAACAGTGGCATTCTCCCAAAATTGCTTTTGATGCTCAATATATATGGTTGGGCACACTGTTAGGGCATGAGAGATGTGTGTGGACTTGAGAAAATCCACCATATCATGAAATCCTGCGGCCTGCTTTGGCTTCTGAAGCATCGCAATCTCATTGTGCTCATCGACAAACTCCATTGTCGTCATTCTTCCTGAGGATTTGGATAGAGAACACAGAGATTCTAGGGAGAAAAGGTTAGAACGAGAGAGAGAAATTGAATGCAAAGAGACGCTATGAACTTTGGCGGGCTGAAAGAGTATTTATAGCAGTACTAGCCCTGATTTTCTTTAGAAGCAGTATTAACGACTTAGCAGTATTAACGACTGAGCAGTATTAACTACAAGGCAGTATTAACTACACAGCAGTATTAACTACACAAGCAGTATTAACTACTAAGCAGTATTAACTACTAAGCAGTATTAACTACAAAGCAGTATTAACTACACATGCAGTATTAACTATGAAGCAGTATTAACTACAAAGCAGTATTAACTACAAAGCAGTATTAACTACACATGCAGTATTAACTACGAAGCAGTATTAACTACTAAGCAGTATTAACTACAAAGCAGTATTAACTACACATTAGCAGTAGAAAATATGTACTAGCAGTAGTAATTCTGCACTGGCAGTAGTAACTATACTTACACTTTGCAGCACTTGTCAATCTGAGTCATACTGAGGTTCTGAGAAAACTAGTTAGTAACACCAAATATACAAAGAAATACAGGTATAAAAAATTAAAAATCATGAATTTATTCAAGGTTGATCAAGCCCACACTTGCTACCAAGAAAGTGAATCTACCCACATCAAATGCTTTTGTGAATAGATCTGCAAACTGGTCATTGGTATGAACTTTAGCAACTTGAATCAATTTCTTTTCATTACAGTCTCTAATAAAGTGATACCTGATGAGATGTGCTTTGTTTTTGAGTGTTTGACAGGATTGTTAACAATGCTAATGGCACTGTTGTTGTCAATGAAGATTGGAGTGTGAAGAAATGTTACCCCATAGTCCAACATCTGATTCTGAATCCATAACACCTGAGAACAACAACTTGCAGCAGCTATATACTCAGCTTCTGTTGTAGATAAGGACACTGTGGTTTGTTTCTTACACTGCCATGATACTAGTCTTGCACCCAAAAACTGACATCCACCTGAAGTAAACTTCCTATCCATGTTAGCTCCACCTAAGTCACTATCTGAGTATGCAAGCAAGTCAAACGAAGATTCATAAGGATACCAAAGACCTAATCTAGGTTGCCCTCTTAGGTATCTAAAAATTCTTTTGACTGCATGAAGGTGTGATTGCTTAGGTGTAACCTGAAATCTGGCACAAACACATACAGGAAACATAATGTCTGGTCTAGAGGCTGTGAGATACATGAGTGATCCAATCATAGATCTGTAATGATGGACATCCACATCCTCCCCCTCAAGATCTGCAGTGATCTGTTTGTGTGTCTCCATTGGTGTGTTTGCTGGCTTTGAGTCTGTTAAACCATACTTGTCCAGGATGTCTTTCACATATTTGGATTGGCTTATGAAAATCCCATCTTTCCTCTGTTTCACCTGAAGCCCAAGGAAGAAAGTAAGTTCTCCCATGGAACTCATCTTGAAGCTCTTGTGCATTACCTCTTCAAACTCTTTACACATGTGATCATTTGTGGATCCAAAGATGATGTCATCCACATAGATCTGAACAAGTAGTGTGTCTTTCTTTCTCCTCTTAATGAACAAGGTCTTGTCAATGACTCCTCTTTCAAATTCATTTTTCAAGAGATAGGTAGACAGGGTGTCATACCATGCTCTTGGGGCTTGATGTAAACCATAAAGTGCCTTCTTCAACTTGTACACTCTGTCAGGGTGCAATGGATTCTCAAATCCAGGGGGTTGACAGACATATACTTCTTCATCAATACTTCCATACAGAAAAGCACTTTTTACATCCATTTGGTAGACTTTGAACTTCATGAATGAGGCATAGGCTAGAAATAGCCTAATTGCTTCAATCCGTGCCACTGTAGCAAAGACTTCCTCATAGTCTATGCCCTCTTCCTGAGTATACCCTTGTGCAACCAGCCTTGCTTTGTTTCTGATCACAATTCCTTTGTCATCCTTCTTGTTTCTGAAAATCCACTTGGTGCCAATTGCTCTATGACCTTTTGGAAGGTCCACCAAGTCCCAAACATCCTGTAATTTAAACTGTAGCAGCTCCTCTTGCATTGCTTCTATCCAACTTGGATCTTTCATAGCATCATAAGCCTTTTTGGGCTCAATTTGGGATAGAAAGCAAGTAAGTACAGTATTAACTGTATTCTGCTGATCTTGTAGCTCTTGAAGTCTGCTTTGATTCCTAGTCATCATGGGAGAAGCAATGTCTCCTATAACCAACTCAGGAGGATGATTTTTCTGAGTTCTTGATGGATGACCAGGTTCCTCAACTAAGTTCCCATCCAGATTTGACTCATTTAAGTCTGGATTTTCTTCAGCTTCTTCAAGTACTTCAGACTCTCTTGAAGTCTGATTTTCCTCTATTCTTCTCTCTTCTTCATTCTGAATGGGTTCAGCTTCCTTTTCTGGTTCACAGAAGTCAACAGGATCAATGGTAGGGAGTGGAATTATCACAGACTGAATACTGTTATCTGATGGTGGTGCATCCCTTTGTCCTGCATTCACATCACTACTGAAACCCAAAGAATTAGTGAGTGAATCAATGTCAAATAGCCAATCAGGACCTGAACCAATAGGATTTGGTGTGTGCTCATTGCATTTGACATTGTCACTTTCTTCAATTATTCTAGAAGAGGTATTAAACACTCTGTAAGCCTTACTCTGAGATGAGTAACCAACATGAAAGCCATCATCTGCTTTGCTATCAAACTTACCTAAGTGAGATTTGGTATTGAGAATTGTACAAGGACACCCAAATGGTTTGAAAAATCCAATAAATGGTTTCTTTTTCAGAAAAAGCTCATAAGGTGTCTTGTTTTTAGGCTTTATGACCAAGACTCTGTTTTGAACATAACAAGCAGTATTAACTGCTTCTGCCCAAAAAGTAGTGGGTAATTTTGAATCAGCTAACAGAGATCTAGCAGCCTCAATCAGTGTCCTATTCCTTCTCTCAGCAACACCATTCTGTTGTGGAGTCCTAGGAGCACTGTATTGTCTCTCAATTCCTTTTTCCTCACAAAAGGTGTTTAGATCAAAGTTTTTAAATTCAGTCCCATTATCTGATCTAATGACTTTCACTTTTTGATTTGATTGGTTTTCAATTCTAAGAATAAAAGATTTGATCAGTCCACTTGTCTCATCTTTAGTTCTCCGAAAATATACCCAAGTAAATCTAGAGTAATCATCAACAATAACTAAACAGTATGACTTCTTGCCAATGCTCATGACATTTGTAGGGCCAAACAGATCCATATGCAACAACTGAAGAGGATTTGAGATAGTGTTTATCTCTTTGGACTTATGAGAAGTTTTGTGTTGTTTGCCTTTGAGACATGCAACACAATGATCATCACATGAATAGACTTTTGATGGTAAACCCCTAACAAGATTATTTTTAACAAGTTTATTCATTGTTTTAAAATTCATGTGACACATCCTTCTGTGCCAAAGTGAAGATTCATCTATTGAAGCTTTTGAAACCAAACAATTTAGAGATGAATCAGATGAAACACTTTCTAAATCTAAACAATACACATTATCCTTTCTAGGAGTTCTCAATAGTATCATGTTTTCATCAACTACTTTGAATCCAGGAGCAAGAATAATGCATTCAGAATCAGTAAATAATATACTATGTTTCTTGTCACAGACCTGTGATACACTTAACAGGTTGTATCTCAATTGCTCAACATAGTAAACATCCTCAAATGTCATCTTACCTTTTGACACATCACCTTTACCACTTATCTTACCTCCTGCAGGATTATTTCCAAAAGCAACATGTCCTCCATCAATTCTTTTGAAATTCTTGAGGCAGACCATGTTACCTGTCATGTGCCTGGAACAACCACTATCAACATGCCAGATGCTCTTCCCCTTGAGCTGTTGGTTGCCCTGCACATCAGATAAATCAGTTAGTTTTTATTGGGAACCCAAGCCGAAGTGGTCTTGGGTCTCCCTTGCTCATCAAAGTACTTGCACTGGGTTTTGATGAGATTTTCAAACTTAGGTACTGCAGAACTGGAGTACTTTGTCAATATGATTGGTCTAGCAGCACAAAAACTAGAAGCAGTATTAACCTTGGAAGAAGTACTAACAGTGTTAGCAGCACTAACACTGCTAGCAGCAGCATTCTCTTGAAAAGAAGTACTAACAGTGTTAGCAGCACTAACACTGCTAGCAGTAGTATTCTCTTTAAAAGCAGTACTAACAGTGTTAGCAGCACTAACACTGCTAGCAGCAGTATTGTCTTTAAAAGAAGTACTAACAGTGTTAGCAGCACTAGCACTGCTAGCAGCAGTATTGTCTTTAGTATTGCTTCTAGCAGCACTATCCTTGTCAGCAGTACTATCTGAGGTAGCAGTACTAACATTAGTGCTTTTGGGGACCCATATATTGACACATTCCTTTTCAGTCTGTTTTCTCATGTGGCTTTTGGTTTCAGCTTGTTTCTTAGCCACATTATTCCTTGCAGGCTTCCTATAACCAGAAGATTTTTGAAAACTTCTTTGAAAACTTTTCTTTTGGTTAATAGGATTGAAATAACAGTGTTTGGCAAGATGATTCAATTTGCCACAAATAAAACAAGGTTTTGGTCTGTTAATCCTTTGCAGATCAACTCCTTGCTTTTGTGCCCACTGGTTATTCCAATTTCTTTGATTTCCCCTCTTTTTATCATGTTTTTGGGGCTTATTCTCTTGATGTTTCTTGCAAGAACAATGTTCACAAGTATTAGAGTTCACAACAGTGGTCTGTGTATAATGAACTCCCTTTCCCTTTCCAGTCCTTTTCATCTCATTGTTCTTAACACATGGACTTACACATTTCTCATCAGATCCTTCTTTTTCAGTCTTATCCTCAACAACTACTTTATCTAATGGATCTACTTCAGTGGCTCCTTCAGGTAAGTCCTTCCTATCCTTGGTTTCTAATAGGTCTGACTTAGGAGGGATGTAGTTGTTGTTGTAGGGTGGAGGTGTGGCATTGTACCCTATGCCTGGTTTCAACTTACTATGGATTTGAGAGTTGATTATGTTGTCCATGACTTTAGAGGCACAATTAAACTTTTCTACATCAAGTTTAACTTTCTCAAGCTCTCCTTTTAGTTTCTCACACTCTTCCCTGGATTCTCTAAGCTGGAACTCTAGACCATCCTTTTCCCATTTCCAGTAGTTTGTATCATAGGAGTGTTGAAGTTCATTGGCTTGAAAAGCCCTAATCTGTTCTTCAAACTTCTCAACAATTACTACATAGTCTTTTCTGTCCTTTTCTAATCTCTTAAGGTCATCACACATTCCCTGATTGTGATCTCTATACCTTTTAACAGTGTCTATACAAGCTTGAGTACAGAGATTAGATTTTACCTCAGTGGGAAGATCTGAAACTTCAGCCATAAGTGCTTGATTTTGGATGGCCTCTTCAGCTTGATCACTCCAATCAAATCCCATTCCTTGTTGAGAGACAAGAGCTTGAATAGAGTTTCTGTTTTGATTGGAACTTCTAGCCTGAGTTTGTTGATGGTTGTTGTGAGATGTTCCACCTCTGCATTCCCTGGCAAAGTGTCCCATCTTGTGACACTTGTAGCATTCAACTTTGGACTTGTCAAATCCAGCACCATCTTCTCTTCTTTGGGAAAAGTTGTTTCTCCCTGTCCTCTTTATGAATTTCTTCACCCTCATAGACATCATAGCCATCTGCCACTTGATATCCATCTCTTCAAGATCATCAGCATTAATCTGTTCTAAGTCATCATTAATCAATGAGGAATTAACATGACTAGAAAAAAAAAGCTTCTAGTACTGAATCATTGGTCTTTTCCTGATTGACTCCTCCAGCAGCACTAACTGATTCAGGGTTAGCAGTAGAATCAGGTGATGCTGAAAGGAGTGCAACATTATGTACATATCCAGAGGGCTTCTTTTTGGCTTCAACCTCTGCTTCAAAGACTCTAAGATCATTGTAAAGATCATCAAGCTCTTTATCTTCCAATTGGTCATTCTGTCTGAAGGACACAGTATACATTGTCCACTCTTCACCTAATGATCTTAAGAACTTTCTGTTAACATCATCAGCCTCCATCTTGACTCCCACTGTAGCCAATTCTCCAATCAGCTTATTAAATCTATCAAAAGTTTGAGTCAAAGACTCATTCTTAGTAGAAGTAAAGTTTTCATACTGCTGCTTGAGAATTGCCTTCTGATTCCTCTTGGTGCTTTTAGTGCCAGTGAATCTCTTTTCCAATGCATTCCACAGAGTCTGAGCATCAGTGCAGTGATGAAATTGATGCTGATATTCATTGGGGATAGCCAAAAGCAGAGTGCTTAAGGCCTTCATCTCTATTTGTCTGACTTTTCTCTCTGCATCAGTCTTTGGAGGAGGTCTTTTGCCATCTGGTCCAATTCTTCCTTCAGCACATGGACCATTCTCTATGATATCCCAGATGGAATAATCAGTAAGCAGAATATACTGCTTGATTCTAATTTTCCACATGTCAAACTCATTGGGTCTGAGCATGGGAACCTTAGAAACAAGAGTACTGTTTGATTCAATAGAATTGTCCATTGTTGAGTTCTAAGAAACACAAGCTCTGATACCACTTGTCAGGATCGAATCTTAACAAGACTAAAAATACTTAGAACTCAGAATTAAAGAATCTGCGGAATAGAACTTTAATTCACACAATCAAAGAACAATATATCAGAAAACACACAGCTGTTTTGTATTAACTGATTCAACTCACAAGCTTACAACCAAACCTCAATCTTGATGAACAGGCTCAATCAAGACGACTTCTACTTCTCTAGAAATAGGGTTCTAAACCTTGAGGTTAATTCTCTCTAAAACAGAATGTATTCTCAAAAACTCTCGTATATCGCGTATTTCGTATTTTTTTTAATAGCTATCTATCAACATCTATTTATACTAAATAGTTACAAGATAACTATCAAAAATAAATTGATCTTCTGAATCTTCTTTAAGCATATCTTCATCCATTCCATCTTTATCTCCAAAATCTTCGCATCACATCAGCAGTATTAACTTTATTCAGCATGAGCAGTACTAATATTCTCCAGCAGCATTAATTCATTCCAGCAGCATTAACTTGACTCAGCAGTACTAACCTTGCTTCAGCAGTATTAATCTTGACAAGCAGTACTAACCTTGTTCCAGCAGCATTAATGCATCAGCAGTACTAACCTTCTTCCAGCAGTATTAACTTTGTCTTGCAGTAGTAATTTTTTTCTGGCAGTACTAACCTTTACTGGCAGTAGTAACTTTGTTCTGGAAGTAGTAATGTTGTTCTGGCAGTATTATCCATACTTAGCAAATCTTCAGTTCCCAACAATTGACCTTGGTTGACAACCTTAGTAGCCGCATGGATGAACAGTGTAGTATCAGAGTGGTTGTACGATTTCAGACAGTCGGAGGTTCTTTTCTGACATTTCGTACGGAGTCGTGCAAGGGGGGTTAAGACAAATGTACTTTGTACGGAGGACTTCATGATCAGCTTTTCGTTGATTCAGCGATTTATCATTTTCTATTCAGCGAATGATAAAGTTCAGCGATAGCTGAAGTCTTGTACTTGATACTTCACGTTGAGTGGACAAATCTGAGTCTTCGCTGATCTGCATCAGTTCATTAGGAGACTTGTCGCTGGTTCTTGAGCTTGATCTTCGACTTCAGCGTAGAACCTTTGTTGACGTGAAACTTGTCTTCAGGGATCATAAGTAAACAACTAAATTATCAGCGATCATCATAATGACTGAACAGACTCAGAGCATTAATGATGAATGTGTACGCTGAATGTTTAATTTAAAAGAGCGAGAGTTCCTATCAGCGGTACTGTAAGATCTTAGTACTTATCAACGATAGTGAAACTCTGATACATATTGTTTACTTACAATTTTCACTAAGTATATAAGAGAGGGTCATTATAAAATCACTGAGGGTTTGGATCAACAGATGAGGACTCAGTCAATGGGGGGGAAAGAAGTACATATTGGTTATGATTGATGAGTACTCACGCTACACTTGGTTGGATTTTCTTCGACTCAAATCTGAAGCACCTGAGCTGATAATCAAGTTCATCAAAAAGATTCAAATTCTTCTACAACGTCCAGTACAAAAGATAAGGAGCGACAACGGGACTGAATTCAAGAATGCGACTCTCCAATCGTTTCTTGAATCCGTTGGCATCTCTCACAATTTTTCTGCACCAATTACTCCACAACAAAATAGAGTGGTTGAAAGAAAGAATCGGACGCTTGTGGAAGCAGCTCGGACTATGCTTGCCTATTCGGGTCTTCCTCCAAGTTTATGGGCTGAAGCAGTTTCCACCGCATGCTTCACTCAAAACAGGACAATTATCAATAAACGTCTTAATAAAACTTCATATGAAATAATCAATAATAGCAAACCTAACATCAAATTATTGCGTGTTTTTGGATGCAGATGTTTTGTCCTAAAAGATCGAGAACACCTTGCAAAATTCCAAGTCAAGGCTGATGAAGGGATTTTTATTGGCTATTGTTCAAAGGCATATCGGGTCTACAATAATAGAACAAAATCAGTCATCTTGAGCATCAACGTTATGTTTGATGAGACTGTGACCTTGACTTCTGGACAACACAGTTCAGAACTCGGACAGAAATCTGAAGCTTCTACTAAAAAAGGTGTAGAACCTGTGGCGAAACAGTTTTCTAATTCTGTATTAGATAATAATAGTACTAAAGATTTAGATTTGTTATTTCATGATGCATTTATGGATTATTGTGCAGATATGGAATCACCTATCACATCTGTAAATGCATCTCCACAACAGACGAGTGTTAATGTCTCCGGTCCATCTGACGATGTCGGTGCCAGTACTTCTGGGGCAACCAACGAGACTCCAAGTGAACCTACAACTATTCCAGTTTCTGAACCTGAAATTCAGCCTGAAGTTCCGGTTTCAGTAAACACATCATCGGAGGTTTCTACACATGAAATACAACAACCAGAAGTTAATGTACCAGAACCGACACATGTATCTTCAGCTGAATCTACTGAAGAGATTCTTGCAGTTTTGGATGAGAATGATTCTTCGAACACTCGTGTAGAGATTCCAACTCTTCCCAGTACACATAAATGGACAAAAGCTCACCCCCATCAGATATTATTTGTGATCTCAATGATGGAGTGAAAACACGATCTGCGACTACAAACGAATGTTTGTATGTCAACTTTCTAAGCACGTTAGAACCCAAGAAAGCATCTGAAGCTTTAAAAGATCCATATTGGATAAATGCCATGCAAGAAGAGTTAAATGAGTTTAAGCGTAACAAAGTTTGGCATTTGGTGAAGCGTCCTAAAGACAAGACCATTGTTGGAACTAAATGGGTTTTTAGGAACAAGAAAGACGAAGCAGGAATTATAGTCAGAAACAAAGCAAGACTGGATGCAAAAGGGTATAATCAACAAGAAGGAATAGATTATGATGAAACCTATGCACTAGTAGCAAGGATTGAAGCCATCAGAGTTTTCTAAAAGCATGAAGGTATTTCAGATGGACGTCAAATCTGCGTTTCTGAATGGAATACTTCATGAAGAGGTTTATGTAAGTCAACCTGAGGGTTTTATAGATCCAAAATATCCAAACCATGTCTACGTTTTAGACAAAGCACTCTACGGTCTGAAACAAGCACCAAGGGCATGGTATGAGACTCTTACTATTCATCTACTTGAAAATGGATACACCAAAGGTACAATAGATACAACTCTTTTTCTCAAAAGAAAAGGTAAAGATTTAATGTTAGTACAAATATATGTTGACGACATTATATTTGGATCTACGAATCCCGATATGTGTAAAGATTTTGAAGAGGTGATGAAAAGCCGCGTTCAAATGAGTATGATGGGAGAGCTAAAAAAATTTCTTGGACTCCAAGTGACACAGTCAAATGAAGGCATTTTCATTAATCAATCAAAATATATAAATGATATGCTTAAGAAATTTGACTTAAATTCCTCTTCCACCATGAAAACTCCCATGGCTACCGGCAAGCTTTTGAACGCTGATTCATCTGGTATATCAGTCGATCAAAGTTATACCGTGGTATGATTGGATCTTTACTATATCTAACGGCAAGTAGACCGGATATTTTGTTTGCAACATCCTTTTGTGCACGTTTTCAAGCTAACCCGAAGGAATCTCACCTTGTGGCTGTAAAGCGAATCCTTAGATATCTCAAAGGCACAAAGAATTTGGGTCTTTGGTATCCTAAGGATTATGGGTTTGAGCTAACTGCTTACACAGATGCAGATCATGCGGGAAATATGATGGTCAGGAAAAGCACATCTGGTGCTTGTCAATTTTTGGGAGATAAACTTGTAAGTTGGTCATCAAAGAAGCAAACTTGTGTGTCAACATCTATGGCTGAAGAAGAGTACGTGGCCGCCGCTAGTTGCTGTTCACAAGTAATTTGGATGAAGACTCAGCTAAAGGATTATGGATATATCTTCAACAAGATCCCAATTTACTGTGATTCCAAAAGCGCAATTGCAATAACTGAAAATCCTGTTCAGCACTCCAAAACAAAACACATGGATGTCAGGTACCATTTTATCAAAGACCATGTTGAGAAGGGAACTATAGAAATGCATTTCGTACCAACAGAACTAGAGCTTGCTTATTTATTTACAAAACCTTTAGATGAAAAAAGGTTCACCTTTCTAATCAGCAAACTAGGAATGTTGAATACTTATGCATCTCTTAGTTTTCTTTAAAACATTGAGGGAGAGTATGTGTTCTTGTTTATTTAATTATATTCATCTTTTGAGGGGGAGTCTGAATTTTTCATAAAGTGATACGACTAACTAAGATGGACTCATGTTCTATGAGTACCAAGTTTTCATCTGTTTGTGCAGATTTTTCTGAAGAAGAGACAACTGATTATGCATCTGTTTAGGGGGAGCAGATTGGCATATGTCTGTAAGAATATAGTATATAGTGTACAGCTTAAAAAAATGATGAGAAAGTTTGAGTAAAAGACTTCAAAGTTTTTATCTGATGTAAGCGCTTTTGAACAGTTTGAAATTTTTCTGAAAAAGTTGTAATTTTTTGAAAATCTTTGAGATTTCGGACCTATAAGGATGCGAAACCAAAGGTTTCGAACCCTTAAGGATGCGAAACCAAAGGTTTCGAACCCTTAAGGATGCGAAACCAAAGGTTTCGAACCCTTAAGGATACGAAACCAATGG
This sequence comes from Saussurea involucrata, assembly GCA_033807775.1. Lineage (NCBI taxonomy): Eukaryota > Viridiplantae > Streptophyta > Magnoliopsida > Asterales > Asteraceae > Saussurea > Saussurea involucrata. The sequence goes on from CM066316.1 coordinate 28,239,153, forward strand.
TTTCGGACCCTTAAGGATGCGAAACTATATGGTTTCGAATCTAGATGGGTACGAATTCAATTTTTTTTTAAAATTTTCAACTTTATCTGATTCTAATTCTTTTGGAACTTTTTGCATCTTTGTTCGTGCGAATTGTTCAGATGAACAGTGCCATGTCTATTTTTCAGACATGCCTTTTTCTACTGTTTGCCAAGTGGGGTACTCTAAATCGTGCCAAGTGTCAAATTTTCTTTAAGTATAAATAGAGTTCGAATTTTCATTTCCCACTTATTTCAAAATTGGCAAACGATTCGAATCCTCTCAAAGTGCACTGTTCATCATCTTCTTCAATCGATCTTCATCTGTTCGATTCACACTCATCAGGTAACCATTTCTGTTGATTTTAGTCTCATTAGATTCGAATTCTTCATGTGAATCTTTCAATCCATGTAATTTCATCGAATGAAATCATTTGTTATGCTTATTTGGGTAAAATCTGTTTGGGTACTTTTCATGTTCTTCATAATCTTCAAGTATGTTCTTGAGTCTGTGCAAATTGCCATAAAAAATCAAAGGATTTTAGGATTTCGAACCCTTCTAAAGTCAAATATATTTTTAGGGTTTCGAGTCCTTTTAAAGCCAGATTTCGAATCCTCTATGATTTGAAATCTTGGGCAATTTTTTTGTGTGAAAAAGGGTTTGAGCAACATGTCATGGTTTCGAATCCATCAGGATACGAAATTATTGGTTTCGAATCCTTCTGGATACGAAATCATTAGTTTCGGTTCCTTTTGGATACGAAATCTGGTGTTTAAAAGATTTCTTTGAAAATGCTGAAATTAACTAAGTCTTGGTTTCGAATCCTTCTTGGTTCGAAATCCTTGGTTTCAAATCCTTCTTGGTTCGAATTCTCTTGGTTTCGGATCCTTCTTGGTTTCGGACCCTTGTTCATCCGAATCCATTGTGTGTGTGTGTGTGTGATCCGAATCCTACACTTAGAAAATTTCAGAAATGTTTTCAAATTATTTTTCAAAATGATAACCTTTTTCAGAACTGTTTTGTTCTAAAACAACAGTTCAGATGGCAAATCAGGAAGAACAAAGCCGTGTTCAGGGCTTTGGTGAACATGTTCCGAGAATACCCGATCCGACAGCTGATGTTCCTTTACCATCAACGCGATATGTACATCAATCACAAGCCAGAGTTCATCCTGATCACTTAATCATTCATCCAATCAACTATGTACAGATCATATTCAACAATCATCATGTTGATTTTGACAAGATCAACATTCATCCAGTGGTAAAGGAAGTGCTCAGAAATCACCCGCTAGCGTACGCATTGACTAACACAGTCAATGTGCCTATGCTATATTTACAGCAAGCATGGAAGACAATAACCACATCCATAGAGAATGGCATACCGATATTTCTATTTCAGATCGATGAATTTATCACAAAGCTCAACTTTCAAAGACTGAGACTTGTACTGAGGCTACCTGAGCCTGATTCTAGAGAAGGAAAGACTGAATTCTATGATTATCCGTCTGAGAAGGAAGTGTTTGAAGGCATACGCGCAATGGGATATACCGAGAATTTAACACGAGTGAAGGGTTTTAATAAGGCGCATCTACCACCTTTGTACTATACAATCTTTTCAATTCTCATCCGGTGCTTAACTGCCAAACATTCGGGAACTGACAGTGCCAGTATCGGATTTCTGAAGTTATTTCATGCGGTGGTATATGATCTTCACGTAGATTATGCAGCCATATTCTGGCATGAACTGAACAAAAAGTTCGAGCTACGTCGTCAAAACAAGGGAAAGCCTTACATTCCGTACATGAGGTTTCTTCAAATCATCATTCAGAGTATGCTTCGTTCTAACCGAGAAATTCCACGAAGAGTAAATCATCCTTCTGTACCCGAGAAATCAATGCAGTTCATTCAACTACCAAAGAGGAAATATGACTATGAAATGCCATTACCGGAAGGGTTCCTTTCATACGCGGATCAGGACGCTGAGTGTATCATTGATTATAGAGAGTCTATGGTCCGGCCAGCATCGGAGGGACCTACCCAAGACTCAACCCTTAGGCGAGAGGAGTCTGTGAGGGTTCAGGATGCAAGGGCTACTGAACGGGGAGAGTCGAGGGAAAATACCGAGAGGGAAACTGGTGGGGGTCAGTCACCTGTACTTGAAGATGCAGGGTCATCGTCTGAGGACACACATTGATGAGAGCCCATCCAATGACTTGAAAGATGAAGATCCATTGAGATGGAAGATTGGACCAATCACAAGGTCGAAATCCAAGATGTTCAATAATGCTCTCAATGGTTTGATTAAATCTTGTCGGAATAAATCTCTTCCTACTTCGCAAGATATCCCGAAACCTTTTCTAAATTTGCTCCAAGTTGAAGACCAAGATTAGCCTTAATCTTGGTAGTTGAAATTGGGATGGATTCATCAAATTTCCCTCAAAGTCCAAGCATTTTCGGCCAAGTCCACATATGGCCCATGTTTAAGCCATAAAACACTCATTTCAAGTCCAAATGGACTCAAATCAAAGCCCACTTCAAGAGAAGTCTTTTCCAACAATCCAAGATGGATCCAAGCCCAAAATAAAGGATGCAGGGACGTCCATGAATCTGCCCATTATGAAGGTCAAGTTCTAGTAACTCATCTCATTGAATTGGAAGGCATTTTGAAGGTTCCTATCATTATGAAGCTATTTATCACAAGATATTTAAAGTTGCTACAATTAAAGTCTAGAATTAATTTGAGTCTTTTGATTTGTATTTTGTATCCTATAAATAGGTTGCTTTTGTAATCATTTGAGATCATCCTTGATTTGAATCATATTGTGAGTTTTAAACTCTTTTAGTTCTTTGTGAACTTTAGAACTTATCAAGTCTTCTTGCTTGTGGCGTTCAACACTTATCAATCAACTTGGTGGGTTGATTGTGGCGTGCACCTATACCAAGGTTCTTGCCTCTTTATAGGCAATGGGTCGCGGTTTCGACCACAACTATCTTAGCAACCATTAGAACGATCGGGCAATGCGTGTTCAAACCCATACCTTGTCGGGCGAGATCACATCATTTGGTATCAGAGCCGGCGCTATTGGTTTGCATTCATTTCTTTTCTACTTTTTCATCTTGTTAATTTCTTACTCTTGAGATCCAAGAATCACGTATTGGTAGCGGGTCTTGTCACAAGTTGGCTTGGTTCCTACTAGTGACGATTGAACTTAAGTCATCAATTTTTACTCTTCTACATTTCTTTCTCCAATTTCTAGTAGTACATAATTCCTTGCAAAAAAGAAAAACAAAAACAAAAAGGCCGAGTAAAAAAAAACAAAAAAATATCGGCAAAAAAAAGCAACAAAAGAAAAAAAATAGCAAAAAAAAGAAACACAAAAAGTGAAGTACAACATCTTCTTGTTATATCGTGATTATTTGATATATCATAGTTCAAGTTGTTTGGTAAGTTTGAATTCCTCAAGGCCACAAGCCAAACTTGATAATTGTTTCTTTAGTTCTTTTAGAACTTTAAGAGATTTAAAAGAGTGGTAAAAGGCTGTGTGGTGAGATCAATAGAGGGTAAAAGCCATTTGTGAGATACACGAGGGTTGAATCATTTTTTTGAGAGAAACACGTGAGGGAGTTTTGTGAGGACCTAATCTTATTTTTGCAGAATTTTAAGATGGGGGATGAAAAACCTCTTCCGAACCTACAAATCCAAGCCCTAATGGATGAAATGCGGCGGATGATGACAAATGAATTCAACCAAGTTCATGAAAGAATGGATCGAATAGAAGCAAACGCACGAAGGCAGCCATCTCGTGAAGGTTCCGTTATGAAAGAGGATGAAAGAAGCGATGAATGGGATAGGGAATCTGAAAGGAGATCGGCTAGGAGGAGGCGACGTATAGACAACAATTTGAGTTCCATAAAGATGAAAGTCCCTTCTTTTCAAGGAAAGTCAGATCCGGAAGCATACCTCGATTGGGAGACAAAAATGGAGTTCATATTTGACTGTCATGAATACTCCAATCGAAAGAAGGTAAAACTTGTTGTCATTGAGTTTTCTGATTATGCACTAACATGGTGGGATCAACTTCTTATTAGCAAGCGAAGGAATGGAGAAAGGCCTATCGAGAGTTGGGAGGAAATGAAGATGGTCATGCGAAGACGTTTTGTGCCTAGCCACTACTTCCGTGATCTTCACAACAAGCTTCAAAATCTAAAGCAAGGAAACAAATGTGTTGAAGATTACTTCAAGGAGATGGAGGTTATCATGATAAGGGCCAACATTGAGGAGGATCGAGAAGCTACAATGGCCAGGTTCTTACATGGTTTAAATTTTGAAATAAGAGATCGTGTTGAAATGTACCATTATGTTGAAATTGAGGATATGGTTCATATGGCTGTTAAAATTGAGAAACTACTTAAGAGAGGGGGAGGATCACGAAATAGTAGTTGGAAGACTAGTTCTTCAAAGAAAATTGAAAACGCATCTTCTTCATCTTCTAATCCCAAATCTGGTTCTAAAGACATAAACACTTCAAAAGGAAAATCTGATTCTTATACTCCTAATAATCGTGACATAAAGTGTTTTAAGTGTCAAGGCAGGGGTCATATTGCAAGTCAATGTCCAAACAAGCTTGTCATGGTGATTCGAGAAGATGGAGAAATTGAGACAGATAAATCAGATGCCACAAACTCACCGGATGCTTCGGATGATGATGAAGAGTTGGCTGTCCAAGGAGACTTGTTGGTAGCTAGAAGATCCTTAAGTGCCCATTCCAAGAAAGACGATGATGCACAAAGGGAAAACATCTTTCACACCCGATGCTACGTTCAAGGCAAGGTATGTAGTGTTATAATTGATGGGGGAAGTTGTACGAATGTGGCGAGTTCCTCTATGGTTGAAAAGCTTGGTCTACCTACAATGAAGCATCAAAAGCCATACAAACTCCAATGGCTTAATGATAGCGGCGAGGTGCGAGTTTCAAAACAGGTGTTGGTTTCATTTCGCATAGGTAAATATGATGATGAGGTGTTATGTGACGTTGTACCTATGCAAGCAAGCCATATTTTGCTTGGGAGGCCATGGCAATATGACCGACATGTAAAGCATGACGGCTTTACCAACAAATACACATTTGTACATAAAGCCAAACTCCTAACTCTTGTACCCATGTCACCTAGTCAGGTTTATGAAGATCAAGTTAAATTACAAAAAGATGCAAAAAAACCGAAAGAGCCAAAAGAAAATAATGAACAAGGCTCGAAAAAAAAGATAAAAATACAGTCGCGGGAAAAAAAGAGGGACAATATTGTGTGTTGGCAAAAAAAAGTGAGATAAAAGACGCTCTAAATTTTGGAAAGGTTTTTGTGCTTGTTTTGTTCAAAGAAGCTCAATTAGCCACTAACAACTTGGTCGGTGCCATTCCGAGCAATGTTATATCTGTCTTGCAGGAATTTGAAGACTTGTTTCCAGAAGAAGTTCCTGATGGATTGCCACCAATTCGAGGGATTGAACACCAAGTTGACTTTGTACCTGGAGCATCCGTTCCAAATAAACCAGCCTATAGAACAAGTCCGGAAGAAACCAAGGAGTTGCAAAGACAAGTTGAAGAATTACTTGCAAAAGGATTGGTTCGAGAAAGCATGAGTCCATGTGCTGTTCCAGTTTTGTTAGTACCAAAGAAGGATGGTTCATGGAGGATGTGTGTGGATTGTCGCGCCATCAACAATATCACGGTAAAGTATCGTCATCCAATTCCTCGGTTAGATGATATGCTTGATGAACTGTATGGTGCAAAGTTATTTTCGAAAATTGATTTGAAAAGTGGTTATCACCAAATTCGTATGAGAGAGGGTGATGAGTGGAAAACTGCTTTCAAAACAAAACATGGTTTATATGAATGGTTAGTGATGCCTTTTGGTTTAACTAACGCTCCTAGTACGTTCATGAGATTAATGAACCATGTTTTGCGAGAATTCATTGGAAAGTTTGTGGTTGTTTACTTTGATGATATTTTGATTTACTCCAAGAGTTTGGATGGTCATCTTGAACATCTAACTTCTGTTTTGAGTGTGATTAGAAAGGAAAAGCTCTTTGCAAACTTGAAGAAGTGCACCTTTTGTACCAATCATGTTGTTTTTCTTGGATACATGGTGAGCTCACAAGGAATATCTGTGGATGAAGAAAAGGTAAAGGCAATCCAAGATTGGCCAACTCCAAAGAGTGTAAGTGAAGTGCGAAGTTTTCATGGTCTTGCGAGTTTTTATCGTAGATTTGTCAAAAACTTTAGCACTTTAGCATCACCACTCACAAAAGTCATTAAAAAGAATGTTGGTTTCAAATGGGGCAAAGAACAAGAGCAAGCTTTTGAACAACTTAAGTTTCAATTAACAAATGCTCCTTTGTTATCTTTGCCCAACTTTGATAAAACCTTTGAAATTGAGTGTGATGCATCGGGTGTTGGAATTGGTGCAGTTTTGATGCAAGAAGGTAAACCATTGGCATACTTTAGTGAGAAACTGAATGGGGCGACTTTGAACTACCCCACTTATGACAAAGAATTGTATGCATTGGTTCGTGCATTAAAAACATGGCAGCACTATTTGCGGGCCAAAGAATTTGTAATACATTCTGATCATGAATCCTTGAAATTCTTAAAAGGGCAACACAAGTTGAACAAAAGGCATGCTAGGTGTATTGAGTTTCTTGAGACATTTCCTTATGTCATCCGGTACAAGAAAGGTAAGGAAAATGTTGTTGTTGATGCGCCTTCACGGAGATACTCCTTACTCTCTTCTCTTGACTATAAAATTCTTGGATTTTAACAAATCAAAGGTTTGTACCACGATGATGTGGATTTTGGGCAGATTTTTCCAGCATGTGAAAAATGTTCTTTTGAAAAGTTTTTCAAACATGAGGGGTTTTTGTTTAAAGAATCAAAGCTTTGCATCCCTAACTCTTCCTTGCGAGAGCTTTTAGTTAGGGAAGCACATGGTGGAGGCCTTATGGGTCATTTTGGTGTGGCAAAAACTTTGTCAATTTTGCAAGAACACTTTTATTGGCCAAAAATGAAGGTCGATGTAGGCAAAATATGTGAAAATTGTATTGTTTGTAAACAGGCAAAATCAAAAGTTCAACCTCATGGTTTATATACACCATTGCCTATACCAAGTGAACCATGGGTTGATCTTTCAATGGACTTTGTGTTGGGTTTGCCAAAGACCAAAGGCGGTAAAGACTCAATTTTTGTGGTTGTTGACATGTTCTCTAAAATGGCTCATTTCATTGCATGCAACCGAACTAATGATGCATCACATATTTCTGATTTGTTTTTCAAAGAAATAGTGAGGTTGCATGGCATGCCAAGAACCATTGTCTCGGATCGGGACACCAAATTTTTGAGTTACTTTTGGAAAACGTTGTGGGGGAAATTGGGAACAAAACTCTTGTTTTCAACAACTTGTCACCCCCAAACTGATGGCAAACAGAAGTTGTGAACCGCACTCTTGGTACCTTGTTGCGTTCAATAATTGGGAAAAATGTCAAAACTTGGGAGCAATGCTTGCCTCATGTTGAGTTTGCGTATAATCGTCATGTCCATTCCGCTACCAAGTTTTCACCTTTTGAAATTGTGTACGGTTTTAAGCCATTAACTCCAATGGATTTAACTCCTTTACCTGCGAGTGAACAAATGAATTTAGATGGCAAGAAGAAAGCTGAATTTGTTAAACAAATACATGAGAATGCTAGAAGCAACATCGAAGAGCGCACCAAGAAGTATGAGCAACAAGCGAACAAGGGCAAAAGAAAGGTCACATTTGAACCTGGAGATTGGGTGTGGCTTCATTTGAGAAAAGAACGGTTTCCAACTAAAAGGAAGTCAAAACTGATGCCAAGGGTGGGCCATTCCAAGTCATGCAGAAAATTAATGACAATGCTTACAAACTTGACTTGCCTGTTGAGTATAATGTGCATGATGTCTTTAACGTTTCCGATTTGAGTCCTTTTAATGCAGGTGATGATTTGAAGACAAATCACATTCAAGAGAGGGGGAATGATGAGAGCCCATCCAATGACTTGAAAGATGAAGATCCATTGAGATGGAAGATTGGACCAATCACAAGGTCGAAATCCAAGATGTTCAATGATGCTCTCAATGGTTTGATTAAATCTTGTCGGAATAAATCTCTTCCTACTTCGCAAGATATCCCGAAACCTTTTCTAAATTTGCTCCAAGTTGAAGACCAAGATTAGCCTTAATCTTGGTAGTTGAAATTGGGATGGATTCATCAAATTTCCCTCAAAGTCCAAGCATTTTCGGCCAAGTCCACATATGGCCCATGTTTAAGCCATAAAACACTCATTTCAAGTCCAAATGGACTCAAATCAAAGCCCACTTCAAGAGAAGTCTTTTCCAACAATCCAAGATGGATCAAGCCCAAAATAAAGGATGAAGGGACGTCCATGAATCTGCCCATTATGAAGGTCAAGTTCTAGTAACTCATCTCATTGAATTGGAAGGCATTTTGAAGGTTCCTATCATTATGAAGCTATTTATCACAAGATATTTAAAGTTGCTACAATTAAAGTCTAGAATTAATTTGAGTCTTTGATTTGTATTTTGTATCCTATAAATAGGTTGCTTTTGTAATCATTTGAGATCATCCTTGATTTGAATCATATTGTGAGTTTTAAACTCTTTTAGTTCTTTGTGAACTTTAGAACTTATCAAGTCTTCTTGCTTGTGGCGTTCAACACTTATCAATCAACTTGGTGGGTTGATTGTGGCGTGCACCTATACCAAGGTTCTTGCCTCTTTATAGGCAATGGGTCGCGGTTTCCACCACAACTATCTTAGCAACCATTAGAACTATCGGGCAATGCGTGTTCAAACCCATACCTTGTCGGGCGAGATCACATCACACATATAGATGACCTTGTACAAGACGATTCTGAAGAAGTAGTTCCTAAACACATTGGGGATGCTCCTTTAGTTGAGTATTCTGATGATAGTACAAAGTCTGACAACGCGTCTGATCCCGCGGAGGAACAAAATGATGGAGATTCTGATGATAACAATGATGGCAATGATGGAAATGATGGTGCTGATGCAGAAAATATGTTTGGTGATGTTGCTGATATTCTAGTGTTTCCACAAATGAATTTGTCAGCTAATATTGATGTGGAAGAGCTCAACTTTGATGACATGCCATTGATGTCTACTCAAGTTAGTGAAGGAATGGGAGGTATAAGGAGAACCGAGGGAGAATTAGTTGAAAATATATGTGAGTCTGCGAGAGAAAATGAAGAAAAAAATATGGAGAGTGTGAGAGCTACCAAACATTTCTATACCAGAAGGGCAGCCACATCCACCACCAGATCTCATTTGTTGGGATCAGGTGTTGAAAAAGACGTTACTCGCCCAGTAACGCAATTGCACACCTCAGCCAGCCATTTAGCTTCTTATCAACAAGAAGCTGTCTCATTTTCTCACGGGGCTTTAGCACATAATCTATCCGGATCTCACTTGGAGATTTTGGGTATTAAAATAGAGCGACCTCCTCCCCGGTCCTCGACCTTCATTTCTGCACATGTTGAGAGTCTAGTGCCTATTGCTAACATTTTTAATTCTTTGAATATGACACTTTCTGGAACAACTGATGCGAGTCTTCGTGACCCATCCGGAACACTCAGAGTAGATCCTCTCACAGGACTACAAGGACAGAGTGGAAATCCTACCAGTGCTAACACTATGCCAACACTGAGCGTAGGTCACACAGTTGAAACAACTGTTGTGTCAACGGGGAACCTAAGTGGTGCCGGTGTTACTTTACCCGTCTTCGTGACAAGGGAAATTCTCGACGGCGCCCTAAAGGCTGTTGAGGAAACATTCACACGGGAGTTACAAGGGGTGAAAACTTTATTGAAAGGAAAAGGGCCGGTAATTGAAGAGCCCGTTGTACGTTCACGACCAGAAATTTTCTTGGCTCCGCCTCATGTAACTCAACCTTCTCCAGTTCAACAACCTCCAGTTGATCAAAGTATTGATGAGTTAAGAGATCTGTTTTACGCTAAGCTTATGTCCATTAGCCCTGAAGATCAACAAAGTAAAACTCCATTATCGCTACTACAGAACTTCCAATCTACACCACCTCCACCACCACCACCACCACCACCACCTCCACCTACACCTACATCTACAGTTACATCCACGGAGTTCCAAACCTTATCCACGGAGTTTACTTCTTTCAAGTCAACAGTTGTACAATCTCTGAATGATATGAAGCAGTCCTTAGATGAGTTGAAAGCATTACTGAATCAGAGTTGCAAGACTCAAGCCCATGGTTTGAAACGACAGCATGATCAGGATCCCGATGATCATGATCATGAGGGGGAGATAAGTAAGAAGAGAAGGGCTGAGTCTGAAAGTTCACAAGGCCAAAAGAAGAATCCAACTGTTGCTGAGATTTCTGATATGTTTGAATCTGGAGCTATGGGTGATGAAAGCGGAAAACAGATTGTATTATATGTTGATCCGAGTGTAGAACCGACGGTTGAAAAGCCTGAGGTAAATGAGGAGGAGATAAGGGAAGTGGTAGACAGATTTGTGGAATCTGTTGAATTGATTGAAATCAGTTCTGGTGATGATGGTGATGATCTGGGAAGAGAATATGATCAGTATTGGAAAGTTAAGGAGGAAGCTGAACCGTTCGCATTGCTTACTTATGAACCCTCTCAAGGTGTTGGGTTCACACAAGATGAGGTAGACATACTAACTGAAATATATGGGCCACAAACTCCTGAAGAAATAACTGTAAGTCCTATACATTCACCTGAACATATTTCAAGTACCTTTATACCCGTTCAATCTGATGTTACACCTTTATCTTTTAACCTAAACCAACCCAGTTCAACTCAAACCACTACACCAGTTTCTGAACCAATTCCAACTTCTGAATCCATTCCTATTCAATCTGAATCACAACCTATTCATGATCCATTCTTTAAAGAACCAAAATCTGAAGAATCTGAACCTGCATCCACTACACCTTTAGTACCACCTGTTATTCCTACCCATGACGAAGCTGGTCCTTCCAATACAGCTGATCAACCTGGTCCATCATCCTCACGGAGCAGAAAATTGTCTGAACTTGAACAGCGTGAAAGAACTTTGTATTTGAGAACACCATTCTTGGAAGAGTCTGAAAGAAGACTGTTTGTGCACAGAATCAGAAGTTTGAATCCCTACGCTGTGTTGGGAATTACTGATCAGACAGCCGAATACAAGTTCGAGTATATGTATTTTCTGAGAGACAAGTGCCAAAAGAAAAGAGAGGTGAGGAGCAAGAAATTGATTGTGACTATAAAGGAGGTAACTGCCAGATTATATTACAAAATGTGGTATCTAGAGTTTGTTGTTCAGAGGCAGGATTGTAGGGATTACAGATTCTCTGAAGCTGATTTTTGTCACCTAACGATGGAAGATTTTGAGTTCATGTATCATCATTTCAGAGATCTTCAGATCATAAGGGAAAACGTGACTCTTGCATTGAATGCCATCAAAAGGTTTTTGAGAAGACACGTCTTGTTCACACAGTGTCATGATTTACAAATGGCCGTGGAGAGTTATCGACCAAGAGTTAACTTTTTTTTTTGGAAAGGAGACGGCACTCTTGGTAACAAATAGACAAAAAAACGAAAAAAAACACCTAAACGGCGAGGGACTCCCTCCCAAAAAGGAATTCCACCCACAGTAAAGGACAGGCGCAATACAACGATGAGAACCCCACCAAGAGTTAACTTGTTGAGGCCTAATCAAGATTTGCCTGGATTAATGAAGATGGCACTATTTGCTGTGATTGGAGAACCAGAGTTTGGTGTTGTGTTCAGAAGTGGTGGAAATAAGATATTCATTCGGTTTAATGAGTTGGAAAAGTATTCTGACGGTACGCTCAAGATTGTAAGACTTCAGTTGATAGAAAAGCTCAAAAGACATGATTCTGAACGAAAAGTTACTTGGATGTCTTCAAGACTTGGAAGAGTTTTGTCAAGAGCCATTGAAGAGATAGATGAAAGATTGAATTTCAGAATGGCTATGCGAAGAATTGAAACGCATCTTGGGTTTCGAAGAAGAAGAAGACCCTTTCTGCCTTGATAGCTAAGGGGGAGATTGTTAGGGCATTATTGTAGCTATCAAGACAGTATTAATATCTTGTACTGTTCTTCTTAGTAGAGGCATGGACATGTCATGGCCCTACTATATAAAGAAGACTCCTTTGTTAATACTTGTAACACTTGTAGCATTTGTCATTTACTCTTTCAAAGATCAATATATGGATGACTAGTGCTCTCTAGATTCTCTCTCTACATTGTTCTTGATTACTTGCTAGATTCTGGGTTTAACACCCTTAATCGATTATAAGTCGAAAAGCGCTTTCAAACTCCCGAAATTCGCTTCCGAAATATACCGAAAAACCGAGAAAAAAAATCGAAAACTTCTCGTATGCGTCTGTTTCATCGAAAGAGATGATTCTTGAAGACAAAAACTCTTTGATTAAGCTTCCTTAACCTTTCTTAACAGATTAGAACTTGAAACACACTCTCAAACTCTCGAAAATTGCAACCGAAAATTTCTCGAAAACATGTCGTATGCTTTTGTTTCTTCGAATGGATTGATTGTTTAAGCTCCAAGAGACTTCTGTTAAGCTTCTTAACCCTTTTTGATCGACAACAGATTCTTCAAACTTGAAAACCTTGATTTCCATGTACCTTATGAAAACTTTTTTTCATTTGGCTTACGAAAACTTTTTTCCTTTGGCTTACAAAAACATATAGATTCTGTTAACCACATTCCTTTGGCTTACGAAACTTCTTTCCATGTACCTTACGAAAACTTTTTTTCCATTTTGCTTACGAAAACGTTTTTTACATTTTGCTTACGAAAACGTTTTTTCCTTTGGCTTACGAAAACTTAAAGCGCATGTCGTAATGAGCATGCAGTGGACTTTCGTATCAATCTTGAAACCTTCTGCCTCCTTGAATTGAACATCGATATTTTTTTTCTTGACAATGTTGTGGATTGGCTCAACAACACTTCGAGATCCAAAGGTGCCACATTTAATGCTTTGTAACAATCTGCAACTTATGGAAACCTAGAGCTTGTTGCAACACTTGACTTGAGATAAGCTAGTATGAAGTGGCTTGCTAAAACTTGACTTGAGATAATCTTGTCTTGCAAAAACTTTGATGTGTGTCTTGTTGATGTAGTAGGTTGCGAAAACAATATTTGATGTGGCTTGGTTTTATTAAAACCTTTTTTCAGCAGCTTACGAGAACTTCCTGGAAAAATCTTGAGAAAACTTCCTGGAATATGAAGGTTACGAAAAGTTTTCTTGCTCTGAATGAGATGGCTTCTCTAACTTTTTATTTTGACTTTTGATCACTACTTTTTGCTTCACCTCGATGGAGCATTGTTACAATCTGAAATTTCAAAAAACTCACAAACAAATGGTTATTTCAACAATTTTTGATCAAATCACTAACAAACACATTTTTAAAACATCTCAACAATTATTTTGGATCAAAATCCAAGATCTAAACAATTTTCTCAAGAACACATCAAGAACATGTGAAGATCAAAAATTTCAAAACTTAGATTTTGTGATTAAAACTTGAAATCTATGATTGAAACGTATCTAAAACTTGTTTTTTGAAACGGTTTTGCACAAAAACGGATCAAAACAACACAAAATTGCAAAATTGAATCTCAAAAATTTCCACTGAGAACTCTTTCTCAAGAAGACCAAATTTCTCAAAAACTTCATATTGATCAAATTTTGTTGTGTTTTTGATAATATGTTGATGCAAAACTGATTTAAACAATGGAGAAACACTTTGCAATCAAAATCAAATCAAAAAACTAACTAGAGATGCATAACCCATTTGTGTTCTTCAAGTTCTTCAAAAATGGAGATTTTCTTCAAATCTTCAAATCTTGATGAATTTTGACGAATTTTTGATGAATTGGTGCACAATTTGATCTCCCAAAACTTTGATACCAATTGTTAAAACCAGATCTATTAGGTAATCATCAAATCATTCATTGATCTTGTGAGAAATCTAGAATTACATAAGAATGTTAAACTTTCTATCTCTAGATTCTCTCACTAAACTCTCTCTAGATTCTCTCACTAAACTCTCTCTAAGATATTACAATATGAGCTCTCTTACCTTTGCTTAGACAATAAGCAAACCTATTTATACTTCAATATTACAACCCATAAAAACTAAACTACTTTGACTTTACACTAAACAAATTTGACTTTGACTTTTCTTGACTTTTCATCTACATGACTTTACAACAAATCTTGAATACAATTTAATGAACTAACATTCTCCCCCTTTGGATTCAAGATTTAAAAAAAAATTGACAGCAGACTTCAGCTCTTGATCTTCAAAACTATAACTCTGACCGATTTAAACTTTGAAGCTCTGACATCTTCAAACAGTTGTATCTTCACAAGTTTAGGTTGAACTAGATGCTTAGATTATCTTCAAACTTTAAGCTTTGAAGAATATTCAGTCAAACTTGGAAAGTATTTGTCATTCTCTTTGTAAAGTCAATCTTCTTGAATATAAACTTCAACAAATCGTCATCAAGTCTTGAACACGAATTTCAGATCTTTGCAACTTCAATCATTGAGGCTTTGAACTCAAACTCTTTAAACGATTTCTTGAACTTTGAATCTTCATCTCTTGAATAAATGTTGAACATTAATCTCTCTCTCGAATCATCTTGGAACGTATTTATCTTGTTCTCTCCAGCTTCTTGACTTTGATAAATCTTCTCTTTATCTTGAAATTGAATCATTCAAACAGTCTTCCCTTTTCATCTGTATGCTATTTCTACCCCTTAATCTTTCATTGATATATCTCCCTTTTTCTTCAGTATGTTATTTCTCTCCTTATTTGATGATTGTGAGCATCATGATCATCAAAACTTTCATCAATTTCAGCACTGTATTTGTTCGCCACTAACATTCTCCTCTTTTTGATATGAATAACCGTCAATTCCAAAATATATATGTCCGAATCTTTTCAAATTCTGAGAGAATAAATGTGGTAACCCTGAAACAGCATATGAATCAGTTAAAATGCATGTAAGTAGCACAAAGCCACTTAGTACAACGAATGTACTTTGGAAAGGAGCTTTTTTTAAGTTCACTCCTCCAGTGCTTCCATTCAACCATCGAAAAACACAAAGAAATTTTTATGAACGTTATGACAAGAAAACAGATTCATTGTGTGTACGTGCAAGTGTAAAAATGATTGAAGCAACTTATGCCTTATTATTAGGCTCAAAGTCGGTAAACTGTTGAGACAACAAAAAGTTTTCCACGAACTCAATGTGCATGATCGAAGTGCGAAGATGGGGCAAACTTCCTTCTTTTTCAATATCCAAATCTTTCGAGTGAAGATCAGATAGATTATATGTTGCATCCCTAAGAAATATTGAAACATTTCTTTGTTTAGAAAAGAAATGAGTAGCTGGTGGGGTTAAAGCAAGAGTTGGCATGGTCTCACTGCATGTTTGAATGATGGTCACCAAAAAATGTGAACCAATCAGTAATGTGACTGCCCGGCTCAGAAAATGGTTAGTGCAGAGTTCTCTTATTCTTTTAACTCTGTTCTCATACCCTGTTTCTGTTTTTAATCCGCTCACTTCTAACCAAACTCTCATTTACATTTTACCGCTCAACACAATGAGGTTGTTTAACCAAATGAACTTCCACCCCCACTCTTTGATGTAGACCCCTCACTCCTCAATCTCTCTAGGAAAACGTCTTGGGTAGGAAACACTGGTTAACGTGAATCCCTAGAAGTATTTTAAGCTGACACACTGATCCCATTAAATTTTGTCCTAAAAATGATTTGTGTTGTTCAACAGTTTAGCTTGAACAAATATAAATTTCGACATATGAATAACATTGTCATCTGAATGTATGCTCTACAATAATATCATGAAATATTTGAGCATTTGAAGTTTGAAGAATTCTCACAACAAAAATATTGAAAGAATGAAATGAATTCGAAAGACTTGTTAGAGAATCTGACAATGTATCAATCAGATCAAATATCTTGTAAGATAATCATAAAGGATTAGGGAATCAAAGAATTCGATATTTTGTTTATATGAACAAATATAAACAATCAATGAATGAAACATTTAAGCTCTCACGCTGAAATGAATATAAGATGCTCAACAAAATTTGAAATACAAACGGGAGTATTACCATCGAAAAATTGTTTCATTTTGAGACGTGGTAATAACAAAGTCAATATGAAGCTGTACCGGTGTGTATGAATACTTGAAAGTATAGAAAAGATAATACATAAGTATTAATCTTTGGAAACACACGGTCAGAAATGATGTTATAATAATCCGAGATCTCCAGGAAAAATATTTAAAATCACACTTCTTAATTCTTAAAATATGTTTGAGAATAGAGAAGTTGTTTGAACATTAAAAAAACGTTTTTCATGTTCGAAAGTCGTTCTTCTTTCAAACAATTTGAGATTAAGATCAAAAGATACTTACAATCAGAAACATTTGACCCCCTCAAATCATGATACAATGATTTAAAATCATATAAACTCCCCTTTAACACGTGCAAAAGATCATTATCTAAATAAAATATGCACAAATAGCAAGACTTGGATCAAAATATCCTTAATCATTAAAACGAGTTGTGAATTACCAGGATTGAAGTAAATTTAGAAGTCATAGTCATTGAAGAACGAGTTCTGAACTGAATTATTCAGAAGCCAATGTCGTTGAAGAGCGGGTTCTGAACTGAATTATTCAGAAGCCATTTCTCTTTGAAGAAGGAGTCCTAAATTGATATGTTTAGAAGTCATTTGTCTTTGAAGAACGAGTTCTAAACTATTGTATTCGGAAGTCATAAACTTGTACTCCCTTAAAAAGCACAGGTACTCTTCTTCAAAATTCTGCAAATATTCTCTTATGTTTTCCAGTCATGTGTTTTTTTACTTATAACAATCAGCACTACACATGATGAACCTGCAAAACAGATTAAGTAGATTTTTGTACCCAACGGAACTTAGGTCCGGGTTTGTTAGCTGCGGTTTATTTGAATAAATTCTATAAGTACCGTACCAATACTGAATAGAATCCTTATCAATGAAATCATTAGTTCCACAATAAGAACAACAAATTTTCTTTTCTACTACCCTGATTAAATGATTTACTGAATAAACTAAATCTGGTTTAACAAAAGACTTACCTTGAAAAGCATTGTTCTTCTTGGCATTTGAAGTGGGAACAGATGATTTTGGAACTTCTTTCTCAATAGATGTGCCTTTGACTCTCCAAACCATTTTCACCTTCTTGAAAACTTGGTTATCTTTAAGCTTAGAAGAATTAATATCTTTAGGCATAAACAAATTATTATCTGAATTATCAAACAGAGGATTATTCAAAAGATTGGAAGGACAAATCTGATCTGTTGAAAAACTTTTTGTTTTTTGAAGAAACATTTGTGTAAAATGAACTTGAAGTGGTTTTAAAAGAATGCACAGAATCAGTTAAGTCATCATATGGAGATTGAACAATAGTATCTGGACTAGCTTGTTCAGATAACTCAACTTTAAAGTTTATGTCTTCAAGTTCTTTGACTTTATTAAGTAAAACATTTTTCCCTTCAAAATTTAGATCGTACTGCTTTTGAAGATCAGACTTTACCTTTTGTTCTTTCATAATGTCTGCTGATAAACCAGATAACTTTCTTGTAAGTTTTAAAATTTCATCCTCAAAGTATTTTATTTCTTCTTCAAAATCATTTTCCACACTTTTTCTTTTGAAAGATATTTCATTGAACAAATCAACATGCTTCTTCTCAAAAGTTATATTTTCATCCTCAAAATTACTTTTCATATACTCAAAATCTTTTTTTTTCTAACAAATTTTCCAAATCAGAAATTTTACTTGAAAGCTCAACATTTTGTTCAACAAATTCTATCCTTTCTTTTTCATAATTATCTCTTTCAATGATCAATTTTTTTCAAAATCAGAAACTTGTATTGAAAGTTTAATATTTATTTTTTCACAAGAATTAAATTTTCTTTCAAGAACCAGATTCTTCTCCTTCAGCTTATCATTCTCACATTCCAAGGCTTTTGCATTTTCTTGAAGCTTTTTGATTTCATCGTGAAGAGTTAAGTTGTCTCTCTTTGCTTCAAAATCTGCAATATGATATTCAAGATCAGTAATACTTTTTAAAAGTTTAATATTGCGTTCTTCTAAAAGAAACTTTTCATTTGAGGATGATATTTCTGAAATATGTTTCTTCAGATCAACATTTTCATTTTCCAATAAAATCATAAACACAATTAAAATCAGAGTTAAGTTGCATTTTCTTCAGTTGAATTATGTGCACACTCGTCAAAATAAAATCAGAGAAACACAATTAAAGTCAGAATTTTTTTCAAAAAATAAAATTTGAAAAACAAATTGTAAATATGTCTTCCAAAAACTAATTCTGAGAAATCAATGCGGAAAACTTAAACTTTAATAGGCAAACCTGCAAGATATAAGAGAAATATATCAGTTACGAATAAAAGAATGTATTATTGACAAAATTGACAAAAATGACTAAGATGAAAATTAAACGAAAAACAATAACTAAAATCGTCACAAAAATGACTAAAAGTGGAAAAATACAAAATATAGGGACTAAAACCGACAAAATATGAAACAAATACAAAAAACGAGGACTAAAAATGAAAATTACTAAGACTGGACAAAAATAAGGACTGAAAAGGACAAAAACTGAAAATTAAAACTAAGAGGACTAAAAATGACAAAAATAAGAAACTTAAAATTCTAGGGACTAAAAATGAAAATATAAAACCTATAAACTACAGGGACCAAAAATGTACAATTATAAAACTCAAAACCAAGGGACCAGATTTGTTAAAAAACTAAACACATAATACAAGGACCAAAACTGTAAAAAAACCTAAAACCTAAAAGTCTAGAGACTAAAACTGACACAAATTGAAACACAAACTATATGGACTGAAAAGGACATAATTCTTAACTACAACTATAGGGACTGAAACTATTAAAAAACTAAACTATCTAACAGAGTTAACTGGACTCTAACAGAAAATGACCAAAAATGTAAGATATTTAACGGAAAAAACCTAACGAACACTAACTGACAGCTAACTAAAAAATAACGAAAAAATAACGAAAAATGTTAAGAAATTAATGACCCTAACGGAACAGTAACAAAACTAACGGACACTTAACAGAAAAAGGACAAAAAATATCACAAACTTAACGGAACTAACGGAACTCCGTTGAGTTACTATTCACCATCTTCAACCTCACGACCAGACCTGTAAACCACGTTATGGAACCTTCTTTTTCGACTGAAACTCTTCGTTTATGATCCCTTAAGCTCCCTCAATCAATTATAAGTCAAAAAACGCTTTCAAACTCCCGAAATTCGCTTCCGAAACATACCGAAAAACCGAAATTTTTTCGAAAACTTCTCGTATGCGTCTGTTTCATCGAAAGAGATGATTCTTGAAGACAGAAACTCTTTGATTAAGCTTCCTTAACCTTTCGTAACAGATTAGAACTTGAAACACACTCTCAAACTCTCGAAAATTACAACCGAAAATTTCTCGAAAACATGTCGTACGCTTCTGTTTCTTCAAATGGATTAATTCTTTAAGCTCCAAGAGACTTCTGTTAAGCTTCTTAACCCTTTTTGATCGACAACAGATTCTTCAAACTTGAAAACCTTGATTTCCATGTACCTTACGAAATTTTTTTTCCTTTGGCTTACGAAAACATACAAATTCTGTTAACCACATTCCTTTGGCTTACGAAAACTTTTTTCCATGTACCTTACGAAAACGTTTTTTCCATTTTGCTTACGAAAACGTTTTTTACATTTTGCTTACGAAAACCTTTTTTCCTTTGGCTTACGAAAACTTAAAGCGCATGTCGTAATGAGCATGCAGTGGACTTTCGTATCAATCTTGAAACCTTCTTCCTCCTTGAATTGAACATCGATATTTTTTTTCTTGACAATGTTGTGGATTGGCTCAACAACACTTCGAGATTCAAAGGTGCCACATTTAATGCTTGGTAACAATCTGCAACTTATGGAAACCTAGAGCTTGTCGCAACACTTGACTTGAGATAAGCTAGCATGAAGTGGCTTGCTAAAACTTGACTTGAGATAAGCCTGTCTTGCGAAAACTTTGATGTGTGTCTTGTTGATGTAGTAGCTTGCGAAAACAATACTTGATGTCGCTTGGTTTACGAAAACCTTTTTTTAGCAGCTTACGAGAACTTCCTAGAAAAATCTTGCGAAAACTTCCTGCAATATGAAGGTTACGAAAAGTTTTCTTGCGAAAACTTCTGAATGAGATGGCTTCTCTGACTTTTTATTTTGACTTTTTATTTTGACTTTTTATTTTGACTTTTGATCACTTCTTTTTGCTTCACCTCAATGGAGCACTGTTACAATCTGAAATTTCAAAAAACTCACAAACAAATGGTTATTTCAACAATTTTTGATCAAATCACTAACAAACACATTTTTAAAACATCTCAACAATTATTTTGGATCAAAATCCAAGATCTAAACAATTTTCTCAAGAACACATCAAGAACACGTCAAGAACACGTGAAGATCAAAAATTTCAAAATATAGATTTTGTGATTAAAACTTGAAATCTTTGATTGAAACGTATCTAAAACTCGTTTTTTGAAACGGTTTTGCACAAAAACGGATCAAAACAACACAAAATTGCAAAATTGAATCTCAATTATTTCCATAGAGAACTTTTTTCAAGAAGACCAAATTTCTCAAAAACTTCATATTGATCAAATCTTGTTATGTTTTTGATAATATTTTGATGCAAAACTGATTTAAACAATGGAGAAACACTTTGCAATCAAAATCAAATCAAAAAACTAACTAGAGATGCATAACCCATTTGTGTTTTCAAGTTCTTCAAAAATGGAGATTTTCTTCAAATCTTCAAATCTTGATGAATTTTGACGAATTTTTGATGAATTGGTGCACAATTTGATCTCCCAAAGCTTTGATACCAGTTGTTAACACCAGATCTATTAGGTAATCATCAAATCATTCATTGATCTTATGATAAATCTAGAATTACATAAGAATGTTATACTTTCTCTCTCTAGATTCTCTCACTAAACTCTCTCTAGATTCTCTCACTAAACTCTTACTAAAATATTACAGTATGAGCTCTCTTACCTTTGCTTAGACACTAAGCAAACCTATTTATACTTCAATATTACAACACATAAAAACTAAACTACTTTGACTTTACACCAAACAACTTTGACTTTGACTTTTCTTGACTTTTCATTTACATGACTTTACAGCAAATCTTGAATACAATTTAATGCACTAACAAATTTTTCAGGAGTGCCAGAGATTCATCAAGTTCTGAAGGATCAGTTTCTGATGAATCATCAGAGTTAGTTTCCATCTCAGTAATAGTGACAGAAAATCACTGAGTAGGCATTAACTCTGAAGAGAGTAAAGCAACATGTGTGCTTTTTGAATCTTTTAGAAGACTCTTCTTAATTTGACACGACTGCTCATGATTGACCATAGTGCCAAAAAGAGTACTTAAGGTCATGAATTTAAGATCCTTTGATAGTTTAAGACACATGGTATATTTGTCCCAACTTTCAAGAAGAAATTCCAAGAACTTTGTCAGGGTCTCGGAGTTAGAATAGGTCTTACCAACAGCTTTCAAATCAATGAGTAAACAGTTAAAATGTTGGTGAACTTCAGATAAAGTTTCATTCTTACCACAAATAAAACTTTCGTACTGTCTTACTAGATTTATTCTTCTGGATTCTTGTACATCAGCAATACCTTCATATTGAACACAAATTGTATCCCTCATGGTTTGGAGCATTTGAGGTTCATTATGGAATGATAGACCTCATCAGGTAGGGCCATAGAAATGATTGATCTGGCCTTTGTATCGATGTCCACCTTTTTCTTATCTTCTTTAGTCAATTGGGAAACTTCTTTGACAAGCTGTCTCTCAGGAATGAAGGGAGTGGTAGCAGTGGTAGGAACAGCAACATCGATGATGAATGGGATATAGGGTCCATTTTCCACATAGTGAGGTATAGTAGGATCTACACCTTCTAGGAAAAGCATCATTCGATTCTTCCAGAGATTAAAGTTGTCTCTGCTAAATCAAGGAGGTTTGGCAAGAGAACCATTATCAATGAAGTTAGTGTTTGTGTTTTGTGCCATTTGAAGAATAGCAAGGAAGAGATTAGTATAAGCAAGATCTTGTTTATGGATATTAAACAATCTGCTCTGATACCACTTGTTAGTCCCGAAGGGTTATACAAGTATGAGTTTGTAGAAGGGGGTGTTGAATACAAATACACAAGATTTATAGTTTTCTAAATTGTTTATTGATAAATCAAACAATTTACATCTTGTTGCGGAATAAGACTAAGTACAAGACCTAATCTAAACAAACTATGAGAATCACGCAGGTTTCTTGCACTAAGAAATAGAGAGAAAAGAACAAAGAAAATTAAGGATAATTTTCTAAGGTACTAAGTAGATTTAGGGATGATGTAATAACCGGGTATATTATTGGTTTATTTAATTTTATAGTTTTAGTTTTATGGAAAGTTTGGGATTTGTTTTATGGAGTTAGAAGTTAAGGGTAAGTTTGGGTAAATTATAAGTTTAGGGGTGTTTGGGTCATTAATGAGAAGTTCAAGGTCTAAATAGTAAGTATGGGATTGATATACACCCTTAAGATATTCATATATTTCATTCAGCAGCAACATCCAGATATTATCAGTGTGTGTGTGTTCCTGAGGCGAGAAGAAGTGGAAAAAGGATTCGTACGGTTAGGGCTTCGATTGATTCGTTTGGAGTCGTTATTGAGGTATAGTTTCTTCTCATATTATGTTTGTAATCGGTTATAGCAAGTTTCCATCGGTTTAGAAAGTTTGATTTTAGTGATTTGTGTTAGTTTCAATTGAATCTGAGAAATTGGAACCGATTGTGTTCTTGAGAGTCCCGGGGAAGTCCCGGTAGACTCTCGGTCATTTAGCCTCCCGGTAAGATGGACTCCCGGTCTGGTCGACTCCCGGTACCATGGAGTCCCGGTATTATCGACTTTCGGTGATGTCAAGTCCCGGTATAATAAACTCCCGATGAATGAGAGTTCCGGTATTCTGTGGAGTCCCGATACCTTGTTATGTTATGATATTAAGTCAGAGGTAGAAGTATAAGTGATACAGTTGAGAGCGGGAACTGGTAGGCTTTATGTGTTTGGCTAGTAAAGCGATATATGTATCTTAAATTGTTTCAGATACTGTGAAGTCAAGGTGAAAGATAGAATCAAATTGAAAGAAGCTTGCGAGCGTGTTTGATAAGCAAATCAAGTGAGTCTTACTTTAAAAATATTTTTACTGGAATACATATACGTATGGTTTGGGAATGTGATTTTGAAATCTTTGATTGAAACGTATCTAAAACTTGTTTTTTGAAACGGTTTTGCACAAAAACGGATCAAAACAACACAAAATTGCAAAATTGAATCTCAATTATTTCCATAGAGAACTTTTTCTCAAGAAGACCAAATTTCTCAAAAACTTCATATTGATCAAATCTTGTTATGTTTTTGATAATATTTTGATGCAAAACTGATTTAAACAATGGAGAAACACTTTGCAATCAAAATCAAATCAAAAAACTAACTAGAGATGCATAACCCATTTGTGTTTTCAAGTTCTTCAAAAATGGAGATTTTCTTCAAATCTTCAAATCTTGATGAATTTTGACGAATTTTTGATGAATTGGTGCACAATTTGATCTCCCAAAGCTTTGATACCAGTTGTTAACACCAGATCTATTAGGTAATCATCAAATCATTCATTGATCTTATGATAAATCTAGAATTACATAAGAATGTTATACTTTCTCTCTCTAGATTCTCTCACTAAACTCTCTCTAGATTCTCTCACTAAACTCTTACTAAAATATTACAGTATGAGCTCTCTTACCTTTGCTTAGACACTAAGCAAACCTATTTATACTTCAATATTACAACACATAAAAACTAAACTACTTTGACTTTACACCAAACAACTTTGACTTTGACTTTTCTTGACTTTTCATTTACATGACTTTACAGCAAATCTTGAATACAATTTAATGCACTAACAAATTTTTCAGGAGTGCCAGAGATTCATCAAGTTCTGAAGGATCAGTTTCTGATGAATCATCAGAGTTAGTTTCCATCTCAGTAATAGTGACAGAAAATCACTGAGTAGGCATTAACTCTGAAGAGAGTAAAGCAACATGTGTGCTTTTTGAATCTTTTAGAAGACTCTTCTTAATTTGACACGACTGCTCATGATTGACCATAGTGCCAAAAAGAGTACTTAAGGTCATGAATTTAAGATCCTTTGATAGTTTAAGACACATGGTATAATTGTCCCAACTTTCAAGAAGAAATTCCAAGAACTTTGTCAGGGTCTCGGAGTTAGAATAGGTCTTACCAACAGCTTTCAAATCAATGAGTAAACAGTTAAAATGTTGGTGAACTTCAGATAAAGTTTCATTCTTACCACAAATAAAACTTTCGTACTGTCTTACTAGATTTATTCTTCTGGATTCTTGTACATCAGCAATACCTTCATATTGAACACAGATTGTATCCCTCATGGTTTGGAGCATTTGAGGTTCATTATGGAATGATAGACCTCATCAGGTAGGGCCATAGAAATGATTGATCTGGCCTTTGTATCGATGTCCACCTTTTTCTTATCTTCTTTAGTCAATTGGGAAACTTCTTTGACAAGCTGTCTCTCAGGAATGAAGGGAGTGGTAGCAGTGGTAGGAACAGCAACATCGATGATGAATGGGATATAGGGTCCATTTTCCACATCACGAGGTATAGTAGGATCTACACCTTCTAGGAAAAGCATCATTCGATTCTTCCAGAGATTAAAGTTGTCTCTGCTAAATCAAGGAGGTTTGGCAAGAGAACCATTATCAATGAAGTTAGTGTTTGTGTTTTGTGCCATTTGAAGAATAGCAAGGAAGAGATTAGTATAAGCAAGATCTTGTTTATGGATATTAAACAATCTGCTCTGATACCACTTGTTAGTCCCGAAGGGTTATACAAGTATGATTTTGTAGAAGGGGGTGTTGAATACAAATACACAAGATTTATAGTTTTCTAAATTGTTTATTGATAAATCAAACAATTTACATCTTGTTGCGGAATAAGACTAAGTACAAGACCTAATCTAAACAAACTATGAGAATCACGCAGGTTTCTTTCACTAAGAAATAGAGAGAAAAGAACAAAGAAAATTAAGGATAATTTTCTAAGGTACTAAGTAGATTTAGGGATGATGTAATAATCGGGTATATTATTGGTTTATTTAATTTTATAGTTTTAGTTTTATGGAAAGTTTGGGATTTGTTTTATGGAGTTAGAAGTTAAGGGTAAGTTTGGGTAAATTATAAGTTTAGGGGTGTTTGGGTCATTAATGAGAAGTTCAAGGTCTAAATAGTAAGTATGGGATTGATATACACCCTTAAGATATTCATATATTTCATTCAGCAGCAACATCCAGATATTATCAGTGTGTGTGTGTTCCTGAGGCGAGAAGAAGTGGAAAAAGGATTCGTACGGTTAGGGCTTCGATTGATTCGTTTGGAGTCGTTATTGAGGTATAGTTTCTTCTCATATTATGTTTGTAATCGGTTATAGCAAGTTTCCATCGGTTTAGAAAGATTGATTTTAGTGATTTGTGTTAGTTTCAATTGAATCTGAGAAATTGGAACCGATTGTGTTCTTGAGAGTCCCGGGGAAGTCCCGGTAGACTCTCGGTCATTTAGCCTCCCGGTAAGATGGACTCCCGGTCTGGTCGACTCCCGGTACCATGGAGTCCCGGTATTATCGACTTTCGGTGATGTCAAGTCCCGGTATAATAAACTCCCGATGAATGAGAGTTCCGGTATTCTGTGGAGTCCCGATACCTTGTTATGTTATGATATTAAGTCAGAGGTAGAAGTATAAGTGATACAGTTGAGAGCGGGAACTGGTAGGCTTTATGTGTTTGGCTAGTAAAGCGATATATGTATCTTAAATTGTTTCAGATACTGTGAAGTCAAGGTGAAAGATAGAATCAAATTGAAAGAAGCTTGCGAGCGTGTTTGATAAGCAAATCAAGTGAGTCTTACTTTAAAAATATTTTTACTGGAATACATATACGTATGGTTTGGGAATGTGATTTTGAAATCTTTGATTGAAACGTATCTAAAACTTGTTTTTTGAAACGGTTTTGCACAAAAACGGATCAAAACAACACAAAATTGCAAAATTGAATCTCAATTATTTCCATAGAGAACTTTTTCTCAAGAAGACCAAATTTCTCAAAAACTTCATATTGATCAAATCTTGTTATGTTTTTGATAATATTTTGATGCAAAACTGATTTAAACAATGGAGAAACACTTTGCAATCAAAATCAAATCAAAAAACTAACTAGAGATGCATAACCCATTTGTGTTTTCAAGTTCTTCAAAAATGGAGATTTTCTTCAAATCTTCAAATCTTGATGAATTTTGACGAATTTTTGATGAATTGGTGCACAATTTGATCTCCCAAAGCTTTGATACCAGTTGTTAACACCAGATCTATTAGGTAATCATCAAATCATTCATTGATCTTATGATAAATCTAGAATTACATAAGAATGTTATACTTTATCTCTCTAGATTCTCTCACTAAACTCTCTCTAGATTCTCTCACTAAACTCTTACTAAAATATTACAGTATGAGTTCTCTTACCTTTGCTTAGACACTAAGCAAACCTATTTATACTTCAATATTACAACACATAAAAACTAAACTACTTTGACTTTACACCAAACAACTTTGACTTTGACTTTTCTTGACTTTTCATTTACACGACTTTACAGCAAATCTTGAATACAATTTAATGCACTAACAAATTTTTCAGGAGTGCCAGAGATTCATCAAGTTCTGAAGGATCAGTTTCTGATGAATCATCAGAGTTAGTTTCCATCTCAGTAATAGTGACAGAAAATCACTGAGTAGGCATTAACTCTGAAGAGAGTAAAGCAACATGTGTGCTTTTTGAATCTTTTAGAAGACTCTTCTTAATTTGACACGACTGCTCATGATTGACCATAGTGCCAAAAAGAGTACTTAAGGTCATGAATTTAAGATCCTTTGATAGTTTAAGACACATGGTATAATTGTCCCAACTTTCAAGAAGAAATTCCAAGAACTTTGTCAAGGTCTCGGAGTTAGAATAGGTCTTACCAACAGCTTTCAAATCAATGAGTAAACAGTTAAAATGTTGGTGAACTTCAGATAAAGTTTCATTCTTACCACAAATAAAACTTTCGTACTGTCTTACTAGATTTATTCTTCTGGATTCTTGTACATCAGCAATACCTTCATATTGAACACAGATTGTATCCCTCATGGTTTGGAGCATTTGAGGTTCATTATGGAATGATAGACCTCATCAGGTAGGGCCATAGAAATGATTGATCTGGCCTTTGTATCGATGTCCACCTTTTTCTTATCTTCTTTAGTCAATTGGGAAACTTCTTTGACAAGCTGTCTCTCAGGAATGAAGGGAGTGGTAGCAGTGGTAGGAACAGCAACATCGATGATGAATGGGATATAGGGTCCATTTTCCACATAGTGAGGTATAGTAGGATCTACACCTTCTAGGAAAAGCATCATTCGATTCTTCCAGAGATTAAAGTTGTCTCTGCTAAATCAAGGAGGTTTGGCAAGAGAACCATTATCAATGAAGTTAGTGTTTGTGTTTTGTGCCATTTGAAGAATAGCAAGGAAGAGATTAGTATAAGCAAGATCTTGTTTATGGATATTAAACAATCTGCTCTGATACCACTTGTTAGTCCCGAAGGGTTATACAAGTATGAGTTTGTAGAAGGGGGTGTTGAATACAAATACACAAGATTTATAGTTTTCTAAATTGTTTATTGATAAATCAAACAATTTACATCTTGTTGCGGAATAAGACTAAGTACAAGACCTAATCTAAACAAACTATGAGAATCACGCAGGTTTCTTGCACTAAGAAATAGAGAGAAAAGAACAAAGAAAATTAAGGATAATTTTCTAAGGTACTATGTAGATTTAGGGATGATGTAATAACCGGGTATATTATTGGTTTATTTAATTTTATAGTTTTAGTTTTATGGAAAGTTTGGGATTTGTTTTATGGAGTTAGAAGTTAAGGGTAAGTTTGGGTAAATTATAAGTTTAGGGGTGTTTGGGTCATTAATGAGAAGTTCAAGGTCTAAATAGTAAGTATGGGATTGATATACACCCTTAAGATATTCATATATTTCATTCAGCAGCAACATCCAGATATTATCAGTGTGTGTGTGTTCCTGAGGCGAGAAGAAGTGGAAAAAGGATTCGTACGGTTAGGGCTTCGATTGATTCGTTTGGAGTCGTTATTGAGCTATAGTTTCTTCTCATATTATGTTTGTAATCGGTTATAGCAAGTTTCCATCGGTTTAGAAAGTTTGATTTTAGTGATTTGTGTTAGTTTCAATTGAATCTGAGAAATTGGAACCGATTGTGTTCTTGAGAGTCCCGGGGAAGTCCCGGTAGACTCTCGGTCATTTAGCCTCCCGGTAAGATGGACTCCCGGTCTGGTCGACTCCCGGTACCATGGAGTCCCGGTATTATCGACTTTCGGTGATGTCAAGTCCCGGTATAATAAACTCCCGATGAATGAGAGTTCCGGTATTCTGTGGAGTCCCGATACCTTGTTATGTTATGATATTAAGTCAGAGGTAGAAGTATAAGTGATACAGTTGAGAGCGGGAACTGGTAGGCTTTATGTGTTTGGCTAGTAAAGCGATATATGTATCTTAAATTGTTTCAGATACTGTGAAGTCAAGGTGAAAGATAGAATCAAATTGAAAGAAGCTTGCGAGCGTGTTTGATAAGCAAATCAAGTGAGTCTTACTTTAAAAATATTTTTACTGGAATACATATACGTATGGTTTGGGAATGTGATTTTGAAATCTTTGATTGAAACGTATCTAAAACTTGTTTTTTGAAACGGTTTTGCACAAAAACGGATCAAAACAACACAAAATTGCAAAATTGAATCTCAATTATTTCCATAGAGAACTTTTTCTCAAGAAGACCAAATTTCTCAAAAACTTCATATTGATCAAATCTTGTTATGTTTTTGATAATATTTTGATGCAAAACTGATTTAAACAATGGAGAAACACTTTGCAATCAAAATCAAATCAAAAAACTAACTAGAGATGCATAACCCATTTGTGTTTTCAAGTTCTTCAAAAATGGAGATTTTCTTCAAATCTTCAAATCTTGATGAATTTTGACGAATTTTTGATGAATTGGTGCACAATTTGATCTCCCAAAGCTTTGATACCAGTTGTTAACACCAGATCTATTAGGTAATCATCAAATCATTCATTGATCTTATGATAAATCTAGAATTACATAAGAATGTTATACTTTATCTCTCTAGATTCTCTCACTAAACTCTCTCTAGATTCTCTCACTAAACTCTTACTAAAATATTACAGTATGAGTTCTCTTACCTTTGCTTAGACACTAAGCAAACCTATTTATACTTCAATATTACAACACATAAAAACTAAACTACTTTGACTTTACACCAAACAACTTTGACTTTGACTTTTCTTGACTTTTCATTTACACGACTTTACAGCAAATCTTGAATACAATTTAATGCACTAACAAATTTTTCAGGAGTGCCAGAGATTCATCAAGTTCTGAAGGATCAGTTTCTGATGAATCATCAGAGTTAGTTTCCATCTCAGTAATAGTGACAGAAAATCACTGAGTAGGCATTAACTCTGAAGAGAGTAAAGCAACATGTGTGCTTTTTGAATCTTTTAGAAGACTCTTCTTAATTTGACACGACTGCTCATGATTGACCATAGTGCCAAAAAGAGTACTTAAGGTCATGAATTTAAGATCCTTTGATAGTTTAAGACACATGGTATAATTGTCCCAACTTTCAAGAAGAAATTCCAAGAACTTTGTCAGGGTCTCGGAGTTAGAATAGGTCTTACCAACAGCTTTCAAATCAATGAGTAAACAGTTAAAATGTTGGTGAACTTCAGATAAAGTTTCATTCTTACCACAAATAAAACTTTCGTACTGTCTTACTAGATTTATTCTTCTGGATTCTTGTACATCAGCAATACCTTCATATTGAACACAGATTGTATCCCTCATGGTTTGGAGCATTTGAGGTTCATTATGGAATGATAGACCTCATCAGGTAGGGCCATAGAAATGATTGATCTGGCCTTTGTATCGATGTCCACCTTTTTCTTATCTTCTTTAGTCAATTGGGAAACTTCTTTGACAAGCTGTCTCTCAGGAATGAAGGGAGTGGTAGCAGTGGTAGGAACAGCAACATCGATGATGAATGGGATATAGGGTCCATTTTCCACATAGTGAGGTATAGTAGGATCTACACCTTCTAGGAAAAGCATCATTCGATTCTTCCAGAGATTAAAGTTGTCTCTGCTAAATCAAGGAGGTTTGGCAAGAGAACCATTATCAATGAAGTTAGTGTTTGTGTTTTGTGCCATTTGAAGAATAGCAAGGAAGAGATTAGTATAAGCAAGATCTTGTTTATGGATATTAAACAATCTGCTCTGATACCACTTGTTAGTCCCGAAGGGTTATACAAGTATGAGTTTGTAGAAGGGGGTGTTGAATACAAATACACAAGATTTATAGTTTTCTAAATTGTTTATTGATAAATCAAACAATTTACATCTTGTTGCGGAATAAGACTAAGTACAAGACCTAATCTAAACAAACTATGAGAATCACGCAGGTTTCTTGCACTAAGAAATAGAGAGAAAAGAACAAAGAAAATTAAGGATAATTTTCTAAGGTACTAAGTAGATTTAGGGATGATGTAATAACCGGGTATATTATTGGTTTATTTAATTTTATAGTTTTAGTTTTATGGAAAGTTTGGGATTTGTTTTATGGAGTTAGAAGTTAAGGGTAAGTTTGGGTAAATTATAAGTTTAGGGGTGTTTGGGTCATTAATGAGAAGTTCAAGGTCTAAATAGTAAGTATGGGATTGATATACACCCTTAAGATATTCATATATTTCATTCAGCAGCAACATCCAGATATTATCAGTGTGTGTGTGTTCCTGAGGCGAGAAGAAGTGGAAAAAGGATTCGTACGGTTAGGGCTTCGATTGATTCGTTTGGAGTCGTTATTGAGCTATAGTTTCTTCTCATATTATGTTTGTAATCGGTTATAGCAAGTTTCCATCGGTTTAGAAAGTTTGATTTTAGTGATTTGTGTTAGTTTCAATTGAATCTGAGAAATTGGAACCGATTGTGTTCTTGAGAGTCCCGGGGAAGTCCCGGTAGACTCTCGGTCATTTAGCCTCCCGGTAAGATGGACTCCCGGTCTGGTCGACTCCCGGTACCATGGAGTCCCGGTATTATCGACTTTCGGTGATGTCAAGTCCCGGTATAATAAACTCCCGATGAATGAGAGTTCCGGTATTCTGTGGAGTCCCGATACCTTGTTATGTTATGATATTAAGTCAGAGGTAGAAGTATAAGTGATACAGTTGAGAGCGGGAACTGGTAGGCTTTATGTGTTTGGCTAGTAAAGCGATATATGTATCTTAAATTGTTTCAGATACTGTGAAGTCAAGGTGAAAGATAGAATCAAATTGAAAGAAGCTTGCGAGCGTGTTTGATAAGCAAATCAAGTGAGTCTTACTTTAAAAATATTTTTACTGGAATACATATACGTATGGTTTGGGAATGTGATTTTGAAATCTTTGATTGAAACGTATCTAAAACTTGTTTTTTGAAACGGTTTTGCACAAAAACGGATCAAAACAACACAAAATTGCAAAATTGAATCTCAATTATTTCCATAGAGAACTTTTTCTCAAGAAGACCAAATTTCTCAAAAACTTCATATTGATCAAATCTTGTTATGTTTTTGATAATATTTTGATGCAAAACTGATTTAAACAATGGAGAAACACTTTGCAATCAAAATCAAATCAAAAAACTAACTAGAGATGCATAACCCATTTGTGTTTTCAAGTTCTTCAAAAATGGAGATTTTCTTCAAATCTTCAAATCTTGATGAATTTTGACGAATTTTTGATGAATTGGTGCACAATTTGATCTCCCAAAGCTTTGATACCAGTTGTTAACACCAGATCTATTAGGTAATCATCAAATCATTCATTGATCTTATGATAAATCTAGAATTACATAAGAATGTTATACTTTCTCTCTCTAGATTCTCTCACTAAACTCTCTCTAGATTCTCTCACTAAACTCTCTCTAAGATATTACAGTATGAGCTCTCTTACCTTTGCTTAGACACTAAGCAAACCTATTTATACTTCAATATTACAACACATAAAAACTAAACTACTTTGACTTTACACGAAACAACTTTGACTTTGACTTTTCTTGACTTTTCATTTACATGACTTTACAGCAAATCTTGAATACAATTTAATGCACTAACAAATTTTTCAGGAGTGCCAGAGATTCATCAAGTTCTGAAGGATCAGTTTCTGATGAATCATCAGAGTTAGTTTCCATCTCAGTAATAGTGACAGAAAATCACTGAGTAGGCATTAACTCTGAAGAGAGTAAAGCAACATGTGTGCTTTTTGAATCTTTTAGAAGACTCTTCTTAAGTTGACACGACTGCTCATGATTGACCATAGTGCCAAAAAGAGTACTTAAGGTCATGAATTTAAGATCCTTTGATAGTTTAAGACACATGGTATAATTGTCCCAACTTTCAAGAAGAAATTCCAAGAACTTTGTCAGGGTCTCGGAGTTAGAATAGGTCTTACCAACAGCTTTCAAATCAATGAGTAAACAGTTAAAATGTTGGTGAACTTCAGATAAAGTTTCATTCTTACCACAAATAAAACTTTCGTACTGTCTTACTAGATTTATTCTTCTGGATTCTTGTACATCAACAATACCTTCATATTGAACACAGATTGTATCCCTCATGGTTTGGAGCATTTGAGGTTCATTATGGAATGATAGACCTCATCAGGTAGGGCCATAGAAATGATTGATCTGGCCTTTGTATCGATGTCCACCTTTTTCTTATCTTCTTTAGTCAATTGGGAAACTTCTTTGACAAGCTGTCTCTCAGGAATGAAGGGAGTGGTAGCAGTGGTAGGAACAGCAACATCGATGATGAATGGGATATAGGGTTCATTTTCCACATAGTGAGGTATAGTAGGATCTACACCTTCTAGGAAAAGCATCATTCGATTCTTCCAGAGATTAAAGTTGTCTCTGCTAAATCAAGGAGGTTTGGCAAGAGAACCATTATCAATGAAGTTAGTGTTTGTGTTTTGTGCCATTTGAAGAATAGCAAGGAAGAGATTAGTATAAGCAAGATCTTGTTTATGGATATTAAACAATCTGCTCTGATACCACTTGTTAGTCCCGAAGGGTTATACAAGTATGAGTTTGTAGAAGGGGGTGTTGAATACAAATACACAAGATTTCTAGTTTTCTAAATTGTTTATTGATAAATCAAACAATTTACATCTTGTTGTGGAATAAGACTAAGTACAAGACCTAATCTAAACAAACTATGAGAATCACGCAGGTTTCTTGCACTAAGAAATAGAGAGAAAAGAACAAAGAAAATTAAGGATAATTTTCTAAGGTACTAAGTAGATTTAGGGATGATGTAATAACCGGGTATATTATTGGTTTATTTAATTTTATAATTTTAGTTTTATGGAAAGTTTGGGATTTGTTTTATGGAGTTAGAAGTTAAGGGTAAGTTTGGGTAAATTATAAGTTTAGGGGTGTTTGGGTCATTAATGAGAAGTTCAAGGTCTAAATAGTAAGTATGGGATTGATATACACCCTTAAGATATTCATATATTTCATTCAGCAGCAACATCCAGATATTATCAGTGTGTGTGTGTTCCTGAGGCGAGAAGAAGTGGAAAAAGGATTCGTACGGTTAGGGCTTCGATTGATTCGTTTGGAGTCGTTATTGAGGTATAGTTTCTTCTCATATTATGTTTGTAATCGGTTATAGCAAGTTTCCATCGGTTTAGAAAGTTTGATTTTAGTGATTTGTGTTAGTTTCAATTGAATCTGAGAAATTGGAACCGATTGTGTTCTTGAGAGTCCCGGGGAAGTCCCGGTAAACTCTCGGTCATTTAGCCTCCCGGTAAGATGGACTCCTGGTCTGGTCGACTCCCGGTACCATGGAGTCCCGGTATTATCGACTTTCGGTGATGTCAAGTCCCGGTATAATAAACTCCCGATGAATGAGAGTTCCGGTATTCTGTGGAGTCCCGATACCTTGTTATGTTATGATATTAAGTCAGAGGTAGAAGTATAAGTGATACAGTTGAGAGCGGGAACTGGTAGGCTTTATGTGTTTGGCTAGTAAAGCGATATATGTATCTTAAATTGTTTCAGATACTGTGAAGTCAAGGTGAAAGATAGAATCAAATTGAAAGAAGCTTGCGAGCGTGTTTGATAAGCAAATCAAGTGAGTCTTACTTTAAAAATATTTTTACTGGAGTACATATACGTATGGTTTGGGAATGTGATAATTGGTGATTATGTGTCTATATGTGCGATATATGTGAATTATAATATATTGAGGTATTATATTTACATGAGTATTATAATGTGTGATAATACGTTGGTCGGGCTTAGGACCGGTGTGTTTGGCTATAGAATCCGTATAGCGTTGTTTGGCAGGTAGCCGGGTTCCGGTGAGCGGACCGGTGAGTAGCCGGGTTCCGGTGTGCGGATCGGTGAGTAGCCGAGTTCCGGTGTGCGGAACGGTGAATTAGTTGGCTTGCTACCAATTAATATGGCCAGTTGTGGAGGAATAAGGTGGGATGAGATGCATGAGTCTTAATGTGGTGTTTATACGTGTGTTATATGTGGTGTTTGTATACTTACGGTATATGTGTGATTTGACACGAAGGTTGTATATAAACTATTTTGAAACATGGTTTTATATAAATTGGTTTTATAACGAATTTGAAACGTCAGGAATTAACTCACTAGACCCGTTTGGTCTAACCCTCATTTTGTTTTCAAAAATATGTTTTTCCAGGTTAAGGATCGGCAAAGGAGAGGATAAAGTGAAGGAAGCTTTTATATATATATTTTGTAATTTAGGAGACCGAAGGGACCGTACTTAGTTTGTTATGTAACTTTCGTTGTAAATCAATGTTATATATGCATGTTATGTTATATGTTGTATGTTATGGGAACTGGGTTGTTATAAATGGTATCAGAGCCCTAGTTTAAGGGATTTAGGTATTGGGATTTATACCTGGACTTAAACTGCATGTGAAGTAGGATGTCCCTATTATTTTAGAACCTTGGGATGTTAAGTATAAAAAGGTAGAAGGAACATCATGTAAGGTAATTTCAAGTTACACCTGGCCAGTGTAATTGTGAACTTACAAGTACATGTTTGAACTGGAATACCTTATTATATGGGGAATGTGCTTATGTGTATATTAACCTTGTTGAATCAACAGAGTGGCAAGTCGGACTCGACGTATGGATATAGACGAAGACAGGTATATTTCTATAAACTCTACACTTGCTAAAGTGCTATTTGATTTTGGGGCAAACCGATTAATTGTGTTTTCATTCTTTTGTTGCTTATTTGCATTAGAAAGGAACTTGATAATTGTGTTGGCAATATAGATGGGAGTGGTGTGCCTATTAAGTTATTTTCGATAATCTTGTTGGAATTCGAGGTAGTAGTAAGCATAGGATGGTGTTGGAACTTGATCTTGTTAAAACTTTTGATTAGGTAATGATAAGTGACCCTCGGTAATTCGGTAAGAGAAGATAAAATTGATATACTGGAATAAGTGAGGTTATGATGAAAGTAAGGAATTGTTGGGGGATTGATTTAAAGTTTTCAATTGTTGGCAAATTCAATTGGAAGTATAAAGGAAGAGTTGCAGCATGGTATGAGTCATCTTCTTCAAAGTTTGATTTCTTCTTCTTTTCTTCTCTTTATTGATTAGGCAAGTTTATGGTTGGGGATTTGATAAATCCAATTGTTGGATGAGTTTTAATCCATAAGAAAGAAGGCAAATGATTTTGGGATTGATTCCTTATAAATTTTGATCAAATCAGTAAGAAGCTTCATCATGATTGCTTGATAATCTTTATTGAGTTTTTGAGTTTTTGAGTTAAAAAAAATGGTGAATCATTAGATGGATTGGGTGGGGTTTTATGTCGTTTAAAATGATGGTTATTGGTTCTTAATGTTTATGGTATCTAAAATATCGATTTATGAGCCTTAGAACTGATTTGGGAATATTTTGGGGATGTAATTATCAGTTTAACACCATTTTGGTGGCGCCAATTTAGGTGTTCGGTTTGAACTAAAGTGTATCCCGGAGCGTGTGTCGAAATGCTTAGGCTAAGGTGAATTCCCTTACCTTCTTTGTGTGAATGAAAAGTTTTACGAAAGGTTTTCATAACTGATTATGGTTATGAGCATGTTGATCGGTTTAAATTATTTAAAAGAATTTATATTACGCGATATGAAAACGTTTATTAAAGCATACGAGTTGTTTACATGTTCAATTCTACGTAATTGTTGATTGCATACTGTTGTGATGTTGTTACTATGTGTGGAGTCGGGTTGCACAGTGGAGAACAATTATGAATGCCGTATCTGGCTTAATAAGGTGATGAAAAGTTGAGACCACTGTGCAATACCCTTATGTGGAGTCGAGCTTTTGAATTCGGAATGTCGGTATGATTGTAGTTTGAACTATTGCTTGGTTATGTAAGAATGGTTTTATTTACGGTAAGATTTGAAAGGGTCGAAGTGAATCCTTGTGGTGGAATGGTAATAAGTAGCGTTACGTTACTTGATGTAATATTATCGGCAATAGGACTGGGTACTGGATAGGTTGAAAATTTGATTTTACACTATGAAAAGTCTTGTGTTTTTCCTCAAGTGAGAGCGGTGGGGGTATAAGTTGGTTATGAAGCTTTGGATGAAGTTGGTTCTGTTAGGAAGTGTGATGGGTGTGCTTAATTACTGTTGTTCTGATTTTGTTAGTATGTGAAGTGTGATGGCCTGAGTGTAAAAAATAGTAGTAGTGTGTGGAACGTGAGGATTATGTGTGGAGAGTAACGGTAGTGTGTGAAGTCTTGACCTGGTCATGAAGACAGTTTAGTGAGTTGTGTAGATTATACTTATTGTGATTGTTGACACTATCTAAAAAGAGTATTGTTTAAAGGTGTGGGGTGATGTGGATAAGATGGTGGCAGTTTATAATTAGTGAGCGTGCGAGGTGTGGTAGTAATGAATTTTTGTAAGGTTAAGTGATGGATTAGTAATTATATGTGGTGAGTATAAGTGGAAACCTTTGCTAGGGATTCTGTTTATAAGTTGTTCAGATTTGACAAAAGTATGTGTGGAGAGGCATGGATGTCTAAGTGGTGCGTAGTATTGTTATTCGAGAATAAGAGAAGGGAGTGGCAGTAGATGGTTAGCTAAGGAGTGGAGTATTACCGTTTTGAGAAAAGTGTGTGGTTGTTTCGAGCATTGAGTGTGATTTCGGATTAACTCGGTTAAGTTCCTGGTAAGAGGTGTGGTGAAATTGTTGGTTAAGTATGGTAATCGTTGAAATTGGGTGTGTGCGGTTGGTTTGGAAGTGAAAGAAAGCTAGCTCGTGGGTGAGCACCTCCTAGTGAGCTGTCCTTGGGGAAACATGTTTTATGTTGAGAAGAGAGTGGAAGAAAGTAGTCAAATGTAATGCTCAGGGTGAAGGACCATTGGATAGGACATGGTAGTAGTGCGAGAGTGATGTTGTGGCAAGTGTGGGAATCAATTGTTATCTATGGTTCGTGATCGGGGTAATTCATGCAAGAAAGTGTTGTCTGTCTTAGACATATTTTGGGTTAGAGAAGCGACGATAGAGTGGTGTATAGTCTATGGAGAAAAGTTTAACTGCGGGTTAAGATGATACTTCAAGTTGATTATGTGATTTATGAGAGAGTAGAGTGTCGTTATTTTTGGAGTGTTGGATTGTTATTGTAATTTTAGTGGAACTGTTTGATTAGACTTGGTCTTGCATGTGTGAATATGATTTCGATGAATGATTTAGTGTCAAGTGTATTTAAGTATTGATGTGTGATTATCATGGTTATGCTATGCTAGCATAAGAATTGGGAATGGTAGAATGGGGTATTCGGGTTTGATAAAATTAAGAAACTTACCCATAATATAAAATGATTTTGTTGAGTAAATTTTTTTTTCATGGAAGAGTATAAGAAATAGATTGTACTTGCTAAACAAGTTTTATATGGAAAGTGTATGTTTATGATTTCGAATTAGTATTGTAAAGGTGTAGAACACGACGTTTGTCGTGAAAAACTAATGGAGTAAAAAGTAGTATCAGCGTAGTAAATGTTCAGAGTAAGCATAAAATGTGGTGTTATTTGGATTAGTTTCATGTGAATATAAGTTATTTCTTTTTATGATCTATCGAGTTATTTTGAGCATTCGGGGGATTTTATTTTTGGGTGATTCGGCAGAAAATTTCGATTATGGTTATTTTAAGATTTGGATCGACTTTGTAGGATGGATTAATTGAGTAATTGCGGATGATGTGTGTAAAGTGCGGTTAGTATTAATAAGTTGGTGGTTATCGTTGTTTTAAAAGGGGTGGAATTTTTGTGTGGAATTAAAATTATTGATGTTTTGGTAATATTGAGAATAGCATACTTGTTCTTCAAAGGGTTATTAGTTTTGACTCTAAGTGGAAAAGAAAATGGAGGGATGATCTTATTTTAAGATAGTAGAATATATGGTTTTGATTGAGTATAGTGAAAACTAAGTTTTCATACCTTTTCGTCGAGGCGAATTCCGGGACAGAATTCTTTTAAGGGGGGGATGTTGTAATAACCGGGTATATTATTGGTTTATTTAATTTTATAATTTTAGTTTTATGGAAAGTTTGGGATTTGTTTTATGGAGTTAGAAGTTAAGGGTAAGTTTGGGTAAATTATAAGTTTAGGGGTGTTTGGGTCATTAATGAGAAGTTCAAGGTCTAAATAGTAAGTATGGGATTGATATACACCCTTAAGATATTCAGATATTTCATTCAGCAGCAACATCCAGATATTATCAGTGTGTGTGTGTTCCTGAGGCGAGAAGAAGCGGAAAAAGGATTCGTACGGTTAGGGCTTCGATTGATTCGTTTGGAGTCGTTATTGAGGTATAGTTTCTTCTCATATTATGTTTGTAATCGGTTATAGCAAGTTTCTATCGGTTTAGAAAGTTTGATTTTAGTGATTTGTGTTAGTTTCAATTGAATCTGAGAAATTGGAACCGACTGTGTTCTTGAGAGTCCCGGGGAAGTCCCGGTAGACTCTCGGTCATTTAGCATCCCGGTAAGTTGGACTCCCGGTCTGGTCGACTCCCGGTACCATGGAGTCCTGGTACCATGGAGTCCCGGTATTATCGACTTCCGGTGATGTCAAGTCCCGGTATAATAAACTCCCGGTGAATGAGAGTTCCGGTATTCTGTGGAGTCCCGGTACCTTGTTATGTTGTGATATTAAGTCAGAGGTAGAAGTATAAGTGATACAGTTGAGAGCGGGAACTGGTAGGTTTTATGTGTTTGGCTAGTAAAGCGATATATGTATCTTAAATTGTTTCAGATACTGTGAAGTCAAGGTGAAAGATAGAATCAAATTGAAAGAAGCTTGCGAGCGTGTTTGATAAGCAAATCAAGTGAGTTTTACTTTAAAAATATTTTTACTGGAATACATATACGTATGGTTTGGGAATGTGATAATTGGTGATTATGTGTCTATATGTGCGATATATGTGAATTATAATATATTGAGGTATTATATTTACATGAGTATTATAATGTGTGATAATACGTTGGCCGGGCTTAGGACCGGTGTGTTTGGCTATAGAATCCGTATAGCGTTGTTTGGCGGGTAGCCGGGTTCCGGTGAGCGGACCGGTGAGTAGCCGGGTTCCGGTGAGCGGACCGGTGAGTAGCCGGGTTCCGATGTGCGGACCGGTGAGTAGCCGGGTTCCGGTGTGCGGACCGGTGAATTAGTTGGCTTGCTACCAATTAATATGGCCAGTTGTGGATGAATAAGGTGGGATGAGATGCATGAGTCTTAATGTGGTGTTTATATGTGTGGTATATGTGGTGTTTGTATACTTACGGTATATGTGTGATTTGACACGAAGGTTGTATATAAACTATTTTGAAACATAGTTTTATATAAATTGGTTTTATAACGAATTTGAAACGACAGGGATTAACTCACTAGACCCGTTTGGTCTAACCCTCATTTTGTTTTCAAAAATATGTTTTTCCAGGTTAAGGATCGGCAAAGGAGAGGATAAAGTGAAGGAAGCTTTTATATATATATATATATATATATTGTAATTTAGGAGACCGAAGGGACCGTACTTAGTTTGTTATGTAACTTTCGTTGTAAATCAATGTTATATATGCATGTTATGTTATATGTTGTATGTTATGGGAACTGGGTTGTTATAGATGACCACCTTCAAATTGAAGGTGCATTCTTCCTATTTATACTACACGCATTTAATGCATGTCAGGAGAACTTTACACGTGTCAGCATTTGGTTGGGCGCATGCTTCTGACTTTTGCAAACATGCTTTGGGCCGCATGGTGAACAGTGTAGTGGAAGAGTGGTTTGTACGATCCTGGACAAAGGTATGTCCTTCTGACAATCGTACAAAAGTGTGCAAGAGGATAAAACAAACATTTATTGTAGAGCAGGCTTCATGATCAGCGATCACTGAGTTGATCTTCCATTAGTGAGACCCGATGTAAGTCAGCTATCACTGAAGTCTTCTACTTGAAATATCGCGTGTTGTGGACTTGTCTTGTGTGAGTCCAATCTAATCAAGTAACAATGTAAGAATTCATGAGATCTTCAATAGATTGAGAGAGAAAGATACAAATGAGAATGAGATCTAGTTTATCTCTCTAGACTCTCTCTCTAGAAAGTCATCCATCTGTTACAAACTCTCACGTATGAAATGAACTCCTAATTTCTATTACAAGAAACCTATTTATACCCCTTTGACTATCATTTACTAACCTTGACTTCGACTCTTAACACCTTACTTTGACTATTTACAAGTATTACAACATGTTGACTTTGACTTATCACTAAATCTTGAATACATTTTTGCTCTAACAATCTCCCCCTATGGATTCAAGATTTAAAATTTATGACGATAGTCTTAAGCTCTTTGTAAACTTCAGATCTTCAACACTTCAGCACTTTGAACAGTCCCCCTCTTTGCTTTGAAGGAAGATCAATCTTTGAAAATAGCTCTGAAGAATCTTCAAATAACCGTTGTCTTTAGAAATCCAATTTGACTGCTTTAATCTTCAACTGGATCTTCAAAATCAATTAGTCAACAAAGTCTCGAATCACAAACTTCATATCTTTGTAGTGTTGGTCAAAGTCTTCAAACAAAATCCTCATCTCTTCGAATCTTCGCATCACTGATCTTTGAATCATTGTAACATGGATCTTTGCATCTTTGAGCTTTGACAAATATCTTCAGTCTTTGATCATGAACTGGATTTAAGCTTTGACTGGGTTTGAGCTTTAAATCTTTGTAGCTTTGAATATCTTGAACTGTGTATCTTCACTTCTTCAACAATAACAATCTTTGAACTTAGAACTTTCTCGAAACATCTCGACTTTTTATCTCAAGCTTCTTGACTTTAACAATCACTGTTGATCCAAACACTCAGTGATTTGATAATGACTCTTTAAGAAACACTTAGTGAAAATTGTAAGTAGACAATATGTATTAGAGTTTCACTATCGCTGATAAGTACTATGTCTCTATAGTACCGCTGATAGGAAACTCATGTTCATTAAATTATGTTCAGCGATACTGTTCATCAATACAGCTCTGAGCCTGTTCAGTCTTATTGATAATTGCTGATAATTTTAGTTGTTTACTTATGAACCCTGAAGACAAGTTTCACGTCAATTATGTTCTACACTGAAGTCGAAGATCAAGCCAAAGAACCAGCGACAAGTCTACTAATGAACTGATGCGGATATCAGCGAAGCCAAGATTTGTCCACTCAACGTGAAGTTTCAAGTAGAAGACTTCAGGGATCGCTGAACTTTATCACTCACTGATAAAGTACTGTTCAACGAACGCTAATCATGAAGTCTTCCTCTACAAGGTACTTTTGTCTTACCCCCTTGCAAGTCTCCGTACGAACTGTCAGAACGAACATCCCTTTTGTCCAGAATCGTACAACCAACTCTGATTCTACACTGTTCATCATGCGGCCAGTAGGTTGTCTACAAAGGTCAAACCATGCAACCAATCAGTTGCTGCCACGTGTAAAGTTGTACTGCTGTTGCATGCAGTATATAAGAAGAACCCTACTTCAGAAATGAAGTGTCCGGCCAATCTTCTTCTCTCTACTATCTTTACGTTAGAATATTAGTCTTTAATATTCTTATCTCCTTTCTGTCTTAATTCTAGTGCAAGAAACTTAGTGTTCTCATAACTTGTTTAGATTAGGATTATTCCTTAATCTTGTTCCGCAATAAGTTGTAAATTGTTTTATAA
The DNA here is from genome assembly GCA_033807775.1 of Saussurea involucrata. NCBI lineage: Eukaryota > Viridiplantae > Streptophyta > Magnoliopsida > Asterales > Asteraceae > Saussurea > Saussurea involucrata. The sequence continues at coordinate 28,282,014 of CM066316.1, forward strand.
ATATCAATAAACAATTTAGAAAAGTAAAATCTGTGTGTTTGTATTCAACCCCCCCCCCCTTCTACAAACGTGTATAACCCTTTCGGGAACAACAAGTGGTATCAGAGCAGATTGTTTAATCTCATAAACAAGATCTTTCTTATACTAATCTTTTCTATTCCTTGCTATTTCTCATAATGGCTACCAACACAAACACAAACTATATTGACAATGGTTCTCTTGCAAAACCCCCTAGATTTTCCAGAGATAACTTTAATCTATGGAAAAATAGGATGATCCACTTCTTAGAAGGTGTAGACCCTACTTTGCCTTATTACATCGAAAATGGCCCATATATTCCTGTTAGAATTGACCCTGAAGTTCCAAGCACTACTACTAGAGTTGCCATTCCTGAAAGAGTTGTGCCTAAGGAACCTCACAATTGGTCTGATGAAGAAAAGAAGAAAGTGGCTATCGACACTAAAGCCAGATCCATTCTTTCCATGGCTCTTCCTGACGAAGTCTACCATTCCGTCATGAAACTGAAAACCTCCAAAGCCATGTGGGACACAATCTGTGTTCAATATGAAGGTACGTATGAAGTCCAGGACTCAAGAAAGATAAACTTGGTAAGACAGTACGAAAGCTTCTTTTGTGGTAAGAATGAATCTCTCTCTGAAGTACATCAGCGGTTTAACTGTTTAATTATAGATCTGAAAACCGTTGGTAAGGAATATTCTAACTTTGAAATTTTGACAAAGTTCTTAGAATGTTTACCTGAAAGCTGGGACAGTTATTCAATGTGTCTCAAGCTATCAAAGGATCTAAAATCTATGACTCTTTCTACCTTATATGGCACTATGCTCAATCATGAGCAGTCGTGTAATCTTAATTAGAATCTTGTAAAAGATTCCAAAAGCACACCTGTTGCTTTAATCTCAGAGTCACCTTCCACTCAGCGATCTACTATCACTGTCACTGAGTTGGAAACTAACTCTGAATGCTCATCAGATGCTGACTCTTCAGATCTTGATGAATCTATGGCTCTCCTATCTAATAAGTTCAGGAGATTCGCCAAAAAAGAAAATTTTCAGAAAGAACAAGCCCCTCGCACTCATTGACAAGCCTAGATCATCAACCCCTGTTGATACGGCTACTGCTACCTGTTTTAACTGTGAAAAAGTAGGTCACTTTGCTAGTGAATGCAGGTCAAAGAAAGTCTATAAACCCTCAGCTTTCGCTAAGAAATCCTCTAACCCCAGGCTAGAGATGACAAATATCAAAAGCTGAAAGATAAGTATACAAAGCTGAAAAGCTTTAAGAAGAAAGGCAAAGGCCTGATGGCTGACTTTGATTGGGCTGCTTCTGATGAAGAAGAATCATCTGACTCTGAAGATGATGATGAGGCCAATCTCTGTCTCATGGCCAAAATCGAAGATGAGGAAGAAAATTCTGACATTCCCTCTACTTCAGCCTCTGCTACCAAGGTTTGGAAGGGTATCTGGTATCTTGATAGCGGATGCTCTAGACACATGACTGGAAAGAAAAACATGCTCTCTGAATACAAGGAAGAGAAGGGTCCCTCAGTGACCTTCGGTGGAAATGGAAAAGGCTATACCCGAGGTTTTGGTGTACTCTCAAATGGTACAACAACCTTTGGAAGAGTTGCATATGTTGAAGGACTGAAGCATAATCTTCTAAGCATAAGTCAGCTGTGTGACAAGGATAACAAAGTGATCTTCACTAAGGAATCCTGCTTTGTCACTGACAAAAAGGAGAAGATAGCTCTCAGCGGTTATCTTATGGAAAATGTTTATGTTATTAACATGGACTCTACAACCACTGAGAACTCCTGTTTCTTCTCAAAAGCCTCATCTGATACAAACTGACTATGGCATAAGAGGCTCTCCCATCTCAACTTCAAGACACTAAACACTCTTTCTTCTAAAGAGTTGGTTACTGGTCTACCTCAACACTCATACGTTAAGGAGTCCTTATGTTCAGCGTGTGAGAAAGGGAAACAGACCAAAGCAAGCTTCAAATCTAAGCAAGTTTCCTCAGTGTCATCTCCTCTACAACTTCTCCATATGGATCTGTTTGGCCCTGTTAACAAACAATCCATCGCTGGAAAGAAATATACTTTGGTCATAGTTGAAGAATTATCTCGCTATACCTGGGTAATGTTTCTCCTTTCTAAGAGTGACACCCCTGAAGAACTCATCACCTTTGTTAGGAAAATGGAAGTCCTGAACAACATGACCGTTCGCTCAATAAGGAGTGATCATGGGACTGAATTCAAAAACAGTTCTCTTGATTCCTTCTTTGAAAGTAAGGGTATTTCTCACAACTTCTCATCAGTGAGAACACCGCAACAAAATGGAGTCGCTGAAAGAAGAAATCGAACTATCATCGAAGCTGCACGTTCAATGCTCAGCTATTCTCACCTGCCTACTCAGTTTTGGGCAGAAGCTGTCAACACTGCTTTGTTTTACTCAAAACAGGTTGCTGATAGTCAAGAGATTCAAGAAAACATCCTATGAACTTTTCCATGGGAGAAAGTCTTCAATTAGCTTTCTTCACATCTTTGGATGTCAGTGTTTCATACTGAACAACAGAGACGCCCTTGAAAAGTTTGATCCTAAGGCTGATGATGGAATCTTTCTTGGATATTCTTCAGTTTCTAAAGCCTTCAGAGTCTTCAATCGTAGAAGACAGACTGTAGAAGAAACAATCCACGTTACTTTTGACGAATCCCGTTCAGCGAACTCTAGACCTTCTGCTGATACTGAAGAACTGAATCAATGGATGTTTTCTCATCTTGGTGATTCAGAAGACATTCCCACTCCTCCATCTCATACTCATCCCGCTGAAGATGATGATCCTACTATCATCCCAAGCATGCAGAATAGTGAAGCTGAAACATCATGGGTCTCAGTTGTTCCTATTAACACTATGCCTGCTTCTGAACCTTCTTACTCGGACATACCATCTACTTCTCAGCAATCAGTGAATGAAATGACATCTGAACCTCTTCCTCTCTTGGCTGATATACCAGAAGTTGCTGAAGACTCATCTTCAGCTCCTCCAGAAGTTCAGATTGAGTCAGCGACTTATGCTCCGGCTCAACGATGGACTATAAATCACCCTATTGATCAAATTCTTGGTGATCCAAACGTTGGTGTTCAGACTCGACGAAGTGCAGGTAATATTTGTTTAATTGTTAACTTTATTTCTCTAATTGAACCAAAGAAAACAGATGATGCCCTCCAAGATCCAAATTGGGTCAGCGCTATGCAAGAAGAGCTGACTGAATTCGAAAGAAACATAGTTTGAAAGCTTGTTCCTAGACCATCCGACAAGTCAGTGATAGGCACTAAATGGGTCTATCGAAACAAGTTAGATAAACATGGAACTGTAACCCGCAACAAGGCTCGACTTGTTGCTCAGGGATACAGACAAGAAGAAGGTATAGATTACGACGAAACCTTTGCTCCAGTGGCAAGACTAGAAGCCATTCGTCTATTCTTAGCTTACGCAATACACAGAGATTTCAAAGTTTATCTGATGGATGTAAAGTCAGCGTTCCTCAATGGAAAGCTGAATGAAGAAGTCTACGTGGAACAACCTCCAGTATTCTCAGATCCTAAGCATCCAGGTTATGTTTATAAACTGGATAAGGCACTTTATGGCTTAAAGCAAGCTCCTCGTGCATGGTATGACACTCTTTCCTCTTATCTCCAAATTGAAAAATTTGAGCGAGGTAAAATTGATAAAACTCTATTTTTCAGGAAAGTAAAAGGTCATATTATTCTTGTTCAAATATATGTCGATGATATTATATTTGGTTCCACTAACCCTGACCTTTGTACTCGTTTCGCTGATAGAATGAAAGCTGAATATAAAATGAGTATGATGGGTGAGCTAACATATTTCCTTGGTCTTCAAATCAAACAGAATGAAAAAGGAACTTTCATTCATCAGGGAAAGTATGTTAAAGATATGCTGAAGAAATTTAATTTAACTCAGAGTTCAGCTATGAAAACCCCTATGGCACCACCGCTGACACTAAACAAGGATCCTTCCTGAAAACCTGTTAATGTCACGATGTACCGTGGGATGATCGGCTCTCTTCTGTATCTTACAGCTAGCCGACCTGATATTATGTATGCTACTTGTTTGTGTGCACGATATCAAGCTGAACCTAAGGAATCTCATTTGATCGCTGTAAAGCGAATATTTTGTTACCTTAAGGGTACTCCTAACCTAGGTCTTTGGTATCCCAAAGACTCAGGGTTTGATCTAATCGCCTATTCAGATAGTGATTTTGCAGGTTGCAAAATGGATAGGAAAAGCACCACAGGAGGATGTCAACTCCTGGGTGGAAAGCTGGCGAGTTGGACAAGTAAAAAGCAAAACTCAGTATCCACCTCAACCGCTGAAACTGAGTATGTAGCCGCTGGAAGCTGTTGTTCTCAGGTCTTGTGGATGAGAAATCAACTACTAGACTATGACCTTCAGCTCTCGAAGATTCCAATCTATCGCGACAACACAAGTGCCATCGCTATAGCCAATAATCCAGTGGTACATTCAAAGACCAAACACATCGAAATCAGGTATCATTTTATCCGTGATCATGTGATGAATGGTGATATAGAACTTCATTTTATCCCAACTGACTTTCAGTTAGCTGATCTATTTACCAAACCTCTTGATGAGACAAGATTCAATTTTCTCATCAGCGAGCTTGGAATGCTGAACTTAGAAGAGTAAAATCTTCAGCGGTTCACATTTGATCAGTGATATCAATGAACTTGTATAACCCTATTCATCATCTACCCCCTGAACAAAATTGATTCGCTGATATATGGTATGTTCTTTCTTACTCGCTGACGTTTGCCTATAAATGCAAGATTTCAAAACAAATTGCATCGCTGAATATCTCTTCCTTTCAGTGATACTTTGAAATGCTTGAATCTGAAATTTCTGAGTTAAAGAAGAAAATGAAAGATATAAATGATGAAAACATAGATTTTCAGTTCACAATCAAAGTTCTTTCTGAAGAAAGAAAAAATGCTTTGGAAAAAATCAAGGAGCTTGAACATTTAAATTATAAAAGAGGTCAGACTGAGCAAACTCTGAAATTACTAACTAGCAACCCAAAAGATACTAGATTTTATAATCCAAAAATGGGTCTAGGATTATCTGATGTAGAGGTTCTCAAGAATGCACCTGAAAATCTTTACACAATTGAAAATTTGGGTGAAGGTTTAAAGGAAACTCTTAAAACTAAAGAACCTGAAATTCAAAGTAATGTTTTGAAGCAAACAATTATAAAGGAGATTCCTCCAATTTCACAAGTCTTTGTTAAATCAAGTAACGAAGTCTTACAGCAAACTATAATAACGGAGGTTCCTTCAGTGACACAAGCTTTTGTTAATTCTAATAATGAAAGTTTGAAACAAAGTGTTGCTAAAGATGTTGCTTCAAATCCTTCAACTCCCATTTCAAACAAAGAGGAAGTAAAAACGGATAAAGGTTCGGAAGAAAAGCCTAGATTTAATACTACAAACTTCAAATACGATGAACTAAATTCTAGTTACAAAACCAAAAGGGTTGAACTAACTGAATTTAGTTTATTATTTTCAAAAGAATCTGTGGCTAAAACAACTGATGAACCTGAATCTGTTAAATATGAATCAAGTGTTGAATTGGAGTAAAAAATAATATCAGATTCTGACGAAAAGGAGTTTGTTCACGATATCTCTTCTGAATTTCCTGATTTGAATTCGGCTTTACTTAAAATTGTGGATTTAGAAAATCAAATTTCTAAATTACAATTAAATTTTGAAAAATTAGAGGATGATTATGAGAATATTGGAATAGATCATGATCACATTCAAAAAGTCAATCTTGATTTTAAAAATGAGATTCGACGACTTAAATCCCAATTATTCGAATTATCAAAATCTAAGGATTCAAAACCTTGTGAAAAGTGTTCAAAACAAGTTGAATTCAAAGATCATAGTAAATCTTCAAGTACAATTGATTCTGGTGCAAAAGAATTTTTAGAAAAAGATAAGCTTTTTGAAGAAAACAAAGTACTTGTTTTGAGATGTGCAAAACTTTCAAATCAAGTTTCAGATTTTGAGAAAGTGCTTTTTCTTGAAAAAGATAAGCATAAAAAGGAAAGAACTGAGCTTGAAATTGAACTGAAATATTGTGAAGTATATCATAAAAAGTTTTCATCAAATATATCTAATGTCAAAAAGGAACAAGAACTGAAAAGAAAAGAAAAAGGAAAATTATTCGAAACGAAATCAAATTTGTTTCCAAATAATTCCTCTAGTTCTAAGAGTTTTGACAATGTTTCTCATTCTTTCTCAGAAATGGATGAAGAAAAGTGCGTGGATCTGAAGGAGAATGTTTCAAATAGCAAGAATAGGAATACCGATACTGAGAAATGTATTTCTTCAAATAAAAATTGTATTCATTCGTGTAATGTTTACAAAGTTTGTGAAAATAAAAATTCCGCAATTTCTGATTCTACTTTGTTGACACAAGCAAAAAGAAGAATACATTGTGCTCATTGTTGGGATAACTATTTCAAACTAAATAGAAATGATCCAAAGAACAAAAAATCCAATACTTCATCTTTTTCTTTAAAATCTTCTGCAAACAAATTTGCTAAAGTGTTCGGTTTCAGATCAAACAAACAGAATAAGAAGAAAGAAACAAAAACAGTTGATGTGAATATGGTTTGGATTCCCAAAGATCAACTCAACAAACCAAATTTACAAAATAACCTTACTTTTAAAGGCAAAATTCAAGGTTCATCAACTGTAATAAACAAACTGATCCGTACTAACAAGAAAGGACCCATACAGATATGGGTACCTAAGATCAGATAATTTTTCTTTTTACAGGACCGTCATGTGTGGGTCATTGATTCAGGAGCATCTAGACACATGACGGGGTATAAGCACTTATTGCACGATTTTACTGTACATCCTGGCGGATCGGTAGGTTTTGGCAACGACTCCAAAGGTCACGTTCGAGGCTTCGGAACGTTGAAGAATGACTCGATGCAAATAGAAAAGATCTTGTATGTTTAAGGATTAGGGCATAACCTTTTAAGTATTAGTCAATTTTGCGACAAGGACTGTAAGGTTATTTTTGACAAAACATTTTGCTATGTTGTGGATGAGAACTGGTCAGAGATTTTCAGAGTAAAACGATGCGGCGATCTATATATGATAGATTTTGCGACTCTTGTTGCTTCAAATCAAGTTTGTCTTGTTTCAAAAGCTTTACAAGATGAATGTTGGTTATGGCATCGAAGACTTTCGCATCAGAATTTTTGAAGCATCAACAAGCTCAGAATAGATGGATTAGTTTCCGGGCTTCCTGAATTGAAGATTGACAAAGTTTCTATCTGTCCGGCGTGTGAAATGGGAAAGATGAAACACGTCTCGCACAAATCCAAAACTTTGTCTAACTGCAACAACGCCTTGGAATTAATTCATATGGATCTCTGGGGCCCGATGATGTTGGTCCCGAAGGCCTATACAAGTTTGTAGAAGGGGGGGGGTTGAATACAAACACACAGATTTTACTTTTCTAAATTGTTTATTTATAAATCATTAACAATTTACAGCTTGTTGCGGAAACAAGATTAAGGATAAACCTAAATCTAAACAAGTTGGAACACTAAGGTTTCTTGCACTAAGAGAGATAAGGAAATTACTAATAATAACCTATCTTGAGATAAGAGATTGAACTTGTCCAGAGTTAGCAAGTTACTTCAAAAGAAGTGGGTTCATCTCTTTATATACTGCATGCATTTAATGCAAGTTAGTATACACTTTACACGTGTCATCAGCTGGTTGGTTGTATGTCATTGACCTTGGTTGACAACCTTAGTAGTCGCATGGATGAACAGTGTAGTATCAGAGTGGTTGTACGATTTCAGACAGTCGGAGGTTCTTTTCTGACATTTCGTACGGAGTCGTGCAAGGGGGGTTAAGACAAAAGTACTTTGTACGGAGGACTTCATGATCAGCTTTACGTTGATTCAATGATTTATCATTTTCTATTCAGCGAATGATAAAGTTCAGCGATAGCTGAAGTCTTGTACTTGATACTTCACGTTGAGTGGACAAATCTGAGTCTTCGCTGATCCGCATAAGTTCATTAGGAGACTTGTCGCTGGTTCTTGAGCTTGATCTTCGACTTCAGCGTAGAACCTTTGTTGACGTGAAACTTGTCTTCAGGGATCATAAGTAAACAACTAACTTATCAGCGATCATCATAATGACTGAACAGGCTCAGAGCATTAATGATGAACAGTGTTCGCTGAATGTTTAATTTGAAAGAGCGAGAGTTCCTATCAGCGGTACTGTAAGATCTTAGTACTTATCAGCGATAGTGAAACTCTGATACATATTGTTTACTTACAATTTTCACTAAGTATATAAGAGAGGGTCATTATCAAATCACTGAGGGTTTGGATCAACAATCTCCCCCTATTTGATTATGACATAGCAACAAAGAAAATTGCTATTTAATGAAAACATAAGGATAAAAAGAACTCATAAAATATTTGTCCCTTTTACTGTTTTCTGGGATCTTTTCAGTACTGATGGAGTAAAGTACATTCGCTGAAATCTTTCTTTAAAACTTTGAATCAGGTTACAAAGAGAAATGGAAAGATTACAAGTACGAGCGAAATAAATTACAAGTACAGAAGAATAACTGATACAATAGAGAAAAAGGCGATCATATCAGCTTGTAAAGGGTTCTTCCTTAATGAGAAGTTCATAAAGGGTCATTGATGTGGTGGGAATCATCCAGTCAGAAACGGTTACACCTTGTTTTCTTTTGATCAGCGCTTCTTCAAAAATCAAGGGTTTCAGATGTCGTGCCTGAGGGTCATTCCTGAAGTCACACCAGTAGATGAGATCTCTCAGTTGTTCGATGGGAGTGATGTGAAGTTCAGAGATGCGTTGAAAAAGCTTTCCACCATCGTAGTCATGGAAAAATATCCCGTAGGGTTCGCTTATGACTTTGCCAGGGATGAAAGTCTCACCAGGAGGAAGAGATGTGTCAAGCATGGAAAGATCAGGATCAGGACCAAGGACTTCAGCACGTGAAAAACCAATACTTGTTTCATTTCGAATGACATGGCCATCAATTGAAGATGTAGATTTCTTCTTCTTCGCTGAGGCCTTTCTTTTCTGACTTTCGAGAGGAGGAGGAGGAATATCCACACAGGAGTAGACTAAGTCGATTTGTTTGTTGATCAGCTTTTCAACATGTTCCTTGTACTTCGACTTGGACTTCTGGATGGCTAACCTGATCTCCAACCTTTCAGAGAGACCGTACTTCGTTATGGCTTCAGCATAGAATTTTTCGTACTTCTTATCTTCTCTGAATATCTCGATTTCAGCGATTGAAACAAGGGTTGTTCTTCCAGAGAAGAATACCTTGTTGATTTTGGCAGGAGAGTCTTTGTAGTTGACCTTTTCTTTGCACCAGGCTAAAGTGGACTAAGACACAGTTCTCTTTTCTTCAGTTATCTTCTTGGCGTTTTCCCAGAGCTGACGTTGAACATCAATGGGAACTCTTTTCAGCTTGGGTCTTTTATCGATCGTTTAGAAAGCTGGATGGCGTATTCTCTGTCTTTTTCTTCAGCTTCTTTTCTTTCAGCGATTAGACGTTCAGCTCTGAGGTGTTCCTTGTATTCCTTTTTGGAAATTCTGAACTTTGGAGGAACTGAAGGAAGTTGATCACGTCTCAGAATGATTCGCTGATCCTCGAATCGCTTTATTATTTCCTCTCTTCTTTTCTGATCCTCTTCACTTAGCTTTTGAGGAGCTAAGGAAGGTCCGCCTTTGTGCGAGAGTAGCTCTTCTTCTGGTTCATCAGTCTCAGAGATTAAATCTAAGACTGGGATTATTTCTTCAGCAGCAACTGGTATTATTGGTGAAGTCGCAGTTGTGGAGCCTTCAGCGATATCCTCAAACAGGGGAGAGGACTAGCTGAAACACAGCGATCTTACGAGAAAGAACTTGGGTATAATCAGATAGAGAGAATTGGTTCAAGTGTATAGGCTTGGGTAGTAGACCTGATAGTGTATGATGGAGGAGGGATGGAGTGAGAGATGTTTAGCATACCTGACAAACCGGCTTTTCAAGCAAGATCATCAGATTGTCATCTTCAACGACGCTTTTGCCTTTGCCTTTCTCAGCTCCAGAGGCTGAGGGCTTTGTCTTTGTCCGCTCCCCTGAAGGTTCATTTATCGAGATTCCCTTAAGAGCTTTGATCTTCGGAGCAGGTTTGACGATAAAGAAGTCATCGTCATCTTCGTCATCATCATCGTCATTCTTTGGAGAAGAAGATGGTTCATCATCAGGGATGTCGACGGCTTCATCATCTTCTGCTTCGGATTCAGTTTTCTCAGCTTCTTCTTCGAGTTGCTCCCCCTCAGATACAGAGGTGAGCTTCTCGGTTTCCTCAGGGTTTTCATCTCCCTGAGGTCCAGCGGTGGTTTCTTCATCATTCGTCTTCTCTCCCCTGATAGATTCATCATGGGAAAGGTCTACAGCGCTCTTGGCGAGGTCTTCAGCGCTCTTCTCCCCCTCTTTTTCATGATGACTGGGGGAGGAATGGGTAGATTCAGCAACGTTGGTAGGTTCTCTGTCTTCTTGGCCAGAGAGACCTACACAAACTTTAATCTTTGCTAATCTGTCTTCAAGGCCAGAAATAGCAGGATTGATTTTCTTCAGCTCAGTGCGATCTTCCGCTGTGAAGTTGTCAGATGCAGGGACGGGAGCAGGAGCAGGATCAGGAGTATTCGCTTTGTGTAGCAGCTGCTCGATCATCGTTTTCATCGAACCAACATCGGTCTTAACAGAGCCTAAGTCAGTCTTCATAGTAGACATACCCCCCTCTAGATGTCCAACCGATGTCTTCAGTGATGTAAATTCGCTGGACATGGACGAAACTGAGTTTTTGAGAGAGGTGTAGTCTGTGTAGATGTCAGCGAGCACCTTGGCGAAGTCGCTGAGAGTTTTATCAACCTGCTTCATGTCATCTGTGGAAGCCTTCTTCTCCACCACCGTTGTCAGCTTGTTCAGATTCTCTCCAGCGTTTGTTACAGCTGTAGAGTTATTGGAGAGAGTAGTGGTGAGACCTGTCAATTTTGTCTCCATGGACTTCAGAGAGGCGTTGATATCTCCCAAATTAGGACCTGTAACATATAAAAACTTGTGAACAGAGGAAAGCTCAGAAGTTTGGGGTTTAGTCACAGTGTTTATGGGTTGTTGTTTACCTGCAGGAGGATTGGTGAATTCATCGAAATCACGGGTTCCTGAGTAAAGTTCCATGTCATCTTCAAAAGTGCCCATGGATTGTTCTGCAGGTCCTGTCTTCATCATTCCTGGAGAATCAGCTTTAGGTTCCGAGGAAATGATGGCAGCTCCAGTTAGATCTGGAGTAGAGACCAAATGAGTGGAGGGAGGAGCGAAGGATAAGAATGGGGGTTGGGTTATGAGTTCAGCATTGGATTCGCTGACAATCACTTCATCAGTCTTTTGAGAGACTGAAGGAGGTTGGGTAGGTTCCAAGTTTGTAACCTCAGCGTTTAGAGACGCTGAAGTTGGGATAAAAGGGATGGCTTGTTCAGGTGTGGCAGAGCGTACCACTGAACGTTCCTTCAGCTCTGCAGAAAGAGCTGAGGAGTCTTCAGTATGAGATTGCTGGGGTTGCTCCTTTGTTTTCTTGATCCTTTTAGAACCAAGTGGGGTAGATGAATGTTTCCTTTTCTTAGAAGGAGAGGATTTTGTGGCCAGGGTATCAGCGATGGGTATTGTCGCTGAAGGAGCCACAGAATGAGAAGAAGAAGGGTTGAGAAGAGATAAGAGTGTAGAGAGACGTACCTCATTCACCATCGGTTTGAAGTCGAGTATCTTTGGGCCGACCTGAGAGAGTTTCAGGTCACCTTCAGTTGGGTAGCTCTCCTTCAGGCCATATTGGAAGATGGCGCTGATGAATCGGGGGTAGGGAACCCATGGAGGTCTGTCAGCGACGATGTCCACCCTTAGAACTAGGTCATCATAGATAATCGATGCCCAGTCTATGTTGAGACCTTTCAGCAGTGCATACCCCATTGCTTGCTGAGGTTTAGCGGCTTGGTCAGAGGAGCCGCTCTTTGCAGTCATACAGCTGATAAGATGAGCGAAGATGAAATTCATCTCGCTGGGCATTTTCGATTTCTTGATAATCGTCAGCTTCTTCTCGGCCTTCATGTCTCTGCCGATTTCCCATACATAGCCCATTGCATCGAAAAATGCAATGATGGCTTCCCTGTCTGAGTTTTTCTTGGGGTCAGGGAGGGGAACGAAAGGTTTTTCCTTGGTAGCTATTGGAAGGCTGAGAGATTTTCGAATAATGGCAGGGGTGATCTTCATCGTGCCATATTCGATGTCGCAGAGGATGCAATCGATTTTTTTGGAGGGGTCTTTGGCTGAAGGAAGTTGAGAGTGTCTGGCTGAGTACCAGAATTGTGAGAGCAAAAGCTGATGAGCAGGAGGTGTTATGGTCACGGTTGTGGAGATGCAGCAATTCTTTAGAAAATTCACAGCATCATCTAGATGTGTGACTTGCTTTCGAGGAGGAAACTCGAAAAGCGCATAGAGGTTGTTCACCTTAGTCCAATCCAGTTTATCAAGGGCAAACTTGACTTGAGGAGCCTTGAGGATGTCTACTTCCTCAGTATCAACGGAGATGTTCTCAGCGGTAGCAGGAATGTCAGATGAAGCCATTTCTCTGTATTATCAGTTCAACCAAATATGTTAACAAATAAGAATTATCTTAATGTGGAAAGAATTTCCATTAAGATGGTTTAAATTTTATCCATTTCATTCAGACACAAATGTCTTAATGAAGATTAGGGTTTTTCTTGATTTTAAGAAATGAAATATAAAACCCATTTATTCTTGTTATCCAGTTTTCTATGAAGAAAGAGATTCTGGAAAAAACGAATGTGTGAAGAACAAGTTTAAGATATTTTGCATTTAAACTTGAAGAACAACCATGAAATGGTTGTGTTCATAAAATCATGAAAGAAAATGATTTCATTTTAAGAAGTTCTTTTGTTTGATCTTGTTAAAACAAAGAGTAGATCAGAAACAAGTTATTTGCATTCGGTAAATAATAAGAACATATTAACCTTGATGTTTGATGAAGAAGATGATGAACAGTTCTTGAAGTTTTTGAAATCACAAATGCAACAGTGAATTCTTTCTTGCGGAGGAAGATTGATCGCATAAAAGAAAAATATAAACAAAGAATTTGTTTATATAGAGATTTTAGAAAGAGAAAATCTTGAGCGGGAAAAGATTTTCATCATGACACGGACACGTGTTTGCATTTGATTGGAAGTTTGAACGAGACGTGCAAACGTGTGTCAGGAAGAGAAAATGTTCCGGGGTTTTATCCGTTGTAATGACGTCACAACTGTCCTTTCATATTCTTGGTTGTCTCTGAGGTTTTGAAAAACTCAGGGATACTTTTGAAAACATGAAGCACTGAATGAAAATATTCAGTGAAGGTTTTAAGAAATTTCAAAATATCGCTGTTAAGGAAGAGATATTCAGCGATGCATTTTGTTTTGAAATCTTGCATTTTCATGCGATTGTCAGAGAGAGAAAACATACCTTGATATCAGTTTAACCAAGTTTTATTCAGAGAGACGATGATTGAATAGGTTATACGAGTTGATTTTATCCTATCGCTGATTAATGTGAACCGCTGAAGATTTTATCCTTCAAAGTTCAGCATTCCAAGCTCGCTGATGAGAAAGTTGAATCTTGTCTCATCAAGAGGTTTGGTAAATAAGTCAGCTAACTGATAATCAGTTGGGATAAAATGAAGTTCTATATCACCATTCATCACATGATCTCTGATAAAATGATATCTGATTTCTATATGTTTGGTCTTTGAATGTAGTACTGGATTGTTTGCTATAGCGATGGCACTTGTGCTGTCACAATAGATTGGAATTTTGGAGAGCTGAAGATCATAGTCTAGTAGCTGATTTCTCATCCACAAGACTTGAGAACAACAGCTTCCAGCAGCTACATATTCAGCTTCAGCTGTGGAAGTGGACACTGAATTTTGCTTTTTACTTGTCCAACTTACCAGCTTTCCACCCAGGAGCTGACATCCTCCTGTGGTGCTTTTCCTATCCATTTTGAAACCTGCAAAATCACTATCTGAATAGGCGGTTAGATCGAATCCTGAATCTTTGGGATACCAAAGACCTAGATTCGCTGTACCCTTAAGATATCGAAAAATTCGCTTTACAGCTTTCATATGAGATATCTTAGGTTCAGCTTGATATCGTGCACACAAGCATGTTGCAAACATAATATCGGGTCGGCTACCTGTAAGATACAATAGAGAGCCGATCATCCCACGGTACAGCGTGACATTGACAGGAACACCCTTAGTGTCCTTATCAAGTGTCAGCGGTGGTGCCATAGGGGTTTTCATAGCTGAACTTTCAGTTAAGTCGAATTTCTTCAGCATATCTTTAACATACTTTCCCTGATTAATAAAGGTTCCTTTTTCAGTTTGCTTAATCTGAAGACCAAGGAAATATGTTAGTTCACCCATCATGCTCATTTTATACTCATCTTTCATTCTATCAGCGAAACGAGTACAAAGCTCAGGGTTAGTAGAACCAAATATAATGTCATCAACATATATTTGAACTAGAATGATATGACCTTTCACTTTTCTAAAAAATAGAGTTTTGTCAATCTTACCTCGCTCAAATTTTTCAATATGGAGATAAGTAGAAAGAGTGTCATACCATGCACGAGGAGCTTGCTTCAAGCCATAAAGTGCCTTATCCAGTTTATAAACATAACCTGGACGCTTAGAATCTGAGAATCCCGGAGGTTGTTCCACATACACTTCTTCATTCAGCTTTCCATTTAGAAACGCTGACTTAACATCCATCTGATGTACTTTGAAGTTTTTGTGTACAACATATGCTAAGAATAGACGAATAGATTCAAGTCTTGCTACTGGAGCAAATGTTTCGTCATAATCTATACCTTCCTCTTGTCTGTATCCCTGGGCAACAAGTCGAGCTTTGTTGCGGGTTACAGTACCATGTTCGTCCAACTTGTTTCGATAGACTCATTTAGTGCCTATCACAGTTTTATCAGTTGGTCTCTGAACAAGTTTCCAAACTTTGTTTCTTTCGAATTCAGTCAGCTCTTCTTGCATGGCGCTGACCCAGTTTGGATCTTTGAGGGCATCATCTACTTTCTTTGGTTCAGTTAGTGAAATAAAATTTACAAATAAACAAATATTACCTGCACTTCGTCGAGTCTGAATCCCAGCGTTTGGATCACCAAGAATTTGATCATTTGGGTGATTTATAGTCCATCGCTGAGCCGGAGCGTGAGACGCTGACTCAACTTGAACTGGAGGAGCTGAAGATGAAGCTTCAGCGACGTCGGGAGTATCAGCCAAGAGAGGAATGGATGCAGTTGTCATTATATTCACTGATTGCTGAGAAGTAGATGGAATGTCTGAGACATTTGGTTCAGCGTTAGGTATGGTGTTTATAGGAACAGTTGAGACCCAAGAAGTTTCAGCTTCACTGTTATGCATATTTGGAATGATAGGAGGACTATCATCTTCTACTGGATGAGCATGAGTAGTGGGAATAACTTTTGAATCACCAAGATGAGAAAACATCCATTGATTCAGTTCTTCAGTATCAGCGGACGGTTTAGAGTTCGCTGAACGGGATTCGTCAAACGTGACGTGAATAGTTTCTTCTACAGTTTGTCTTCTACGATTGAAGACTCTGAAGGCTTTGGAAACTGAGGAGTATCCAAGAAAGATTCCATCATCAGCCTTAGGATCAAACTTTCCAAGTGCATCTCTGTTGTTCAGTATAAAACACTGACATCCAAAGATGTGAAGAAAGCTGATTGAAGGCTTTCTCCCATGAAAAAGTTCATAGGCTGTCTTTTTGAATCTTTTGACTATCAGCGACCTGTTTTGCGTAAAACAAGCAGTGTTGACAGCTTCTGCCCAAAACTGAGTAGGCAGGTGAGAATCGATGAGCATTGAACGTGCAACTTCAATAATTGTTCTATTTCTTCTTTCAGCGACTCCATTTTGTTGCGGTGTTCTCACTGAAGAAAAGTTGTGAGAAATACCCTTACTCTCAAGGAAGGAATCAAGAGAACTGTTTTTGAATTCAGTTCCATGATCACTCCTTATTGAGCGAACGGTCAGATTGTTCAGGGTTTCCATCTTCCGAACAAAGGTGATGAGTTCTTCAGGGGTGTCACTCTTAGAACAGAGAAACATTACCCAAGTGAAGCGAGAGAATTCATCAACTATGACCAGCGTATATTTCTTTCCAGTGATGGATTGTTTGTTAACAGGGCCAAACAAATCCATATGGAGTAGTTGTAGAGGAGATGACACTGAAGAAACTTGCTTTGACTTAAAGCTTGCTTTGGTCTGCTTCCCTTTTTCACACGCTGAACATAAAGACTCTTTGGCGTATGAATGCTGAGGTAGACCAGTGACTAACTCTTTTGATGAAAGAGTGTTTAGTGTCTTGAAATTTAGATGAGATAGCCTCTTATGCCATAGCCAGTTGACATCAGATGAGGCCTTTGAGAAGAAACAGGAGTTCTCAGTGGTTGTTGAGTCCATGTTTATTACATAAACATTTTCCAAACAATAACCGCTGAGAGCTATCTTCTCCTTTTTGTCAGTGACAAAGCAGGATTCCTTAGTAAAGATTACTTTGTTATCCATGTCGCAAAGCTGACTGATGCTTATAAGATTATGCTTCAGCCCTTCAACATATGCGACTCTTCTGAAGGAGGTTGTACCCTTTGAAAGTACACCATACCCTCGGGTATGTCCTTTTCCATTTCCACCGAAAGTCACAGAGGGACCCTTCTCTTCCTTGTATTCAGCGAGCAGGCTTTTCTTTCCAGTCATGTGTCTAGAGCATCCGCTATCGAGATACCATATACCCTTCTTAACCTGCAATACAAAGGAAGATTAGTTTTTCTTGGGTACCCACTTTACCATGTATACACATTTGTCAGTGGAAGTAGTTGGAATGGAAGATTCAGCAGTCTTCGCAGCATTTGAAGATTCAGTTTTGTCTTTCTTCACTTTGGTTAATTTCTTAACTTCAGTGGTAGGATTCACCTTGACCTGATTTGCACCAGGGTTGGTCTTCTTTGCCTTGGGGGCAATCTTCACCTTAGCTATCTTTTCAGCTTTGGTGGCTGTGGGGCACTTACTAGCAATATGATCGGTAAGTCCACAGTGATAACATTTCCTATAACTAAAAGTAGTTCTAGGACCATTTGAATGCTGAGCTTTTAATTTCGAATTAGAAGTGCCAGCACCAAGTAAACTATTGGCTTTAGAAACGGGACGAACAATCAGTTCTTCAGATTTCTTACCAAGGACATCCAATCTGAGTCTAGGAGTAGATCGTTGAATAGATCCAGAGATCTGCTTCCTTGATCCAGAGGGATGAGCCACTGAAGCTTTAGAGGCATTCAGCTTTGGTACTAAGGTACCCTTCTGAGGATTCTGGTAAATAACAATTCCTTTACCTTTGTCTTTAGAGACAGAGGTAGGTTTTGAATAAACCATTTTCTCCTTGCCTTTTGAGGAGGTAGGAGTTTCCTCAGGGATTGGTGTAACGGACGAGGAGCACTGAGAAGATGAAGTATCAGCGACTGAGGATACGAACGTTCCAAATTTAAGCATTGAACGCTCAGTGGTTGGTTTTGGAGTTTCATATTTGTAACCCAAACCACGTTTATCACTCAGGGGAATCTGAGACTTTATTATCTCAGTGATCTTTGTTGAAGAATTACACCATCCTTCAACAGTAGCTTTTTCAGCCTTTAATGCAGCGATAGCTTCTGCTCGTTCGATTTTGACTAGCTGATTTAAATATACTTGATCTTTAAAGTCTTCTTCAATTTTAGAAAGCTTTTCTATTTGAAGGTGGCAATTTTTAAGCTTTTCAGCGAGATCAAGATTTTGGTTTTCAACCACAGTTTTGCCGTTCATGGCTTCGTATAAACTTCTAGTCAAGAGATCGATCTTACGGAGACTATCAGCTTCATCAATATTTGCAATATTGGTAAAGAAAGAAGGTGATACCTGAATAGCAGATGTTGAAGTGGAGGGAATGTCTGAACTTTCTTCCTCTTCTTCAATCTTGGCCATAAGACATAGATTTGCTTCATCATCTTTAGAGTCAGATGATGATGCTTCTTCATCAGAAGCAGCCCAATCATAGTCAGCCATCAGGCCTTTATTCTTCTTCTTAAACCTTTTCAGCTTTGCATATTTTTCTTTCAGCTTTGAATATTTGTCATCTTTATTCCTTGGAACAAAGGGTTTCTTTGTAAAAGCTGAGGGTCTAGAAACTTTCTTAGACTTGCACTCGTTAGCAAAATGTCCTGTCTTTTCGCAGTTAAAACAAGTAGCAGTAGCCTTATCAACAAAAGTTGATGATCTAGGCTTGTCAGTTATGGAAAGAGGTTTGTTCTTTCTAAACATTTTCTTTTTGGCAAATCTCCTGAACTTCTTAGTTAAGAGAGCCAAAGATTCATCATTATCTGAATAATCAGAATCTGATGACCTTTCAGAGTTACTTTCTAACTCAGTGATAGTGACCGAGGGTCGCTGAGTAGAAGGTTCCTCTGAGATTAAAGCAACATGGGTGCTTTTGGAATCTTTTACAAGATTCTTCTTAAGATGGCTCGATTGCTCATGATTCAGCAACGTGCCATATAAGGTTGAAAGGGTCATTAATTTTAGATCCTTTGATAACTTGAGACACATAGCATAATTGTCCCAGCTTTCAGGTAAACATTCTAGAAACTTTGTCAGTATTTCAATGTTAGAATATTCCTTACCAACAGTTTTCAGATCTATAATTAAACAATTAAAACATTGGTGAAGTTCAGAGAGAGATTCATTCTTACCAGAAATGAAGCTTTCGTATTGTCTTACCAGGTTGATCTTTCTTGAATCCTGGACTTCAGACGTTCCTTCATACTCAACACATATTGTGTCCCACATGGCCTTTGATGTTTTCAGATTCATGACGGAATGGTAGACTTCGTCAGGAAGAGCCATGGATAGTATGGATCTGGCTTTTGTATCTATAGCCACTTTCTACTTATCTTCGTCAGTCCATTGAAAGATTTCCTTAGGTACCAGCTTTCTGGAATAGCAGGTCTATTCTCAACGGCTGGAACAGCAGCATCAATTCTTACAGGGATGAATGGACCATTTTCGAGATAGTAAGGCATAGTAGGGTCTACACCTTCTAAGAAGAGTGTCATCCTATTTTTCCATAAGTTGAAGTTATCTTTGGAAAATCTAGGGGGTTTAGCAAGAGAACCATTGTCTATATAATTTGTGTTTGTGTTGGTGGCCATTTTCAGATAATAGCAAGGAAGAGAAATATCTTAGATTAGATCTTGTTTATGAGATTAAACAAATCCGCTCTCATACCACTTGTTGGTCCTGAAGGCCTATACAAGTTTGTAGAAGGGGGGGGGGGGGGGGGGGGGTTGAATACAAACACACAGATTTTACTTTTCTAAATTGTTTATTGATAAATCATTAACAATTTACAGCTTGTTGCGGAAACAAGATTAAGGATAAACCTAAATCTAAACAAGTTGGAACACTAAGGTTTCTTGCACTAAGAGAGATAAGGAAATTACTAATAATAACCTATCTTGAGATAAGAGATTGAACTTGTCCAGAGTTAGCAAGTTACTTCAAAAGAAGTGGGTTCATCTCTTTATATACTGCATGCATTTAATGCAAGTCAGTATACACTTTACACGTGTCATCAGCTGGTTGGTTGTATGTCATTGACCTTGGTTGACAACCTTAGTAGCCGCATGGATGAACAGTGTAGTATCAGAGTGGTTGTACGATTTCAGACAGTCGGAGGTTCTTTTCTGACATTTCGTACGGAGTCGTGCAAGGGGGGTTAAGACAAAAGTACTTTGTACGGAGGACTTCATGATCAGCTTTTCGTTGATTCAGCGATTTATCATTTTCTATTCTGCGAATGATAAAGTTCAGCGATAGCTGAAGTCTTGTACTTGATACTTCACGTTGAGTGGACAAATCTGAGTCTTCGCTGATCCGCATCAGTTCATTAGGAGACTTGTCGCTGGTTCTTGAGCTTTGAAAGTCCAGGATACACTCTTACAATCAAATATGAACAATTAAGATCGTATTCACAGCAACTGGTCATATGATTTATTAACAATCTGTGAATTACAAGATATTACAATGAATTTTTCTCTAAATGGATTCACCAAAGATTATATCAAAGATTAGCTAGCAAACTGTTGCTAACACTATATATACTGTAGAGAAAAGCAAAAGCTACAGTACATATGAGAAACAGACTAATAGAACAATTACACGTGTCCTAATTAGTAACTGAATATAACAGAGAATATCCCAAGATATGAATTCTGAACATACTTCTGAATAAGCGCTTCAGAACATTTGTCTTCATAGTCAGAAGTTCTGAGTCTCCTACTCAGAACTCTGAACCTTCTAGTCAGAATCCAACACTTAGAATCTTTTTGAGATTTCTCACTCAGAACTTCGGAGTCTTCTACTCAGAACTTCTGAGTCTTCTGAGTCTTCTTTAGTCTTCTTACTCAGAACTCAACACTTGTGTTTTTGACAAAACTCTAGACCTAACAATCTCCCCCTTTTTGTCAAACACACTTGTACTATTCATCATCAAATTCTTAGAGCATGAACAATCTTCAGAAGGAGCTCTTCTGAATGCTTTGACAACTTTTGCTCAGAATTCTGAATAATCTGAGTTAACAACTTCTGGTCAGTCTTTAATCAGCAGCAGCAACTATTTCCAAATTGATTTCTGTTATATATTTGCTTTTTCTTTGCTCCCCCTTGAAATGACAATTCTCATCTTCATTTCAGCTTTCATAAGATTTCTTTATAAGAAACAACCGATCAGTTTTCTTTTCCTCTTCTCCTTCTTAAAATAACATTTCTCTCTTTTGTTATTTCTGTACAAAAACCATATCAATCTTCAAAATCTTTAGCTTTTCTCCCCCTAAAGTTTTGGAAAGCAAAATCATCTTCAAAATCTTTTGCTTTTCTCCCCCTTGATTTTCAAAACTTTAGCGATGCTTTTTCTTCGAATGAAGTCTATGCTTTTTCTCCTCCTTAATGAATAACCTTGCTCCCCCTCAAAATAAGAATTATGGAGCAATTTGTTTTCTCCCCCTGAAAGTATGCATATATTTCATTAAAATTATTCATTTCAAATATAGTGCTTTAATGAAAACATTTATACAAGAAAAATAAGATTCACTGAACTACACTTGATAACTACTAACATTTGATCATTTGAAAATTTTACAAAAGAAATCCAACTTAATGAAATTTATCAGATTTTTCAATCAAATGAAATCAAATGCATGTGTTTGGATTCAAATACAAGTCATCATTGCATATCAAGTTAAAAATGTTCAGTTTCAATCTCTTTATTAAATCTATTTGGTGTGCTTAGCATGCGAAATATGATTAGCTTCAAGCATATGCAATTCTAAAAACATATACGAATACTTTGCTCTACTCACACTATTTGTCCAAAATCAGGATTTTCACAAATTTAAAAGTTTATTGCGACTTTGTATTTTCCCAAAGTTTCAAGAGATGTGTGCTCATTGGCATCTTTTAATTTTGTGCTCATTGACATCTTTTAATTTTGTGCACATTGGCATCTTTTAATCAAAAAGTTTAGTAAGAATAAGATACATCGTTAAACATGACTTTCTATCTGGTTCTATTGCAGGATTTGGGTCAGCATATCCCAGACCAGTTGGTCTTAGGTGCTAGGTAACAAGCACCCCATGGAACTTAATTTCCCAAACCAGAAAGGCCACATCGATATATCTTAAACCCATTTGTACCAGTAGAACATGGCTTTCTATCTGGTTCTATTGCAGGATTTGGGTCAGCCGATCCCAGACCAGTTGCTCTTAGGGACTAGGTGTCGAGCACCCCTTAGGACTTACTCTCCCAAACCAGAAAGGCCACAGGTACAAACTTTCAAACTAAATGATTTTATATATATATATATTTATATTTCATCTCAATCACTTGGTACTAAAACGTAGTACTTCCCCCATATTTTTGTTTCCATCCAACATTCTGACATTTAGGCTTTTTGAACATTATATTCTATATAAGTATAGATTTCATAACATTGAGCATTCGGCATAATTTCATTCATGTTTTGCTTACCTTTCGATTTAATTCAGAAGTGAAAGTTGAAACAAATATAGCTCAGATAATACAAAATACTTGTAAAATCACTTTTTGACACACATTTATTCATTGAATGAAAATTAAAAAAAAATCATATCATTGAATTAAATTGTTAAGATTCAAACATTCAAAGCAATAGAAATAAAACATAATACAATGTTACCTTTCACCACTTGTTCCTTGAAACAGAAAAATATGACAGTTAAGGATATCACCTGAGAAGTATGAGTTCTAAACTGATTTGTTTAGAAGTCTTAGTCTCTGAAGTACGGGTCCTGAACCGAATTATTCAGAAGTCATTGTCATTTAAGTACGGGTTTTGAACTGATATGTTCAAAAACCTAAAACGTTGAATCACAGGTTTTGAACATTATCTTGAAACAATCAGATCAAATTTTGAGTCAATACTTCCTCTGAAATCAAGATAATCCTGCAAAATCAAGAGATTTTGGTAATCATCTACGATGATTCCTCGTTAGTTATCAAAAAAATTCTGAGTAGTAGAGTCAGAATTCTGATTAGAAGAGTCAGAATTCTGAGTAACTTGCTCAAAATTCTAAGTATCAGAGTCAGAATTCTGATTAGTTGAGTCAGAATTCTGAGTAGTAGAGTCAGAAGTCTGAGTAACTTGTTCAAAATTCTGATTAGTTGAGTCAGAATTCTGAGTAATAGAGTCAGAACTTCTGAGTAAGAGAGTCAGAATTCTGATAAAACTATCCAGAGAAAATTCCTTAGAAAAATGTTTGGATTTTGTGATTTTTGAACATTCTGAACTTCAAATCACCATAACTTGCTCAAAAATCAGAATTTTTCAACCAAAATTTGCAGGGTTGCTTAAAATGTGATTCTGAACACATTCTCTGGAAATGTTTTCTACGAAAAACACTCACATCTATGAGTTCGATAACCTCATAGCAAACAGAACTTTTTCAAAAAAATCTTCAAGATCAACAAATTGATCTATACGAATCAGAAATCCATAATTACATTCAGATCGAGTTTTGGACTGAATTATCCAAAAGTCAAGATTCTCAATTTAAGCACAGCATCGGTTTTAAGTCATGTGTCAGTATTATCATTCAGCTCTACACATGAATAACCTGCAAAACAGATTAAGTTGACTTTGGTACCCATATGAACTTGGGTCCAGGTTTGTTAGGTGCAGTAGCATATGCAGATATTCTATAAGAACCATACCAGTGCTGAATAAAATTCTTGTTCACAAAATCATTAGTCCCACAATATGAACAACAAAGTTTCTTTTGTGCAACTCTGACTAATTGATTTACAGAATAAATCACATCAGGTTTAACAAAAGATTTTCTTTGAAATGTATTGTTCTTCTTGACATTTGAATTAGGAACTTTTGATTTTGGCACTTCTTTCTTGGAAGTTGTTCCTTTAACTCTCCATTCCATTTTTATCTTTTTAAAAGAACAATTATAAGATTTATCAATAGCAGAATCATAAAACAGATTAGAAGAACGAATCTGATCTTTTGAACTGTGATTTGATTTGTCAACAACTTTCGTTTCAAATTCCCTAAACTTTTTAACATACAAATCAAACCTTGACTGCAAATCAGATTTGGACTTCCTCTCTATCATGATTTTAGTTGATAAATCAGATAATTTCTTAATAAGCCTCCTTATCTCCAAATGAAAAACTTTCTTTTCCTTCTCAAACTCATCTTTTAAGCATTTTTCTTTAAAGCCATTTACCTTCTTCTTTTCAGTCTCTTTCCTTCTATCTTCTAACTCTTTCTCCAACTCATTGATTTTTACAGGAAACTCATTTAACATTCCTGTTTTCTTTTTCTCAAAACCAATATTTTCTTTTTGAAAAACATTTTTCTTGCATTCAAACTCTTTTCTTTCTTTTGCAAGAATTTTCTCCAAATCAGAAATTTTCAAAGATAATTCAACAGACTTTGTTTCAAAACCTTTCCTCTCAGTTTGAAAGTCTCTTCTCTCTTTCTCAAATTTCACTCTTTCAAGTATAAGAACTTGTTCAAAATCATAGATCTGTTTCAAGAGTTGACAATTTTTCATTTCACATGATTTGATTCTATTTTCAGACTCTGTCAACATCTTTCTTCTAAAATTGCCTTTCTCTTTCAAATCAACATTCTCTTTTTCTAACAACTTTATGTTTTCTTGAACCTTTTCAAAATCCTTTAGAAAATCAGATTTCTCTTTTTGCAAAATCTTTATAACTTTTGCATATTCGTCTTGTTTTGCTTGAAGATTAGCAATCTTGCTTTCAAAATGAACAATCTCAGTTTTTGGTTCAGAAATTGTTTCTTTTGCTTTTACAGGACTTAATTTTTGTAAATTGTCTGAACTGGTTATAGAAATTGCAGGTCTCACAAAAACTTCAATAATCTCAGGCATGATGAAATGACAAATTCGAATATCAACTATGAATTATGATCAAAAATGAGAATCAACACAAATCTAGAACATGCAAGAATTAATCAAATATGTCACATGCATTTCATCAAACAGTTAGAGTACATGAATTAATGAAATCTTCTTTTCAACAAAAAATTTGAATACTAATCAACATGCAGCAAATATAATCACTTTGATCCAGAAACCAATCAAGAATTTCGAAAACATACCTGTGATCTCTGTTTAATTTCGAGAATTAATCAGCATAGAGAGAAAATCTTTGGATGACTTGATTGTAAGATATCGATTCAACAGAAAGACAAATTCAAATTTCTTGAATCAATGATAGAAACGAATTCAAGAATTGTTAGGAATTCAAGAATTGTTAGTAGCAGCGGAATCAATTGTCGAATTGATCAAGAAACTTCAAGAACGCGATCAAACACACTCTTGGACGAATTTGTTTGTTGATTGGCTCTGATACCAATTGAAAGTCCAGGATACACTCTTACAATCAAATATGAACAATTAAGATCGTATTCACAGCAACTGGTCATATGATTTATTAACAATCTGTGAATTACAAGATATTACAATAAATTTTTCTCTAAATGGATTCACCAAAGATTATATCAAAGATTAGTTAGCAAACTGTTGCTAACACTATATATACTGTAGAGAAAAGCAAAAGCTACAGTACATATGAGAAACAGACTAATAGAACAATTACACGTGTCCTAATTAGTAACCGAATATAACAGAGAATATCCCAAGATATGAATTCTGAACATACTTCTGAATAAGCGCTTCAGAACATTTGTCTTCATAGTCAGAAGTTCTGAGTCTCCTACTCAGAACTCTGAACCTTCTAGTCAGAATCCAACACTTAGAATCTTTTTGAGATTTCTCACTCAGAACTTCTGAGTCTTCTACTCAGAACTTCTGAGTCTTCTGAGTCTTCTTTAGTCTTCTTACTCAGAACTCAACACTTGTGTTTTTGACAAAACTCTAGACCTAACAAGCTTGATCTTCGACATCAGCGTAGAACCTTTGTTGACGTGAAACTTGTCTTCAGGGATCATAAGTAAACAACTAACTTATCAGCGATCATCATAATGACTGAACAGACTCAGAGCATTAATGATGAACAGTGTTCGCTGAATGTTTAATTTAAAAGAGCGAGAGTTCCTATCAGCGGTACTGTAAGATCTTAGTACTTATCAGCGATAGTGAAACTCTGATACATATTGTTTACTTACAATTGTTTACTTACAATTTTTTACTTACAATTTTCACTAAGTATATAAGAGAGGTTCATTATCAAATCACTGAGGGTTTGGATCAACAGATGAGGACTCAATCAATGGGGGGAAAGAAGTACATATTGGTTATGATTGATGAGTACTCACGCTACACTTGGTTGGATTTTCTTCGACTCAAATCTGAAGCACCTGAGCTGATAATCAAGTTCATCAAAAAGATTCAAATTCTTCTACAACGTCCAGTACAAAAGATAAGGAGCGACAACGGGACTGAATTCAAGAATGCGACTCTCCAATCGTTTCTTGAATTCGTTGGCATCTCTCACAATTTTTCTGCACCAATTACTCCACAACAAAATAGAGTGGTTGAAAGAAAGAATCGGACGCTTGTGGAAGCAGCTCGGACTATGCTTGCCTATTCGGGTCTTCCTCCAAGTTTTTGGGCTGAAGCAGTTTCCACCGCATGCTTCACTCAAAACATGACAATTATCAATAAACGTCTTAATAAAACTTCATATGAAATAATCAATAATAGCAAACCTAACATCAAATTTTTGCGTGTTTTTGGATGCAGATGTTTTGTCCTAAAAGATCGAGAACACCTTGCAAAATTCCAAGTCAAGGCTGATGAAGGGATTTTATTGGCTTTTCCTTGAACTCGAAGGCATATCGGGTCTACAATAATCGAACAAAATCAGTCATCTTGAGCATCAACGTTATGTTTGATGAGACTGTGACCTTGACTTCTGGACAAAACAGTTCAGAACTCGGACAGAAATCTGAAGCTTCTACTAAAAAAGGAGTAGAACCTGTGGCGAAACAGTTTTCTAATTCTGTATTAGATAATAATATTACTAAAGATTTAGATTTGTTATTTCATGATGCATTTATGGATTATTGTACAGATATGGAATCACCTATCACATCTGTAAATGCATCTCCACAACAGACGAGTGTTAATGTCTCCGGTCCATCTGACGATGTTGGTGCCAGTACTTCTGGGGCAACCAACGAGACTCCAAGTGAACCTACAACTATTCCAGTTTCTGAACCTGAAATTCAGCCTGAAGTTCCGGTTTCAGTAAACACATCATCGGAGGTTTCTACACATGAAATACAACAACCAGAAGTTAATGTACCAGAACCGACACATGTATCTTCAGCTGAATCTACTGAAGAGATTCTTGCAGTTTTGGATGAGAATGATTCTTCGAACACTCGTGTAGAGATTCCAACTCTTCCTAGTACACATAAATGGACAAAAGCACACCCCCCAGCAGATATTATTGGTGATCTCAATGATGGAGTGAAAACACGATCTGCGACTACAAACGAATGTTTGTATGTCAACTTTCTAAGCACGTTAGAACCCAAGAAAGCATCCGAAGCTTTAAAAGATCCAGATTGGATAAATGCCATGCAAGAAGAGTTAAATGAGTTTAAGCGTAACGAAGTTTGGCATTTGGTGAAGCGTCCTAAAGACAAGACCATTGTTGGAACTAAATGGGTTTTTAGGAACAAGAAAGACGAAGCAGGAATTATAGTCAGAAACAAAGCAAGACTGGTTGCAAAAGGGTATAATCAACAAGAAGGAATAGATTATGATGAAACCTATGCACCAGTAGCAAGGATTGAAGCCATCAGAATTTTTCTTGCATACGTCGTGCATAAAAGCATGAAGGTATTTCAGATGGACGTCAAATCTGCGTTTCTGAACGGAATACTTCATGAAGAGGTTTATGTAAGTCAACCTGAGGGTTTTATAGATCCAAAATATCCAAACCATGTCTACGTTTTAGACAAAGCACTCTACGGTCTGAAACAAGCACCAAGGGCATGGTATGAGACTCTTACTATTCATCTACTTGAAAATGGATACACCAAAGGTACAATAGATACAACTCTTTTTCTCAAAAGAAAAGGTAAAGATTTAATGTTAGTACAAATATATGTTGACGACATTATATTTGGATCTACGAATCCCGATATGTGTAAAGATTTTGAAGAGGTGATGAAAAGCCGCTTTCAAATGAGTATGATGGGAGAGCTAAAAAAATTTCTTGGACTCCAAGTGACACAGTCAAATGAAGGCATTTTCATTAATCAATCAAAATATATAAATGATATGCTTAAGAAATTTGACTTAAATTCCTCTTCCACCATGAAAACTCCCATGGCTACCGGCAAGCTTTTGAACGCTGATTCATCTGGTATATCAGTCGATCAAAGTTATACCGTGGTATGATTGGATCTTTACTATATCTAACGGCAAGTAGACCGGATATTTTGTTTGCAACATCCTTTTGTGCACGTTTTCAAGCTAACCCGAAGGAATCTCATCTTGTGGCTGTAAAGCGAATCCTTAGATATCTCAAAGGCACAAAGAATTTGGGTCTTTGGTATCCTAAGGATTCTGGGTTTGAGCTAACTGCTTACACAGATGCAGATCATGCGGGAAATATGATGGACAGGAAAAGCACATCTGGTGCTTGTCAATTTTTGGGAGATAAACTTGTAAGTTGGTCATCAAAGAAGCAAACTTGTGTGTCAACATCTACGGCTGAAGCAGAGTACGTGGTCGCCGCTAGTTGCTGTTCACAAGTAATTTGGATGAAGACTCAGCTAAAGGATTATGGATATATCTTCAACAAGATCCCAATTTACTGTGATTCCAAAAGCGCAATTGCAATAACTGAAAATCCTGTTCAGCACTCCAAAACGAAACACATAGATGTCAGGTACCATTTTATCAAAGACCATGTTGAGAAGGGAACTATAGAAATGCATTTCGTACCAACAGAACTAGAGCTTGCTGATTTATTCACAAAACCTTTAGATGAAAAAAGGTTCACCTTTCTAATCAGCAAACTAGGAATGTTGAATACTTAGGCATCTCTTAGTTTTCTTTAAAACATTGAGGGGGAGTATATGTTCTTGTTTATTTAATTATATTCATCTTTTGAGGGGGAGTCTGAATTTTTCATAAAGTGATACGACTAACTGAGATGGACTCATGTTCTATGAGTACCAAGTTTTCATCTGTTTGTGCAGATTTTTCTGAAGAAGAGACAACTGATTATGCATCTGTTTAGGGGGAGCAGATTGGCATATGTCTGTAAGAATATAGTATATAGTGTACAGCTTAAAAAAATGATGAGAAAGTTTGAGTAAAAGACTTCAAAGTTTTTATCTGATGTAAGCGCTTTTGAACAGTTTGAAATTTTTCTGAAAAAGTTGTAATTTTTTGAAAATCTTTGAGATTTCGGACCTATAAGGATGCGAAACCAAAGGTTTCGAACCCTTAAGGATGCGAAACCAAAGGTTTCGAACCCTTAAGGATGCGAAAAAAAAGATTTCGAACCCTTAAGGATGCGAAACCAAAGGTTTCGAACCCTTAAGGATACGAAACCAATGGTTTCGGACCCTTAAGGATGCGAAACTATATGGTTTCGAATCTAGATGGGTACGAATTCAAATTTTTTTTTAAATTTTCAACTTTATCTGATTCTAATTCTTTTGGAACTTTTTGCATCTTTGTTCATGCGAATTGTTCAGATGAACAGTGCCATGTCTATTTTTCAGACATGCCTTTTTCTACTGTTTGCCAAGTGGGGTACTCTAAATCGTGCCAAGTGTCAAATTTTCTTTAAGTATAAATAGAG
Source organism: Saussurea involucrata (assembly GCA_033807775.1). Lineage (NCBI taxonomy): Eukaryota > Viridiplantae > Streptophyta > Magnoliopsida > Asterales > Asteraceae > Saussurea > Saussurea involucrata. Next base: position 28,311,735 of record CM066316.1, read on the forward strand.
TTCGAATTTTCGTTTCCCACTTATTTCAAAATTGGCAAACGATTCGAATCCTCTCAAAGTGCACTGTTCATCATCTTCTTCAATCGATCTTCATCTGTTCGATTCACACTCATCAGGTAACCATTTCTGTTGATTTTAGTCTCATTAGATTCGAATTCTTCATGTGAATCTTTCAATCCATGTAATTTCATCGAATGAAATCATTTGTTATGCTTATTTGGGTAAAATCTGTTTGGGTACTTTTCATGTTCTTCATAATCTTCAAGTATGTTCTTGAGTCTGTGCAAATTGCCATAAAAAATCAAAGGATTTTAGGATTTCGAACCCTTCTAAAGTCAAATATATTTTTAGGGTTTCGAGTCCTTTTAAGGCCAGATTTCGAATCCTCTATGATTTGAAATCTTGGGCAATTTTTTTGTGTGAAAAAGGGTTTGAGCAACATGTCATGGTTTCGAATCCATCAGGATACGAAATTATTGGTTTCGAATCCTTCTGGATACAAAATCATTAGTTTCGGTTCCTTTTGGATACGAAATCTGGTGTTTAAAAGATTTCTTTGAAAATGCTGAAATTAACTAAGTCTTGGTTTCGAATCCTTCTTGGTTCGAAATCCTTGGTTTCGAATCCTTCTTGGTTCGAATTCTCTTGGTTTCGGATCCTTCTTGGTTCGAAATTCTTGGTTTCGGACCCTTGTTCATCCGAATCCATTGTGTGTGTGTGTGTGTGATCCGAATCCTACACTTAGAAAATTTCAAAAATGTTTTCAAATTATTTTTCAAAATGATAACCTTTTTCAGAACTGTTTTGTTCTAAAACAACAGTTCAGATGGCAAATCAGGAAGAACAAAGCCGTGTTCAGGGCTTTGGTGAACATGTTCCGAGAATACCCGATCCGACAGCTGATGTTCCTTTACCATCAACGCGATCTGTACATCAATCACAAGCCAGATTTCATCCTGATCACTTAATCATTCATCCAATCAACTATGTACAGATCATATTCAACAATCATCATGTTGATTTTGACAAGATCAACATTCATCCAGTGGTAAAGGGAGTGCTCAGAAATCACCCGCTAGCGTACGCATTGACTAACACAGTCAATGTGCCTATGCTATATTTACAGCAAGCATGGAAGACAATAACCACATCCATGGAGAATGGCATACCGATATTTCTATTTCAGATCGATGAATTTATCACAAAGCTCGACTTTCAAAGACTGAGACTTGTACTGAGGCTACCTAAGCCTGATTCTAGAGAAGGAAAGACTGAATTCGATGATTATCCGTCTGAGGAGGAAGTGTTTGAAGGCATACGCGCAATGGGATATACCGAGAATTTAACACGAGTGAAGGGTTTTAATAAGGCGCATCTACCACCTTTGTACTATACAATCTTTTCAATTCTCATCCGGTGCTTAACTGCCAAACATTCGGGAACTGACAGTGCCAGTATCGGATTTCTGAAGTTATTTCATGCGGTGGTATATGATCTTCACGTAGATTATGCAGCCATATTCTGGCATGAACTGAACAAAAAGATCGAGCTACGTCGTCAAAACAAGGGAAAGCCTTACATTCCGTACATGAGGTTTCTTCAAATCATCATTCAGAGTATGCTTCGTTCTAACCGAGAAATTCCACGAAGAGTAAATCATCCTTCTGTACCCGAGAAATCAATGCAGTTCATTCAACTACCAAAGAGGAAATATGACTATGAAATGCCATTACCGGAAGGGTTCCTTTCATACGCGGATCAGGACGCTGAGTGTATCATTGATTATAGAGAGTCTATGGTCCGGCCAGCATCGGAGGGACCTACCCAAGACTCAACCCTCAGGCGAGAGGAGTCTGTGAGGGTTCAGGATGCAAGGGCTACTGAACGGGGAGAGTCGAGCGAAAATACCGAGAGGGAAACTGGTGGGGGTCAGTCACCTGTACTTGAAGATGCAGGGTCATCGTCTGAGGACACACATTGATGAGAGCCCATCCAATGACTTGAAAGATGAAGATCCATTGAGATGGAAGATTGGACCAATCACAAGGTCGAAATCCAAGATGTTCAATGATGCTCTCAATGGTTTGATTAAATCTTGTCGGAATAAATCTCTTCCTACTTCGCAAGATATCCCGAAACCTTTTCTAAATTTGCTCCAAGTTGAAGACCAAGATTAGCCTTAATCTTGGTAGTTGAAATTGGGATGGATTCATCAAATTTCCCTCAAAGTCCAAGCATTTTCGGCCAAGTCCACATATGGCCCATGTTTAAGCCATAAAACACTCATTTCAAGTCCAAATGGACTCAAATCAAAGCCCACTTCAAGAGAAGTCTTTTCCAACAATCCAAGATGGATCCAAGCCCAAAATAAAGGATGAAGGGACGTCCATGAATCTGCCCATTATGAAGGTCAAGTTCTAGTAACTCATCTCATTGAATTGGAAGGCATTTTGAAGGTTCCTATCATTATGAAGCTATTTATCACAAGATATTTAAAGTTGCTACAATTAAAGTCTAGAATTAATTTGAGTCTTTTGATTTGTATTTTGTATCCTATAAATAGGTTGCTTTTGTAATCATTTGAGATCATCCTTGATTTGAATCATATTGTGAGTTTTAAACTCTTTTAGTTCTTTGTGAACTTTAGAACTTATCAAGTCTTCTTGCTTGTGGCGTTCAACACTTATCAATCAACTTGGTGGGTTGATTGTGGCGTGCACCTATACCAAGGTTCTTGCCTCTTTATAGGCAATGGGTCGCGGTTTCGACCACAACTATCTTAGCAACCATTAGAACGATCGGGCAATGCGTGTTCAAACCCATACCTTGTCGGGCGAGATCACATCATTTGGTATCAGAGCCGGCGCTATTGGTTTGCATTCATTTCTTTTCTACTTTTTCATCTTGTTAATTTCTTACTCTTGAGATCCAAGAATCACGTATTGGTAGCGGGTCTTGTCACAAGTTGGCTTGGTTCCTACTAGTGACGATTGAACTTAAGTCATCAATTTTTGCTCTTCTACATTTCTTTCTCCAATTTCTAGTAGTACATAATTCCTTGCAAAAAAGAAAAACAAAAACAAAAAGGCTGAGTAAAAAAAACAAAAAAATATCGGCAAAAAAAAGCAACAAAAGAAAAAAAATAGCAAAAAAAAGAAACACAAAAAGTGAAGTACAACATCTTCTTGTTATATCGTGATTATTTGATATATCATAGTTCAAGTTGTTTGGTAAGTTTGAATTCCTCAAGGCCACAAGCCAAACTTGATAATTGTTTCTTTAGTTCTTTTAGAACTTTAAGAGATTTAAAAGAGTGGTAAAAGGCTGTGTGGTGAGATCAATAGAGGGTAAAAGCCATTTGTGAGATACACGAGGGTTGAATCATTTTTTTGAGAGAAACACGTGAGGGAGTTTTGTGAGGACCTAATCTTATTTTTGCAGAATTTTAAGATGGGGGATGAAAAACCTATTCCGAACCTACAAATCCAAGCCCTAATGGATGAAATGCGGCGGATGATGACAAATGAATTCAACCAAGTTCATGAAAGAATGGATCGAATAGAAGCAAACGCACGAAGGCAGCCATCTCGTGAAGGTTCCGTTATGAATGAGGATGAAAGAAGCGATGAATGGGATAGGGAATCTGAAAGGAGATCGGCTAGGAGGAGGCGACGTATAGACAACAATTTGAGTTCCATAAAGATGAAAGTCCCTTCTTTTCAAGGAAAGTCAGATCCGGAAGCATACCTCGATTGGGAGACAAAAATGGAGTTCATATTTGACTGTCATGAATACTCCAATCGAAAGAAGGTAAAACTTGCTGTCATTGAGTTTTCTGATTATGCACTAACATGGTGGGATCAACTTCTTATTAGCAAGTGAAGGAATGGAGAAAGGCCTATCGAGAGTTGGGAGGAAATGAAGATGGTCATGCGAAGACGTTTTGTGCCTAGCCACTACTTCCGTGATCTTCACAACAAGCTTCAAAATCTAAAGCAAGGAAACAAATGTGTTGAAGATTACTTCAAGGAGATGGAGGTTATCATGATAAGGGCCAACATTGAGGAGGATCGAGAAGCTACAATGGCCAGGTTCTTACATGGTTTAAATTTTGAAATAAGAGATCGTGTTGAAATGTACCATTATGTTGAAATTGAGGATATGGTTCATATGGCTGTTAAAATTGAGAAACAACTTAAGAGAGGGGGAGGATCACGAAATAGTAGTTGGAAGACTAGTTCTTCAAAGAAAATTGAAAACGCATCTTCTTCATCTTCTAATCCCAAATCTGGTTCTAAAGATATAAACACTTCAAAAGGAAAATCTGATTCTTATACTCCTAATAATCGTGACATAAAGTGTTTTAAGTGTCAAGGCAGGGGTCATATTGCAAGTCAATGTCCAAACAAGCTTGTCATGGTGATTCGAGAAGATGGAGAAATTGAGACAGATAAATCAGATGCCACAAACTCACCGGATGCTTCGGATGATGATGAAGAGTTGGCTGTCCAAGGAGACTTGTTGGTAGCTAGAAGATCCTTAAGTGCCCATTCCAAGAAAGACGATGATGCACAAAGGGAAAACATCTTTCACACTCGATGCTACGTTCAAGGCAAGGTATGTAGTGTTATAATTGATGGGGGAAGTTGTACGAATGTGGCGAGTTCCTCTATGGTTGAAAAGCTTGGTCTACCTACAATGAAGCATCAAAAGCCATACAAACTCCAATGGCTTAATGATAGCAGCGAGGTGCGAGTTTCAAAACAGGTGTTGGTTTCATTTCGCCTAGGTAAATATGATGATGAGGTGTTATGTGACGTTGTACCTATGCAAGCAAGCCATATTTTGCTTGGGAGGCCATGGCAATATGACCGACATGTAAAGCATGACGGCTTTACCAACAAATACACATTTGTACATAAAGCCAAACCCGTAACTCTTGTACCCATGTCACCTAGTCAGGTTTATGAAGATCAAGTTAAATTACAAAAAGATGCAAAAAACTGAAAGAACCAAAAGAAAATAATGAACAAGGCTCGAAAAAAAAGATAAAAATACAGTCGTTGGAAAAAAAGAGGGACAATATTGTGTGTTGGCAAAAAAAAGTGAGATAAAAGACGCTCTAAATTTTGGAAAGGTTTTTGTGCTTGTTTTGTTCAAAGAAGCTCAATTAGCCACTAACAACTTGGCCGGTGCCATTCCGAGCAATGTTATATCTGTCTTGCAGGAATTTGAAGACTTGTTTCCAGAAGAAGTTCCTGATGGATTGCCACCAATTCGAGGGATTGAACACCAAGTTGACTTTGTACCTGGAGCATCTGTTCCAAATAAACCATCCTATAGAACAAGTCCGGAAGAAACCAAGGAGTTGCAAAGACAAGTTGAAGAATTACTTGCAAAAGGATTGGTTCGAGAAAGCATGAGTCCATGTGTTGTTCCAGTTTTGTTAGTACCAAAGAAGGATGGTTCATGGAGAATGTGTGTGGATTGTCGCGCCATCAACAATATCACGGTAAAGTATCGTCATCCAATTCCTCGGTTAGATGATATGCTTGATGAACTGTATGGTGCAAAGTTATTTTCGAAAATTGATTTGAAAAGTGGTTATCACCAAATTCGTATGAGAGAGGGTGATGAGTGGAAAACTGCTTTCAAAACAAAACATGGTTTATATGAATGGTTAGTGATGCCTTTTGGTTTAACAAACGCTCCTAGTACGTTCATGAGATTAATGAACCATGTTTTGCGAGAATTCATTGCAAAGTTTGTGGTTGTTTACTTTGATGATATTTTGATTTACTCCAAGAGTTTGGATGGTCATCTTGAACATCTAACTTCTGTTTTGAGTGTGCTTAGAAAGGAAAAGCTCTTTGCAAACTTGAAGAAGTGCACCTTTTGTACCAATCATGTTGTTTTTCTTGGATACATGGTGAGCTCACAAGGAATATCTGTGGATGAAGAAAAGGTAAAGGCAATCCAAGATTGGCCAACTCCAAAGAGTGTAAGTGAAGTGCGAAGTTTTCATGGTCTTGCGAGTTTTTATCGTAGATTTGTCAAAAACTTTAGCACTTTAGCATCACCACTCACAAAAGTCATTAAAAAGAATGTCGGTTTCAAATGGGGCAAAGAACAAGAGCAAGCTTTTGAACAACTTAAGTTTCAATTAACACATGCTCCTTTGTTATCTTTGCCCAACTTTGATAAAACCTTTGAAATTGAGTGTGATGCATCGGGTGTTGGAATTGGTGCAGTTTTGATGCAAGAAGGTAAACCATTGGCATACTTTAGTGAGAAACTGAATGGGGCGACTTTGAACTACCCCACTTATGACAAAGAATTGTATGCATTAGTTCGTGCATTAAAAACATGGCAGCACTATTTGTGGGCCAAAGAATTTGTAATACATTATGATCATGAATCCTTGAAATTCTTAAAAGGGCAACACAAGTTGAACAAAAGGCATGCTAGGTGGATTGAGTTTCTTGAGACATTTCCTTATGTCATCCGGTACAAGAAAGGTAAGGAAAATGTTGTTGTTGATGCGCTTTCACGGAGATACTCCTTACTCTTCTCTATTGACTATAAAATTCTTGGATTTGAACAAATCAAAGGTTTGTACCACGATGATGTGGATTTTGGGCAGATTTTTCAAGCATGTGAAAAATGTTCTTTTGAAAAGTTTTTCAAACATGAGGGGTTTTTGTTTAAAGAATCAAAGCTTTGCATCCCTAACTCTTCCTTGCGAGAGCTTTTAGTTAGGGAAGCACATGGTGGAGGCCTTATGGGTCATTTTGGTGTGGCAAAAACTTTGTCAATTTTGCAAGAACACTTTTATTGGCCAAAAATGAAGGTCGATGTAGGCAAAATATGTGAAAATTGTATTGTTTGTAAACAGGCAAAATCAAAAGTTCAACCTCATGGTTTATATACACCATTGCCTATACCAAGTGAACCATGGGTTGATCTTTCAATGGACTTTGTGTTAGGTTTGCCAAAGACCAAAGGCGGTAAAGACTCAATTTTTGTGGTTGTTGACAGGTTCTCTAAAATGGCTCATTTCATTGCATGCAACCGAACTAATGATGCATCACATATTTCTGATTTGTTTTTCAAAGAAATAGTGAGGTTGCATGGCATGCCAAGAACCATTGTCTCGGATCGGGACACCAAATTTTTGAGTTACTTTTGGAAAACGTTGTGGGGGAAATTGGGAACAAAACTCTTGTTTTCAACAACTTGTCACCCCCAAACTGATGGGCAAACAGAAGTTGTGAACCGCACTCTTGGTACCTTGTTGCGTTCAATAATTGGGAAAAATGTCAAAACTTGGGAGCAATGCTTGCCTCATGTTGAGTTTGCGTATAATCGTCATGTCCATTCCGCTACCAAGTTTTCACCTTTTGAAATTGTGTACGGTTTTAAGCCATTAACTCCAATGGATTTAACTCCTTTACCTGCGAGTGAACAAATGAATTTAGATGGCAAGAAGAAAGCTGAATTTGTTAAACAAATACATGAGAAGGCTAGAAGCAACATCGAAGAGCGCACCAAGAAGTATGAGCAACAAGCGAACAAGGGCAAAAGAAAGGTCACATTTGAACCTGTAGATTGGGTGTGGCTTCATTTGAGAAAAGAACGGTTTCCAACTAAAAGGAAGTCAAAACTGATGCCAAGGGGAGATGGGCCATTCCAAGTCAAGTAGAAAATTAATGACAATGCTTACAAACTTGACTTGCCTGTTGAGTATAATGTGCATGATGTCTTTAACGTTTCTGATTTGAGTCCTTTTAATGCAGGTGATGATTTGAGGACAAATCACATTCAAGAGAGGGGGAATGATGAGAGCCCATCCAATGACTTGAAAGATGAAGATCCATTGAGATGGAAGATTGGACCAATCACAAGGTCGAAATCCAAGATGTTCAATGATGCTCTCAATGGTTTGATTAAATCTTGTCGGAATAAATCTCTTCCTACTTCGCAAGATATCCCGAAACCTTTTCTAAATTTGCTCCAAGTTGAAGACCAAGATTAGCCTTAATCTTGGTAGTTGAAATTGGGATGGATTCATCAAATTTCCCTCAAAGTCCAAGCATTTTCGGCCAAGTCCACATATGGCCCATGTTTAAGCCATAAAACACTCATTTCAAGTCCAAATGGACTCAAATCAAAGCCCACTTCAAGAGAAGTCTTTTCCAACAATCCAAGATGGATCCAAGCCCAAAATAAAGGATGAAGGGACGTCCATGAATCTGCCCATTATGAAGGTCAAGTTCTAGTAACTCATCTCATTGAATTGGAAGGCATTTTGAAGGTTCCTATCATTATGAAGCTATTTATCACAAGATATTTAAAGTTGCTACAATTAAAGTCTAGAATTAATTTGAGTCTTTTGATTTGTATTTTGTATCCTATAAATAGGTTGCTTTTGTAATCATTTGAGATCATCCTTGATTTGAATCATATTGTGAGTTTTAAACTCTTTTAGTTCTTTGTGAACTTTAGAACTTATCAAGTCTTCTTGCTTGTGGCGTTCAACACTTATCAATCAACTTGGTGGGTTGATTGTGGCGTGCACCTATACCAAGGTTCTTGCCTCTTTATAGGCAATGGGTCGCGATTTCGACCACAACTATCTTAGCAACCATTAGAACGATCGGGCAATGCGTGTTCAAACCCATACCTTGTCGGGCGAGATCACATCATTTGGTATCAGAGCCGGCGCTATTGGTTTGCATTCATTTCTTTTCTACTTTTTCATCTTGTTAATTTCTTACTCTTGAGATCCAAGAATCACGTATTGGTAGCGGGTCTTGTCACAAGTTGGCTTGGTTCCTACTAGTGACGATTGAACTTAAGTCATCAATTTTTGCTCTTCTACATTTCTTTCTCCAATTTCTAGTAGTACATAATTCCTTGCAAAAAAGAAAAACAAAAACAAAAAGGCCGAGTAAAAAAAACAAAAAAATATCGGCAAAAAAAAGCAACAAAAGAAAAAAAATAGCAAAAAAAAGAAACACAAAAAGTGAAGTACAACATCTTCTTGTTATATCGTGATTATTTGATATATCATAGTTCAAGTTGTTTGGTAAGTTTGAATTCCTCAAGGCCACAAGCCAAACTTGATAATTGTTTCTTTAGTTCTTTTAGAACTTTAAGAGATTTAAAAGAGTGGTAAAAGGCTGTGTGGTGAGATCAATAGAGGGTAAAAGCCATTTGTGAGATACACGAGGGTTGAATCATTTTTTTGAGAGAAACACGTGAGGGAGTTTTGTGAGGACCTAATCTTATTTTTGCAGAATTTTAAGATGGGGGATGAAAAACCTATTCCGAACCTACAAATCCAAGCCCTAATGGATGAAATGCGGCGGATGATGACAAATGAATTCAACCAAGTTCATGAAAGAATGGATCGAATAGAAGCAAACGCACGAAGGCAGCCATCTCGTGAAGGTTCCGTTATGAATGAGGATGAAAGAAGCGATGAATGGGATAGGGAATCTGAAAGGAGATCGGCTAGGAGGAGGCGACGTATAGACAACAATTTGAGTTCCATAAAGATGAAAGTCCCTTCTTTTCAAGGAAAGTCAGATCCGGAAGCATACCTCGATTGGGAGACAAAAATGGAGTTCATATTTGACTGTCATGAATACTCCAATCGAAAGAAGGTAAAACTTGCTGTCATTGAGTTTTCTGATTATGCACTAACATGGTGGGATCAACTTCTTATTAGCAAGTGAATGAATGGAGAAAGGCCTATCGAGAGTTGGGAGGAAATGAAGATGGTCATGCGAAGACGTTTTGTGCCTAGCCACTACTTCCGTGATCTTCACAACAAGCTTCAAAATCTAAAGCAAGGAAACAAATGTGTTGAAGATTACTTCAAGGAGATGGAGGTTATCATGATAAGGGCCAACATTGAGGAGGATCGAGAAGCTACAATGGCCAGGTTCTTACATGGTTTAAATTTTGAAATAAGAGATCGTGTTGAAATGTACCATTATGTTGAAATTGAGGATATGGTTCATATGGCTGTTAAAATTGAGAAACAACTTAAGAGAGGGGGAGGATCACGAAATAGTAGTTGGAAGACTAGTTCTTCAAAGAAAATTGAAAACGCATCTTCTTCATCTTCTAATCCCAAATCTGGTTCTAAAGATATAAACACTTCAAAAGGAAAATCTGATTCTTATACTCCTAATAATCGTGACATAAAGTGTTTTAAGTGTCAAGGCAGGGGTCATATTGCAAGTCAATGTCCAAACAAGCTTGTCATGGTGATTCGAGAAGATGGAGAAATTGAGACAGATAAATCAGATGCCACAAACTCACCGGATGCTTCGGATGATGATGAAGAGTTGGCTGTCCAAGGAGACTTGTTGGTAGCTAGAAGATCCTTAAGTGCCCATTCCAAGAAAGACGATGATGCACAAAGGGAAAACATCTTTCACACTCGATGCTACGTTCAAGGCAAGGTATGTAGTGTTATAATTGATGGGGGAAGTTGTACGAATGTGGCGAGTTCCTCTATGGTTGAAAAGCTTGGTCTACCTACAATGAAGCATCAAAAGCCATACAAACTCCAATGGCTTAATGATAGCAGCGAGGTGCGAGTTTCAAAACAGGTGTTGGTTTCATTTCGCATAGGTAAATATGATGATGAGGTGTTATGTGACGTTGTACCTATGCAAGCAAGCCATATTTTGCTTGGGAGGCCATGGCAATATGACCGACATGTAAAGCATGATGGCTTTACCAACAAATACACATTTGTACATAAAGCCAAACCCGTAACTCTTGTACCCATGTCACCTAGTCAGGTTTATGAAGATCAAGTTAAATTACAAAAAGATGCAAAAAAACTGAAAGAACCAAAAGAAAATAATGAACAAGGCTCGAAAAAAAAGATAAAAATACAGTCGTTGGAAAAAAAGAGGGACAATATTGTGTGTTGGCAAAAAAAAGTGAGATAAAAGACGCTCTAAATTTTGGAAAGGTTTTTGTGCTTGTTTTGTTCAAAGAAGCTCAATTAGCCACTAACAACTTGGCCGGTGCCATTCCGAGCAATGTTATATCTGTCTTGCAGGAATTTGAAGACTTGTTTCCAGAAGAAGTTCCTGATGGATTGCCACCAATTCGAGGGATTGAACACCAAGTTGACTTTGTACCTGGAGCATCTGTTCCAAATAAACCATCCTATAGAACAAGTCCGGAAGAAACCAAGGAGTTGCAAAGACAAGTTGAAGAATTACTTGCAAAAGGATTGGTTCGAGAAAGCATGAGTCCATGTGTTGTTCCAGTTTTGTTAGTACCAAAGAAGGATGGTTCATGGAGAATGTGTGTGGATTGTCGCGCCATCAACAATATCACGGTAAAGTATCGTCATCCAATTCCTCGGTTAGATGATATGCTTGATGAACTGTATGGTGCAAAGTTATTTTCGAAAATTGATTTGAAAAGTGGTTATCACCAAATTCGTATGAGAGAGGGTGATGAGTGGAAAACTGCTTTCAAAACAAAACATGGTTTATATGAATGGTTAGTGATGCCTTTTGGTTTAACAAACGCTCCTAGTACGTTCATGAGATTAATGAACCATGTTTTGCGAGAATTCATTGCAAAGTTTGTGGTTGTTTACTTTGATGATATTTTGATTTACTCCAAGAGTTTGGATGGTCATCTTGAACATCTAACTTCTGTTTTGAGTGTGCTTAGAAAGGAAAAGCTCTTTGCAAACTTGAAGAAGTGCACCTTTTGTACCAATCATGTTGTTTTTCTTGGATACATGGTGAGCTCACAAGGAATATCTGTGGATGAAGAAAAGGTAAAGGCAATCCAAGATTGGCCAACTCCAAAGAGTGTAAGTGAAGTGCGAAGTTTTCATGGTCTTGCGAGTTTTTATCGTAGATTTGTCAAAAACTTTAGCACTTTAGCATCACCACTCACAAAAGTCATTAAAAAGAATGTCGGTTTCAAATGGGGCAAAGAACAAGAGCAAGCTTTTGAACAACTTAAGTTTCAATTAACACATGCTCCTTTGTTATCTTTGCCCAACTTTGATAAAACCTTTGAAATTGAGTGTGATGCATCGGGTGTTGGAATTGGTGCAGTTTTGATGCAAGAAGGTAAACCATTGGCATACTTTAGTGAGAAACTGAATGGGGCGACTTTGAACTACCCCACTTATGACAAAGAATTGTATGCATTAGTTCGTGCATTAAAAACATGGCAGCACTATTTGTGGGCCAAAGAATTTGTAATACATTATGATCATGAATCCTTGAAATTCTTAAAAGGGCAACACAAGTTGAACAAAAGGCATGCTAGGTGGATTGAGTTTCTTGAGACATTTCCTTATGTCATCCGGTACAAGAAAGGTAAGGAAAATGTTGTTGTTGATGCGCTTTCACGGAGATACTCCTTACTCTTCTCTCTTGACTATAAAATTCTTGGATTTGAACAAATCAAAGGTTTGTACCACGATGATGTGGATTTTGGGCAGATTTTTCAAGCATGTGAAAAATGTTCTTTTGAAAAGTTTTTCAAACATGAGGGGTTTTTGTTTAAAGAATCAAAGCTTTGCATCCCTAACTCTTCCTTGCGAGAGCTTTTAGTTAGGGAAGCACATGGTGGAGGCCTTATGGGTCATTTTGGTGTGGCAAAAACTTTGTCAATTTTGCAAGAACACTTTTATTGGCCAAAAATGAAGGTCGATGTAGGCAAAATATGTGAAAATTGTATTGTTTGTAAACAGGCAAAATCAAAAGTTCAACCTCATGGTTTATATACACCATTGCCTATACCAAGTGAACCATGGGTTGATCTTTCAATGGACTTTGTGTTAGGTTTGCCAAAGACCAAAGGCGGTAAAGACTCAATTTTTGTGGTTGTTGACAGGTTCTCTAAAATGGCTCATTTCATTGCATGCAACCGAACTAATGATGCATCACATATTTCTGATTTGTTTTTCAAAGAAATAGTGAGGTTGCATGGCATGCCAAGAACCATTGTTTCGGATCGGGACACCAAATTTTTGAGTTACTTTTGGAAAACGTTGTGGGGGAAATTGGGAACAAAACTCTTGTTTTCAACAACTTGTCACCCCCAAACTGATGGGCAAACAGAAGTTGTGAACCGCACTCTTGGTACCTTGTTGCGTTCAATAATTGGGAAAAATGTCAAAACTTGGGAGCAATGCTTGCCTCATGTTGAGTTTGCGTATAATCGTCATGTCCATTCCGCTACCAAGTTTTCACCTTTTGAAATTGTGTACGGTTTTAAGCCATTAACTCCAATGGATTTAACTCCTTTACCTGCGAGTGAACAAATGAATTTAGATGGCAAGAAGAAAGCTGAATTTGTTAAACAAATACATGAGAAGGCTAGAAGCAACATCGAAGAGCGCACCAAGAAGTATGAGCAACAAGCGAACAAGGGCAAAAGAAAGGTCACATTTGAACCTGGAGATTGGGTGTGGCTTCATTTGAGAAAAGAACGGTTTCCAACTAAAAGGAAGTCAAAACTGATGCCAAGGGGAGATGGGCCATTCCAAGTCAAGTAGAAAATTAATGACAATGCTTACAAACTTGACTTGCCTGTTGAGTATAATGTGCATGATGTCTTTAACGTTTCTGATTTGAGTCCTTTTAATGCAGGTGATGATTTGAGGACAAATCACATTCAAGAGAGGGGGAATGATGAGAGCCCATCCAATGACTTGAAAGATGAAGATCCATTGAGATGGAAGATTGGACCAATCACAAGGTCGAAATCCAAGATGTTCAATGATGCTCTCAATGGTTTGATTAAATCTTGTCGGAATAAATCTCTTCCTACTTCGCAAGATATCCCGAAACCTTTTCTAAATTTGCTCCAAGTTGAAGACCAAGATTAGCCTTAATCTTGGTAGTTGAAATTGGGATGGATTCATCAAATTTCCCTCAAAGTCCAAGCATTTTCGGCCAAGTCCACATATGGCCCATGTTTAAGCCATAAAACACTCATTTCAAGTCCAAATGGACTCAAATCAAAGCCCACTTCAAGAGAAGTCTTTTCCAACAATCCAAGATGGATCCAAGCCCAAAATAAAGGATGAAGGGACGTCCATGAATCTGCCCATTATGAAGGTCAAGTTCTAGTAACTCATCTCATTGAATTGGAAGGCATTTTGAAGGTTCCTATCATTATGAAGCTATTTATCACAAGATATTTAAAGTTGCTACAATTAAAGTCTAGAATTAATTTGAGTCTTTTGATTTGTATTTTGTATCCTATAAATAGGTTGCTTTTGTAATCATTTGAGATCATCCTTGATTTGAATCATATTGTGAGTTTTAAACTCTTTTAGTTCTTTGTGAACTTTAGAACTTATCAAGTCTTCTTGCTTGTGGCGTTCAACACTTATCAATCAACTTGGTGGGTTGATTGTGGCGTGCACCTATACCAAGGTTCTTGCCTCTTTATAGGCAATGGGTCGCGGTTTCGACCACAACTATCTTAGCAACCATTAGAACGATCGGGCAATGCGTGTTCAAACCCATACCTTGTCGGGCGAGATCACATCATTTGGTATCAGAGCCGGCGCTATTGGTTTGCATTCATTTCTTTTCTACTTTTTCATCTTGTTAATTTCTTACTCTTGAGATCCAAGAATCACGTATTGGTAGCGGGTCTTGTCACAAGTTGGCTTGGTTCCTACTAGTGACGATTGAACTTAAGTCATCAATTTTTGCTCTTCTACATTTCTTTCTCCAATTTCTAGTAGTACATAATTCCTTGCAAAAAAGAAAAACAAAAACAAAAAGGCCGAGTAAAAAAAACAAAAAAATATCGGCAAAAAAAAGCAACAAAAGAAAAAAAATAGCAAAAAAAAGAAACACAAAAAGTGAAGTACAACATCTTCTTGTTATATCGTGATTATTTGATATATCATAGTTCAAGTTGTTTGGTAAGTTTGAATTCCTCAAGGCCACAAGCCAAACTTGATAATTGTTTCTTTAGTTCTTTTAGAACTTTAAGAGATTTAAAAGAGTGGTAAAAGGCTGTGTGGTGAGATCAATAGAGGGTAAAAGCCATTTGTGAGATACACGAGGGTTGAATCATTTTTTTGAGAGAAACACGTGAGGGAGTTTTGTGAGGACCTAATCTTATTTTTGCAGAATTTTAAGATGGGGGATGAAAAACCTATTCCGAACCTACAAATCCAAGCCCTAATGGATGAAATGCGGCGGATGATGACAAATGAATTCAACCAAGTTCATGAAAGAATGGATCGAATAGAAGCAAACGCACGAAGGCAGCCATCTCGTGAAGGTTCCGTTATGAATGAGGATGAAAGAAGCGATGAATGGGATAGGGAATCTGAAAGGAGATCGGCTAGGAGGAGGCGACGTATAGACAACAATTTGAGTTCCATAAAGATGAAAGTCCCTTCTTTTCAAGGAAAGTCAGATCCGGAAGCATACCTCGATTGGGAGACAAAAATGGAGTTCATATTTGACTGTCATGAATACTCCAATCGAAAGAAGGTAAAACTTGCTGTCATTGAGTTTTCTGATTATGCACTAACATGGTGGGATCAACTTCTTATTAGCAAGTGAAGGAATGGAGAAAGGCCTATCGAGAGTTGGGAGGAAATGAAGATGGTCATGCGAAGACGTTTTGTGCCTAGCCACTACTTCCGTGATCTTCACAACAAGCTTCAAAATCTAAAGCAAGGAAACAAATGTGTTGAAGATTACTTCAAGGAGATGGAGGTTATCATGATAAGGGCCAACATTGAGGAGGATCGAGAAGCTACAATGGCCAGGTTCTTACATGGTTTAAATTTTGAAATAAGAGATCGTGTTGAAATGTACCATTATGTTGAAATTGAGGATATGGTTCATATGGCTGTTAAAATTGAGAAACAACTTAAGAGAGGGGGAGGATCACGAAATAGTAGTTGGAAGACTAGTTCTTCAAAGAAAATTGAAAACGCATCTTCTTCATCTTCTAATCCCAAATCTGGTTCTAAAGATATAAACACTTCAAAAGGAAAATCTGATTCTTATACTCCTAATAATCGTGACATAAAGTGTTTTAAGTGTCAAGGCAGGGGTCATATTGCAAGTCAATGTCCAAACAAGCTTGTCATGGTGATTCGAGAAGATGGAGAAATTGAGACAGATAAATCAGATGCCACAAACTCACCGGATGCTTCGGATGATGATGAAGAGTTGGCTGTCCAAGGAGACTTGTTGGTAGCTAGAAGATCCTTAAGTGCCCATTCCAAGAAAGACGATGATGCACAAAGGGAAAACATCTTTCACACTCGATGCTACGTTCAAGGCAAGGTATGTAGTGTTATAATTGATGGGGGAAGTTGTACGAATGTGGCGAGTTCCTCTATGGTTGAAAAGCTTGGTCTACCTACAATGAAGCATCAAAAGCCATACAAACTCCAATGGCTTAATGATAGCAGCGAGGTGCGAGTTTCAAAACAGGTGTTGGTTTCATTTCGCATAGGTAAATATGATGATGAGGTGTTATGTGACGTTGTACCTATGCAAGCAAGCCATATTTTGCTTGGGAGGCCATGGCAATATGACCGACATGTAAAGCATGACGACTTTACCAACAAATTCACATTTGTACATAAAGCCAAACCCGTAACTCTTGTACCCATGTCACCTAGTCAGGTTTATGAAGATCAAGTTAAATTACAAAAAGATGCAAAAAAACTGAAAGAACCAAAAGAAAATAATGAACAAGGCTCGAAAAAAAAGATAAAAATACAGTCGTTGGAAAAAAAGAGGGACAATATTGTGTGTTGGCAAAAAAAAGTGAGATAAAAGACGCTCTAAATTTTGGAAAGGTTTTTGTGCTTGTTTTGTTCAAAGAAGCTCAATTAGCCACTAACAACTTGGCCGGTGCCATTCCGAGCAATGTTATATCTGTCTTGCAGGAATTTGAAGACTTGTTTCCAGAAGAAGTTCCTGATGGATTGCCACCAATTCGAGGGATTGAACACCAAGTTGACTTTGTACCTGGAGCATCTGTTCCAAATAAACCATCCTATAGAACAAGTCCGGAAGAAACCAAGGAGTTGCAAAGACAAGTTGAAGAATTACTTGCAAAAGGATTGGTTCGAGAAAGCATGAGTCCATGTGTTGTTCCAGTTTTGTTAGTACCAAAGAAGGATGGTTCATGGAGAATGTGTGTGGATTGTCGCGCCATCAACAATATCACGGTAAAGTATCGTCATCCAATTCCTCGGTTAGATGATATGCTTGATGAACTGTATGGTGCAAAGTTATTTTCGAAAATTGATTTGAAAAGTGGTTATCACCAAATTCGTATGAGAGAGGGTGATGAGTGGAAAACTGCTTTCAAAACAAAACATGGTTTATATGAATGGTTAGTGATGCCTTTTGGTTTAACAAACGCTCCTAGTACGTTCATGAGATTAATGAACCATGTTTTGCGAGAATTCATTGCAAAGTTTGTGGTTGTTTACTTTGATGATATTTTGATTTACTCCAAGAGTTTGGATGGTCATCTTGAACATCTAACTTCTGTTTTGAGTGTGCTTAGAAAGGAAAAGCTCTTTGCAAACTTGAAGAAGTGCACCTTTTGTACCAATCATGTTGTTTTTCTTGGATACATGGTGAGCTCACAAGGAATATCTGTGGATGAAGAAAAGGTAAAGGCAATCCAAGATTGGCCAACTCCAAAGAGTGTAAGTGAAGTGCGAAGTTTTCATGGTCTTGCGAGTTTTTATCGTAGATTTGTCAAAAACTTTAGCACTTTAGCATCACCACTCACAAAAGTCATTAAAAAGAATGTCGGTTTCAAATGGGGCAAAGAACAAGAGCAAGCTTTTGAACAACTTAAGTTTCAATTAACACATGCTCCTTTGTTATCTTTGCCCAACTTTGATAAAACCTTTGAAATTGAGTGTGATGCATCGGGTGTTGGAATTGGTGCAGTTTTGATGCAAGAAGGTAAACCATTGGCATACTTTAGTGAGAAACTGAATGGGGCGACTTTGAACTACCCCACTTATGACAAAGAATTGTATGCATTAGTTCGTGCATTAAAAACATGGCAGCACTATTTGTGGGCCAAAGAATTTGTAATACATTATGATCATGAATCCTTGAAATTCTTAAAAGGGCAACACAAGTTGAACAAAAGGCATGCTAGGTGGATTGAGTTTCTTGAGACATTTCCTTATGTCATCCGGTACAAGAAAGGTAAGGAAAATGTTGTTGTTGATGCGCTTTCACGGAGATACTCCTTACTCTTCTCTCTTGACTATAAAATTCTTGGATTTGAACAAATCAAAGGTTTGTACCACGATGATGTGGATTTTGGGCAGATTTTTCAAGCATGTGAAAAATGTTCTTTTGAAAAGTTTTTCAAACATGAGGGGTTTTTGTTTAAAGAATTAAAGCTTTGCATCCCTAACTCTTCCTTGCGAGAGCTTTTAGTTAGGGAAGCACATGGTGGAGGCCTTATGGGTCATTTTGGTGTGGCAAAAACTTTGTCAATTTTGCAAGAACACTTTTATTGGCCAAAAATGAAGGTCGATGTAGGCAAAATATGTGAAAATTGTATTGTTTGTAAACAGGCAAAATCAAAAGTTCAACCTCATGGTTTATATACACCATTGCCTATACCAAGTGAACCATGGGTTGATCTTTCAATGGACTTTGTGTTAGGTTTGCCAAAGACCAAAGGCGGTAAAGACTCAATTTTTGTGGTTGTTGACAGGTTCTCTAAAATGGCTCATTTCATTGCATGCAACCGAACTAATGATGCATCACATATTTCTGATTTGTTTTTCAAAGAAATAGTGAGGTTGCATGGCATGCCAAGAACCATTGTCTCGGATCGGGACACCAAAATTTTGAGTTACTTTTGGAAAACGTTGTGGGGGAAATTGGGAACAAAACTCTTGTTTTCAACAACTTGTCACCCCCAAACTGATGGGCAAACAGAAGTTGTGAACCGCACTCTTGGTACCTTGTTGCGTTCAATAATTGGGAAAAATGTCAAAACTTGGGAGCAATGCTTGCCTCATGTTGAGTTTGCGTATAATCGTCATGTCCATTCCGCTACCAAGTTTTCACCTTTTGAAATTGTGTACGGTTTTAAGCCATTAACTCCAATGGATTTAACTCCTTTACCTGCGAGTGAACAAATGAATTTAGATGGCAAGAAGAAAGCTGAATTTGTTAAACAAATACATGAGAAGGCTAGAAGCAACATCGAAGAGCGCACCAAGAAGTATGAGCAACAAGCGAACAAGGGCAAAAGAAAGGTCACATTTGAACCTGGAGATTGGGTGTGGCTTCATTTGAGAAAAGAACGGTTTCCAACTAAAAGGAAGTCAAAACTGATGCCAAGGGGAGATGGGCCATTCCAAGTCAAGTAGAAAATTAATGACAATGCTTACAAACTTGACTTGCCTGTTGAGTATAATGTGCATGATGTCTTTAACGTTTCTGATTTGAGTCCTTTTAATGCAGGTGATGATTTGAGGACAAATCACATTCAAGAGAGGGGGAATGATGAGAGCCCATCCAAATGACTTGAAAGATGAAGATCCATTGAGATGGAAGATTGGACCAATCACAAGGTCGAAATCCAAGATGTTCAATGATGCTCTCAATGGTTTGATTAAATCTTGTCGGAATAAATCTCTTCCTACTTCGCAAGATATCCCGAAACCTTTTCTAAATTTGCTCCAAGTTGAAGACCAAGATTAGCCTTAATCTTGGTAGTTGAAATTGGGATGGATTCATCAAATTTCCCTCAAAGTCCAAGCATTTTCGGCCAAGTCCACATATGGCCCATGTTTAAGCCATAAAACACTCATTTCAAGTCCAAATGGACTCAAATCAAAGCCCACTTCAAGAGAAGTCTTTTCCAACAATCCAAGATGGATCCAAGCCCAAAATAAAGGATGAAGGGACGTCCATGAATCTGCCCATTATGAAGGTCAAGTTCTAGTAACTCATCTCATTGAATTGGAAGGCATTTTGAAGGTTCCTATCATTATGAAGCTATTTATCACAAGATATTTAAAGTTGCTACAATTAAAGTCTAGAATTAATTTGAGTCTTTTGATTTGTATTTTGTATCCTATAAATATGTTGCTTTTGTAATCATTTGAGATCATCCTTGATTTGAATCATATTGTGAGTTTTAAACTCTTTTAGTTCTTTGTGAACTTTAGAACTTATCAAGTCTTCTTGCTTGTGGCGTTCAACACTTATCAATCAACTTGGTGGGTTGATTGTGGCGTGCACCTATACCAAGGTTTTTGCCTCTTTATAGGCAATGGGTCGCGGTTTCCACCACAACTATCTTAGCAACCATTAGAACGATCGGGCAATGCGTGTTCAAACCCATACCTTGTCGGGCGAGATCACATCACACATATAGATGACCTTGTACAAGACGATTCTGAAGAAGTAGTTCCTAAACACATTGGGGATGCTCCTTTAGTTGAGTATTCTGATGATAGTACAGAGTCTGACAACGCGTCTGATCCCGCAGAGGAACAAAATGATGGAGATTCTGATGATAACAATGATGGCAATGATGGAAATGATGGTGCTGATGCAGAAAATATGTTTGGTGATGTTGCTGATATTCTAGTGTTTCCACAAATGAATTTGTCAGCTAATATTGATGTGGAAGAGCTCAACTTTGATGACATGCCATTGATGTCTACTCGAGTTAGTGAAGGAATGGGAGGTATAAGGAGAACCGTGGGAGAATTAGTTGAAAATATATGTGAGTCTGCGAGAGAAAATGAAGAAAAAAATATGGAGAGTGTGAGATCTACCAAACATTTCTATACCAGAAGGGCAGCCACATCCACCACCAGATCTCATTTGTTGGGATTAGGTGTTGAAAAAGACGTTACTCGCTCAGTAACGCAATTGCACACCTCAGCCAGCCATTTAGCTTCTTCTCAACAAGAAGCTGTCTCATTTTCTCACGGGGCTTTAGCACATAATCTATCCGGATCTCACTTGGAGATTTCGGGTATTAAAATAGAGCGACCTCCTCCCCGGTCCTCGACCTTCATTTCTGCACATGTTGAGAGTCTAGTGCCTATTGCTAACATTTTTAATTCTTTGAATAGGACACTTTCTGGAACAACTGATGCGAGTCTTCGTGACCCATCCGGAACACTCAGAGTAGATCCTCTCACAGGACTACAAGGACAGAGTGGAAATCCTACCAGTGCTAACACTATGCCAACACTGAGCGTAGGTCACACAGTTGAAACAACTGTTGTGTCAACGGGGAACCTAAGTAGTGCCGGTGTTACTTTACCCGTCTTCGTGACAAGGGAAATTCTCGACGGCGCCCTAAAGGCTGTTGAGGAAACATTCACACGGGAGTTACAAGGGGTGAAAACTTTATTGAAAGGAAAAGGGCCGGTAATTGAAGAGCCCGTTGTACGTTCACGACCAGAAATTTTCTTGGCTCCGCCTCATGTAACTCAACCTTCTCCAGTTCAACAACCTCCAGTTGATCAAAGTATTGATGAGTTAAGAGATCTGTTTTACGCTAAGCTGATGTCCATTAGCCCTGAAGATCAACAAAGTAAAACTCTATTATCGCTACTACAGAACTTCCAATCTACACCACCTCCACCTACACCTACATCTACAGTTACATCCACGGAGTTCCAAACCTTATCCACGGAGTTTACTTCTTTCAAGTCAACAGTTGTACAATCTTTGAATGATATGAAGCAGTCCTTAGATGAGTTGAAAGCATTACTGAATCAGAGTTGCAAGACTCAAGCCCATGGTTTGAAACGACAGCATGATCAGGATCCCGATGATCATGATCATGAGGGGGAGATAAGTAAGAAGAGAAGGGCTGAGTCTGAAAGTTCACAAGGCCAAAAGAAGAATCCAACTGTTGCTGAGATTTCTGATATGTTTGAATCTGGAGCTATGGGTGATGAAAGCGGAAAACAGATTGTATTATATGTTGATCCGAGTGTAGAACCGATGGTTGAAAAGCCTGAGGTAAATGAGGAGGAGATAAGGGAAGTGGTAGACAGATTTGTGGAATCTGTTGAATTGATTGAAATCAGTTCTGGTGATGATGGTGATGATCTGGCAAGAGAATATGATCAGTATTGGAAAGTAAAGGAGGAAGTTGAACCGTTCGCATTGCTTACTTATGAACCAGAGGATCAAGGTGTTGGGTTCACACAAGATGAGGTAGACATACTAACTGAAATCTATGGGCCACAAACTCCTGAAGAAATAACTGTAAGTCCTATACATTCACCTGAACATATTTCAAGTACCTTTATACCCGTTCAATCTGATGTTACACCTTTATCTTTTAACCTAAACCAACCCAGTTCAACTCAAACCACTACACTAGTTTCTGAACCAATTCCAACTTCTGAATCCATTCCTATTCAACCTGAATCACAACCTATTCATGATCCATTCTTTAAAGAACCAAAATCTGAAGAATCTGAACTCCATCCACTACACCTTTAGTACCACCTGTTATTCCTACCCATGACGAAGCTGGTCCTTCCAATACAGCTGATCAACCTGGTCCATCATCCTCACGGAGCAGAAAATTGTCTGAACTTGAACAGCGTGAAAGAACTTTGTATTTGAGAACACCATTCTTGGAAGAGTCTGAAAGAAGACTGTTTGTGCACAGAATCAGAAGTTTGAATCCCTACGCTGTGTTGGGAATTACTGATCAGACAGCCGAATACAAGTTCGAGTATATGTATTTTCTGAGAGACAAGTGCCAAAAGAAAAGAGAGGTGAGGAGCAAGAAATTGATTGTGACTATAAAGGAGGTAACTGCCAGATTATATTACAAAATGTGGTATCCAGAGTTTGTTGTTCAGAGGCAGGATTGTAGGGATTACAGATTCTCTGAAGCTGATTTTTGTCACCTAACGATGGAAGATTTTGAGTTCATGTATCATCATTTCAGAGATCTTCAGATCAGAAGGGAAAACGTGACTCTTGCATTGAATGCCATCAAAGGGTTTTTGAGAAGACACGTCTTGTTCACACAGTGTCATGATTTACAAATGGCCGTGGAGAGTTATCGACCAAGAGTTAACTTGTTGAGGCCTAATCAAGATTTGCCTGGATTAATGAAGATGGCACTATTTGCTATGATTGGAGAACCAGAGTTTGGTGTTGTGTTCAGAAGTGGTGGAAATAAGATATTCATTCGGTTTAATGAGTTGGAAAAGTATTCTGACGGTACGCTCAAGATTGTAAGACTTCAGTTGATAGAAAAGCTCAAAAGACATGATTCTGAACGAAAAGTTACTTGGATGTCTTCAAGACCTAGAAGAGTTTTGTCAAGAGCCATTGAAGAGATAGATGAAAGATTGAATTTCAGAATGGCTATGCGAAGAATTGAAACGCATCTTGGGTTTCGAAGAAGAAGAAGACCCTTTCTGCCTTGATAGCTAAGGGGGAGATTGTTAGGGCATTATTGTAGCTATCAAAACAGTATTAATATCTTGTACTGTTCTTCTTAGTATAGGCATGGACATGTCATGGCCCTACTATATAAAGAAGACTCCTTTGTTAATACTTGTAACACTTGTAGCATTTGTCATTTACTCTTTCAAAGATCAATATATGGATGACTAGTGCTCTCTAGATTCTCTCTCTACATTGTTCTTGATTACTTGCTAGATTCTGGGTTTAACACCCTTAATCGATTATAAGTCGAAAAACGCTTTCAAACTCCCGAAATTCGCTTCCGAAATATACCGAAAAACCTTAAAAAAATCGAAAACTTCTCGTGTGCGTCTGTTTCATCGAAAGAGATGATTCTTGAAGACAGAAACTCTTTGATTAAGCTTCCTTAACCTTTCTTAACAGATTAGAACTTGAAACACACTCTCAAACTCTCGAAAATTGCAACCGAAAATTTCTCGAAAACATGTCGTATGCTTTTGTTTCTTCGAATGGATTGATTGTCTAAGCTCCAAGAGACTTCTGTTAAGCTTCTTAACCCTTTTTGATCGACAACAGATTCTTCAAACTTGAAAACCTTGATTTCCATGTACCTTATGAAAACTTTTTTTCATTTGGCTTACGAAAACTTTTTTCCTTTGGCTTACGAAAACTTAAAGCGCATGTCGTAATGAGCATGCAGTGGACTTTCGTATTAATCTTGAAACCTTCTGCCTCCTTGAATTGAACATCGATATTTTTTTTCTTGACAATGTTGTGGATTGGCTCAACAACACTTCGAGATCCAAAGGTGCCACATTTAATGCTTGGTAACAATATGCAACTTATGGAAACCTAGAGCTTGTTGCAACACTTGACTTGAGATAAACTAGCATGAAGTGGCTTGCTAAAACTTGACTTGAGATAAGCTTGTCTTGCTTAAACTTTGATGTGTGTCTTGTTGGTGTAGTAGGTTGCGAAAACAATATTTGATGTGGCTTGGTTTACGAAAACCTTTTTTTCAGCAGCTTACGAGAACTTCCTGGAAAAATCTTGAGAAAACTTCCTGGAATATGAAGGTTACGAAAAGTTTTCTTGCGAAAACTTCTGAATGAGATGGCTTCTCTAACTTTTTATTTTGACTTTTGATCACTTCTTTTTGCTTCACCTCGATGGAGCATTGTTACAATCTGAAATTTCAAAAAACTCACAAACAAATGGTTATTTCAACAATTTTTGATCAAATCACTAACAAACACATTTTTAAAACATCTCAACAATTATTTTGGATCAAAATCCAAGATCTAAACAATTTTCTCAAGAACACATCAAGAACACGTGAAGATCAAAAATTTCAAAACTTAGATTTTGTGATTAAAACTTGAAATCTATGATTGAAACGTATCTAAAACTTGTTTTTTGAAACGGTTTTGCACAAAAACGGATCAAAACAACACAAAATTGCAAAATTGAATCTCAAAAATTTCCACTGAGAACTCTTTCTCAAGAAGACCAAATTTCTCAAAAACTTCATATTGATCAAATCTTGTTGTGTTTTTTATAATATTTTTATGCAAAACTGATTTAAACAATGGAGAAACACTTTGCAATCAAAATCAAATCAAAAAACTAACTAGAGATGCATAACCCATTTGTGTTCTTCAAGTTCTTCAAAAATGGAGATTTTCTTCAAATCTTCAAATCTTGATGAATTTTGACGAATTTTTGATGAATTAGTGCACAATTTGATCTCCCAAAACTTTGATACCAATTGTTAAAACCAGATTTATTAGGTAATCATCAAATCATTCATTGATCTTGTGAGAAATCTAGAATTACATAAGAATGTTAAACTTTCTATCTCTAGATTCTCTCACTAAACTCTCTCTAGATTCTCTCACTAAACTCTCTCTAAGATATTACAATATGAGCTCTCTTACCTTTGCTTAGACAATAAGCAAACCTATTTATACTTCAATATTACAACCCATAAAAACTAAACTACTTTGACTTTACACTAAACAAATTTGACTTTGACTTTTCTTGACTTTTCATCTACATGACTTTAATGCACTAACATTCTCCCCCTTTGGATTCAAGATTTAAAAAAAAATTGACAGCAGACTTCAGCTCTTGATCTTCAAAACTATAACTCTGACCGATTTAAACTTTGAAGCTCTGACATCTTCAAACAGTTGTATCTTCACAAGTTTAGGTTGAACTAGATGCTTTGATAATCTTCAAACTTTAAGCTTTGAAGAATATTCAGTCAAACTTGGAAAGTATTTGTCATTCTCTTTGTAAAGTCAATCTTCTTGATTATAAACTTCAACAAATCGTCATCAAGTCTTGAACACGAATTTCAGATCTTTGCAACTTTGATCTTTGCAACTTCAATCATTGAGGCTTTGAACTCAAACTCTTTAAACGATTTCTTGAACTTTGAATCTTCATCTCTTGAATAAATGTTGAACATTAATCTCTCTCTCGAATCATCTTGGAACGTATTTATCTTGTTCTCTCCAGCTTCTTGACTTTGACAAATCTTCTCTTTATCTTGAAATTGAATCATTCAAACAGTCTTCCCTTTTCATCTGTATGCTATTTCTCCCCCTTAATCTTTCATTGATATATCTCCCTTTTTCTTCAGTATGTTATTTCTCTCCTTATTTGATGATTGTGAGCATCATGATCATCAAAACTTTCATCAATTTCAGCACTGTATTTGTTCGCCACTAACATTCTCCTCTTTTTTATATGAATAACCGTCAATTCCAAAATATATATGTCCGAATCTTTTCAAATTCTGAGAGAATAAATGTGGTAACCCTGAAACAACATATGAATCAGTTAAAATTCCTGTAAGTAGCACAAAGCCACTTAGTACAACGAATGTACTTTGGAAAGGATCTTTTTTTAAATTCACTCCTCCAGTGCTTCCATTCAACCATCGAAAAACACAAAGAAATTTTTATGAACGTTATGACAAGAAAACATATTCCTTGTGTGTACGTGCAAGTGTAAAAATGATTGAAGCAACTTATGCCTTATTATTAGGCTCAAAGTCGGTAAACTGTTGAGACAACAAAAAGTTTTCCACGAACTCAATGTGCATGATCGAAGTGCGAAGATGGGGCAAACTTCCTTCTTTTTCAATATCCAAATCTTTCGAGTGAAGATCAGATAGATTATATGTTGCGTCCCTAAGAAATATTGAAACATTTCTTTGTTTAGAAAAGAAATGAGTAGCTGGTGGGGTTAAAGCAAGAGTTGGCATGGTCTCACTGCATGTTTGAATGATGGTCACCAAAAAATGTGAACCAATCAGTAATGTGACTGCCCGGCTCAGAAAATGGTTAGTGCAGAGTTCTCTTATTCTTTTAACTCTGTTCTCACACCCTGTTTCTGTTTTTAATCCGCTCATTTCTAACCAAACTCTCATTTACATTTTACCGCTCAACACAATGAGGTTGTTTAACCAGATGAACTTCCTCCCCCACTCTTTGATGTAGACCCCTCACTCCTCAATCTCTCTAGGAAAACGTCTTGGGTAGGAAACACTGGTTAACGTGAATCCATAGAAGTATTTTAAGCTCACACATTGATCCCATTAAATTTTGTCCTAAAAATGATTTGTGTTGTTCAACAGTTTAGCTTGAACAAATATAAATTTCGACATATGAATAACATTGTCATCTGAATGTATGCTCTACAATAATATCATGAAATATTTGAGCATTTGAAGTTTGAAGAATTCTCACAACAAAAATATTGAAAGAATGAAATGAATTCGAAAGACTTGTTAGAGAATCTGACAATGTATCAATCAGATCAAATATCTAGTAAGATATTCATAAAGGATTAGGGAATCAAAGAATTCGATATTTTGTTTATATGAACAAATATAAACAATCAATGAATGAAACATTTAAGCTCTCACGCTGAAATGAATATAAGATGCTCAACAAAATTTGAAATACAAACGGGAGTATTACCATCGAAAAATTGTTTCATTTTGAGACGTGGTAATAACAAAGTCTATATGAAGCTGTACCGGTGTGTATGAATACTTGAAAGTATAGAAAAGATAATACATAAGTAATAATCTTTGGAAACACACGGTCAGAAATGATGTTATAATAATCCGAGATCTCCAGGAAAAATATTTAAAATCACACTTCTTAATTCTTAAAATATGTTTGAGAATAGAGAAGTTGTTTGAACATTAAAAAAACGTTTTTCAGGTTCGAAAGTCGTTCTTCTTTCAAACAATTTGAGATTAAGATCAAAAGATACTTACAATCAGAAACATTTGACCCCCTCAAATCATGATACAATGATTTAAAATCATATAAACTCCCCTTTAACACGTGCAAAAGATCATTATCTAAATAAAATCTGCACAAATAGCAAGACTTGGATCAAAATATCCTTAATCATTAAAACGAGTTCTGAATTACCAGGATTGAAGTAAATTTAGAAGTCATAGTCATTGAAGAACGAGTTCTGAACTGAATTATTCAGAAGCCAATGTCGTTGAAGAGCGGGTTCTGAACTGAATTATTCAGAAGCCAATTCTCTTTGAAGAAGGAGTCCTAAATTGATATGTTTAGAAGTCATTTGTCTTTGAAGAACGAGTTCTAAACTATTGTATTCGGAAGTCATAAACTTGTACTCCCTTAAAAAGCACAGGTACTCTTCTTCAAAATTCTGCAAATATTCTCTTATGTTTTCCAGTCATGTGTTTTTTTACTTATAACAATCAGCACTACACATGATGAACCTGCAAAACAGATTAAGTAGATTTTTGTACCCAACGGAACTTAGGTCTGGGTTTGTTAGGTGCGGTTTATTTGAATAAATTCTATAAGTACCGTACCAATACTGAATAGAATCCTTATCAATGAACTCATTAGTTCCACAATAAGAACAACAAATTTTCTTTTCTGCTACCCAGATTAAATGATTTACTGAATAAACTAAATCTGGTTTAACAAAAGACTTACCTTGAAAAGCATTGTTCTTCTTGGCATTTGAAGTGGGAACAGATGATTTTGGAACTTCTTTCTCAATAGATGTTCCTTTGACTCTCCAAACCATTTTCACCTTCTTGAAAACTTGGTTATCTTTAAGCTTAGAAGAATTAATATCTTTAGGCATAAACAAATTATTATCTGAATTATCAAACAGAGGATTATTCAAAAGATTGGAAGGACAAATCTGATCTGTTGAAAAACTTTTTGTTTTTGAAGAAACATTTGTGTAAAATGAACTTGAAGTGGTTTTAAAAGAATGCACAGAATCAGTTAAGTCATCATATGGAGATTGAACAATAGTATCTGGACTAGCTTGTTCAGATAACTCAACTTTAAAGTTTATGTCTTCAAGTTCTTTGACTTTATTAAGTAAAACATTTTTCCCTTCAAAATTTAGTTCGTACTGCTTTTGAAGATCAGACTTTACCTTTTGTTCTTTCATAATGTCTGCTGATAAACCAGATAACTTTCTTGTAAGTTTTAAAATTTCATCCTCAAAGTATTTTCTTTCTTCTTCAAAATCATTTTCCACACTTTTTCTTTTGAAAGATATTTCATTGAACAAATCAACATGCTTCTTCTCAAAAGTTATATTTTCATCCTCAAAATTACTTTTCATATACTCAAAATCTTTTTTTTTTCTAACAAATTTTCCAAATCAGAAATTTTACTTGAAAGCTCAACATTTTGTTCAACAAATTCTATCCTTTCTTTTTCAAAATTATCTCTTTCAATGATCAATTTTTTTCAAAATCAGAAACTTGTATTGAAAGTTTAATATTTATTTTTTCACAAGAATTAAATTTTCTTTCAAGAACCAGATTCTTCTCCTTTAGCTTATCATTCTCACATTCCAAGGCTTTTGCATTTTCTTGAAGCTTTTTGATTTCATCGTGAAGAGTTAAGTTGTCTCTCTTTGCTTCAAAATCTGCAATATGATATTCAAGATCAGTAATACTTTTTAAAAGTTTAATATTGCGTTCTTCTAAAAGAAACTTTTCATTTGAGGATGATATTTCTGAAATATGTTTCTTCAGATCAACATTTTCATTTTCCAATAAAATCAGAAACACAATTAAAATCAGAGTTAAGTTGCATTTTCTTCAGTTGAATTATGTGCACACTCGTCAAAATAAAATCAGAGAAACACAATTAAAGTCAGAATTTTTTTCAAAAAATAAAATTTGAAAAACAAATTGTAAATATGTCTTCCAAAAACTAATTCTGAGAAATCAATGCGGAAAACTTAAACTTTAATAGGCAAACCTGCAAGATATAAGAGAAATATATCAGTTACGAATAAAAGAATGTATTATTGACAAAATTGACAAAAATGACTAAGATGAAAATTAAACGAAAAACAAGAACTAAAATCGTCACAAAAATGACTAAAAGTGGAAAAATACAAAATATAGGGACTAAAACCGACAAAATATGAAACAAATACGAAAAACGAGGACTAAAAATGAAAATTACTAAGACTGGACAAAAATAAGGACTGAAAAGGGCAAAAACTGAAAATTAAAACTAAGAGGACTCAAAATGACAAAAATAAGAAACTTAAAATTCTAGGGACTAAAAATGAAAATATAAAACCTATAAACTACAGGGACCAAAAATGTACAAATATAAAACTCAAAACCAAGGGACCAGATTTGTTAAAAAACTAAACACATAATACAAGGACCAAAACTGTAAAAAACCTAAAACCTAAAAGTCTAGAGACTAAAACTGACACAAATTGAAACACAAACTACATGGACTGAAAAGGACATAATTCTTAACTACAACTATAGGGACTGAAACTATTAAAAAACTAAACTATCTAACAGAGTTAACTGGACTCTAACAGAAAATGACCAAAAATGTAAGATATTTAACGGAAAAAACCTAACGAACACTAACTGACAGCTAACTAAAAAATAACGAAAAATGTTAAGAAATTAATGACCCTAACGGAACAGTAACAAAACTAACGGACACTTAACAGAAAAAGGACAAAAAATATCACAAACTTAACGGAACTAACGGAACTCCGTTGAGTTACTATTCACCATCTTCAACCTCACGACCAGACCTGTAAACCACGTTATGGAACCTTCTTTTTCGACTGAAACTCTTCGTTTATGATCCCTTAAGCTCCCTCAATCAATTATAAGTCAAAAAACGCTTTCAAACTCCCGAAATTCGCTTCCGAAACATACCGAAAGCGCATGTCGTAATGAGCATGCAGTGGACTTTCGTATCAATCTTGAAACCTTCTTCCTCCTTGAATTGAACATCGATATTTTTTTCTTGGCAATGTTGTGGATTGGCTCAACAACACTTCGAGATTCAAAGGTGCTACATTTAATGCTTGGTAACAATCTGCAACTTATGGAAACCTAGAGCTTGTCGCAACACTTGACTTGAGATAAGCTAGCATGAAGTGGCTTGCTAAAACTTGACTTGAGATAAGCCTGTCTTGCGAAAACTTTGATGTGTGTCTTGCTGATGTAGTAGCTTGCGAAAACAATACTTGATGTGGCTTGGTTTACGAAAACCTTTTTTTTAGCAGCTTACGAAAACTTCCTGGAAAAATCTTGCGAAAACTTCCTGGAATATGAAGGTTACGAAAAGTTTTCTTGCGAAAACTTCTGAATGAGATGGCTTCTCTGACTTTTTATTTTGACTTTTGATCACTTCTTTTTGCTTCACCTCGATGGAGCACTGTTACAATCTGAAATTTCAAAAAACTCACAAACAAATGGTTATTTCAACAATTTTTGATCAAATCACTAACAAACACATTTTTAAAACATCTCAACAATTATTTTGGATCAAAATCCAAGATCTAAACAATTTTCTCAAGAACACATCAAGAACACGTCAAGAACACGTGAAGATCAAAAATTTCAAAATATAGATTTTGTGATTAAAACTTGAAATCTTTGATTGAAACGTATCTAAAACTTGTTTTTTGAAACGGTTTTGCACAAAAACGGATCAAAACAATACAAAATTGCAAAATTGAATCTCAATTGTTTCCATAGAGAACTTTTTCTCAAGAAGACCAAATTTCTCAAAAACTTCATATTGATCAAATCTTGTTATGTTTTTGATAATATTTTGATGCAAAACTGATTTAAACAATGGAGAAACACTTTGCAATCAAAATCAAATCAAAAAACTAACTAGAGATGCATAACCCATTTGTGTTTTCAAGTTCTTCAAAAATGGAGATTTTCTTCAAATCTTCAAATCTTGATGAATTTTGACGAATTTTTGATGAATTGGTGCACAATTTGATCTCCCAAAGCTTTGATACCAATTGTTAACACCAGATCTATTAGGTAATCATCAAATCATTCATTGATCTTATGAGAAATCTAGAATTACATAAGAATGTTATACTTTCTCTCTCTAGATTCTCTCACTAAACTCTCTCTAGATTCTCTCACTAAACTCTCTCTAAGATATTACAGTATGAGCTGTCTTATCTTTGCTTAGACACTAAGCAAACCTATTTATACTTCAATATTACAACACATAAAAACTAAACTACTTTGACTTTACACCAAACAACTTTGACTTTGACTTTTCTTGACTTTTCATTTACATGACTTTACAGCAAATCTTGAATACAATTTAATGCACTAACAAATTTTTCAGGAGTGCCAGAGATTCATCATGTTCTGAAGGATCAGTTTCTGATGAATCATCAGAGTTAGTTTCCATCTCAGTAATAGTGACAGAAAATCACTGAGTAGGCATTAACTCTGAAGAGAGTAAAGCAACGTGTGTGCTTTTTGAATCTTTTAGAAGACTCTTCTTAAGTTGACACGACTGCTCATGATTGACCATAGTGCCAAAAAGAGTACTTAAGGTCATGAATTTAAGATCCTTTGATAGTTTAAGACACATGGTATAATTGTCCCAACTTTCAGGAAGAAATTCCAAGAATTTTGTCAGGGTCTCGGAGTTAGAATAGGTCTTACCAACAGCTTTCAAATCAATGAGTAAACAGTTAAAATGTTGGTGAACTTCAGATAAAGTTTCATTCTTACCACAAATAAAACTTTCGTACTGTCTTACTAGATTTATTCTTCTGGATTCTTGTACATCAGCAATACCTTCATATTGAACACATATTGTATCCCTCATGGCTTTGGAGCATTTAAGGTCTATTATGGAATGATAGACCTCATCAGGTAGGGCCATAGAAGTGATTGATCTGGCCTTTGTATCGATGTCCACCTTTTTCTTATCTTCTTTAGTCAATTGGGAAACTTCTTTGACAAGCTGTCTCTCAGGAATGAAGGGAGTGGTAGGAACAGCAACATCGATGATGAATGGGATATAGGGTCCATTTTCCACATAGTGAGGTATAGTAGGATCTACACCTTCTAGGAAAAGCATCATTCGATTCTTCCAGAGATTAAAGTTGTCTCTGCTAAATCAAGGAGGTTTGGCAAGAGAACCATTATCAATGAAGTTAGTGTTTGTGTTTTGTGCCATTTGAAGAATAGCAAGGAAGAGATTAGTATAAGCAAGATCTTGTTTATGGATATTAAACAATCTGCTCTGATACCACTTGTTAGTCCCGAAGGGTTATACAAGTATGAGTTTGTAGAAGGGGGTGTTGAATACAAACACACAAGATTTATAGTTTTCTAAATTGTTTATTGATAAATCAAACAATTTACATCTTGTTGCGGAATAAGACTAAGTACAAGACCTAATCTAAACAAACTATGAGAATCACGCAGGTTTCTTGCACTAAGAAATAGAGAGAAAAGAACAAAGAAAAATAAGCATAATTTTCTAAGGTACTAAGTAGATTTAGGGATGATGTAATAACCGGGTATATTATTGGTTTATTTAATTTTATAATTTTAGTTTTATGGAAAGTTTGGGATTTGTTTTATGGAGTTAGAAGTTAAGGGTAAGTTTGGGTAAATTATAAGTTTAGGGGTGTTTGGGTCATTAATGAGAAGTTCAAGGTCTAAATAGTAAGTATGGGATTGATATACACCCTTAAGATATTCAGATATTTCATTCAGCAGCAACATCCAGATATTATCAGTGTGTGTGTGTTCCTGAGGCGAGAAGAAGTGGAAAAAGGATTCGTACGGTTAGGGCTTCGATTGATTCGTTTGGAGTCGTTATTGAGGTATAGTTTCTTCTCATATTATGTTTGTAATCGGTTATAGCAAGTTTCTATCGGTTTAGAAAGTTTGATTTTAGTGATTTGTGTTAGTTTCAATTGAATCTGAGAAATTGGAACCGATTGTGTTCTTGAGAGTCCCGGGGAAGTCCAGGTAGACTCTCGGTCATTTAGCCTCCCGGTAAGATGGACTCCCGGTCTGGTCGACTCCCGGTACCATGGAGTCCCGGTATTATCGACTTTCGGTGATGTCAAGTCCCGGTATAATAAACTCCCGGTGAATGAGAGTTCCGGTATTCTGTGGAGTCCCGATACCTTGTTATGTTGTGATATTAAGTCAGAGGTAGAAGTATAAGTGATACAGTTGAGAGCGGGAACTGGTAGGCTTTATGTGTTTGGCTAGTAAAGCGATATATGTATCTTAAAATGTTTCAGATACTGTGGAGTCAAGGTGAAAGATAGAATCAAATTGAAAGAAGCTTGCGAGCGTGTTTGATAAGCAAATCAAGTGAGTCTTACTTTAAAAATATTTTTACTAGAATACATATACGTATGGTTTGGGAATGTGATAATTGGTGATTATGTGTCTATATGTGCGATATATGTGAATTATAATATATTGAGGTATTATATTTACATGAGTATTATAATGTGTGATAATACGTTGGCCGGGCTTAGGACCGGTGTGTTTGGCTATAGAATCCGTATAGCGTTGTTTGGCGGGTAGCCGGGTTCCGGTGAGCGGACCGGTGAGTAGCCAGGTTCCGGTGTGCGGATCGGTAAGTAGCCGAGTTCCGGTGTGCGGACCGGTGAATTAGTTGGCTTGCTACCAATTAATATGGCCAGTTGTGGAGGAATAAGGTGGGATGAGATGCATGAGTCTTAATGTGGTGTTTATATGTGTGGTATATGTGGTGTTTGTATACTTATGGTATATGTGTGATTTGACACGAAGGTTGTATATAAACTATTTTGAAACATGGTTTTATATAAATTGGTTTTATAACGAATTTGAAACGACAGGGTTTAACTCACTAGACCCGTTTGGTCTAACCCTCATTTTGTTTTCAAAAATATGTTTTTCCAGGTTAAGGATCGGCAAAGGAGAGGATAAAGTGAAGGAAGCTTTTATATATATATATTGTAATTTAGGAGACCGAAGGGGCCGTACTTAGTTTGTTATGTAACTTTCGTTGTAAATCAATGTTATATATGCATGTTATGTTATATGTTGTATGTTATGGGAACTGGGTTGTTATAAATGGTATCAGAGCCCTAGTTTAAGGGATTTAGGTATTGGGATTTATACCTAGACTTAAACTGCATATGAAGTAGGATGTCCCTATTATTTTAGAACCTTGGGATGTTAAGTATAAAAAGGTAGAAGGAACATCATGTAAGGTAATTTCAAGTTACACCTGGCCAGTGTAATTGTGAACTTACAAGTACATGTTTGAACTGGAATACCTTATTATATGGGGAATGTGCTTATGTGTATATTAACCTTGTTGAATCAACAGAGTGGCAAGTCGGACTCGACGTATGGATATAGACGAAGACAGGTATATTTCTATAAACTCTACACGTGCTAAAGTGCTATTTGATTTTGGGGCAAACCGATTAATTGTGTTTTCATTCTTTTGTTGCTTATTTGCATTAGAAAGGAACTTGATAATTGTGTTGGCAATATAGATGGGAGTGGTGTGCCTATTAAGTTATTTTCGATAATCTTGTTGGAATTCGAGGTAGTAGTAAGCATAGGATGGTGTTGGAACTTGATCTTGTTAAAACTTTTGATTAGGTAATGATAAGTGACCCTCAATAATTCGGTAAGAGAAGATAAAATTGATATACTGGAATAAGTGAGGTTATGATGAAAGTAAGGAATTGTTGGGGGATTGATTTAAAGTTTTCAATTGTTGGCAAATTCAATTGGAAGTATAAAGGAAGAGTTGTAGCATGGTATGAGTCATCTTCTCCAAAGTTTGATTTCTTGTTCTTTTCTTCTCTTTATTGATTAGGCAAGTTTATGGTTGGGGATTTGATAAATCCAATTGTTGGATGAGTTTTAATCCATAAGAAAGAAGGCAAATGATTTTGGGATTGATTCCTTATAAATTTTGATCAAATCAGTAAGAAGCTTCATCATGATTGCTTGATAATCTTTATTGAGTTTTGGAGTTTTGGAGTTAAAAAAAATGGTGAATCATTAGATGGATTGGGTGGGTTTTTATGTCGTTTAAAATGATGGTTATTGGTTCTTAATGTTTATGGTATCTAAAATATCGATTTATGAGCCTTAGAACTGATTTGGGAATATTTTGGGGATGTAATTATCAGTTTAACACCATTTTGGTGGCGCCAATTTAGGTGTTCGGTTTGAACTAAAGTGTATCCCGGAGCGTGTGTCGAAATGCTTAGGCTAAGGTGAATTCCCTTACCTTCTTTGTGTGAATGAAAAGTTTTACGAAAGGTTTTCATAACTGATTATGGTTACGAGCATGTTGATCGGATTAAATTATTTAAAAGATTTTATATTACGCGATGTGAAAACGTTTATTAAAGCATACGAGTTGTTTACATGTTCAATTCTACGTAATTGTTGATTGCATACTGTTGTGATGTTGTTACTATGTGTGGAGTCGAGTTGCACAGTGGAGAACAATTATGAATGTCGTACATGGCTTAATAAGGTGATGAAAAGTTGAGACCACTATGCAATACCCTTATGTGGAGTCGAGCTTTTGAATTCGGAATGTCGGTATGATTGTAGTTTGAACTATTGCTTGGTTATGTAAGAATGGTTTTATTTACGGTAAGATTTAAAAGGGTCGAAGTGAATCCTTGTGGTGGAATGGTAATAAGTAGCGTTACGTTACTTGATGTAATATTATCGGCGATAGGACTGGGTACTGGATAGGTTGAAAATTTGATTTTACACTATGAAAAGTCTTGTGTTTTTCCTCAAGTGAGAACGGTGGGGGTATAAGTTGGTTATGAAGCTTTGGATGAAGTAGGTTATGTTAGGAAGTGTGATGGGTGTGCTTAATTACTGTTGTTCTGATTTTGTTAGTATGTGAAGTGTGATGGCCTGAGTGTAAAAAATAGTAGTAGTGTGTGGAACGTGAGGATTATGTGTGGAGAGTAACGGTAGTGTGTGAAGTCTTGACCTGGTCATGAAGACAGTTTAGTGAGTTGTGTAGATTATACTTATTGTGATTGTTGACACTATCTAAAAAGAGTATTGTTTAAAGGTGTGGGGTGATGTGGATAAGATGGTGGCAGTTTATAATTAGTGAGTGTGCGAGGTGTGGTAGTAATGAATTTTTGTAAGGTTAAGTGATGGATTAGTAATTATATGTGGTGAGTATAAGTGGAAACCTTTGCTAGGGATTCTGTTTATAAGTTGTTCAGATGTGACAAAAGTATGTGTGGAGAGGCATGGATGTCTAAGTGGTGCGTAGTATTGTTATTCGAGAATAAGAGAAGGGAGTGGCAGTAGATGGTTAGCTAAGGAGTGGAGTATTACCGTTTTGAGAAAAGTGTGTGGTTGTTTCGAGCATTGAGTGTGATTTCGGATTAACTCGGTTAAGTTCCTGGTAAGAGGTGTGGTGAAATTGTTGGTTAAGTATGGTAATCGTTGAAATTGGGTGTGTGCGGTTGGTTTGGAAGTGAAAGAAAGCTAGCTCGTGGGTGAGCACCTCCTAGTGAGCTGTCCTTGGGGAAACATGTTTTATGTTGAAAAGAGAGTGGAAGAAAGTAGTCAAATGTAATGCTCAAGGTGAAGGACCATTGGATAGGACATGGTAGTAGTGCGAGAGTGATGTTGTGGCAAGTGTGGGAATCAATTGTTATCTATGGTTCGTGATCGGGGTAATTCATGCAAGAAAGTGTTGTCTGTCTTAGACATATTTTGGGTTAGAGAAGCGACGATAGAGTGGTGTATAGTCTATGGAGAAAAGTTTAACTGCGGGTTAAGATGATACTTCAAGTTGATTATGTGATTTATGAGAGAGTAGAGTGTCGTTATTTTTGGAGTGTTGGATTGTTATTGTAATTTTAGTGGAACTGTTTGATTAGACTTGGTCTTGCATGTGTGAATATGATTTCGATGAATGATTTAGTGTCAAGTGTATTTAAGTATTGATGTGTGATTATCATGGTTATGCTATGCTAGCATAAGAATTGGGAATGGTATAATGAGGTATTCGGGTTTGATAAAATTAAGAAACTTACCCATAATATAAAATGATTTTGTTGAGTATAATTTTTTTTCATGGAAGAGTATAAGAAATAGATTGTACTTGCTAAACAAGTTTTATATGGAAAGTGTATGTTTATGATTTCGAATTAGTATTGTAAAAGTGTAGAACACGACGTTTGTCGTGAAAGACTGATGGAGTAAAAAGTAGTATTAGCGTAGTAAATGTTCAGAGTAAGCATAAAATGTGGTGTTATTTGGATTAGTTTCATGTGAATATAAGTTATTTCCTTTTATGATCTATCGAGTTATTTTGAGCATTCGGGGGATTTTATTTTTGGGTGATTCGGCAGAAAATTTCGATTATGGTTATTTTAAGATTTGGATCGACTTTGTAGGATGGATTAATTGAGTAAATTGCGGATGATGTGTGTAAAGTGCGGTTAGTATTAATAAGTTGGTGGTTATCGTTGTTTTAAAAGGGGTGGAATTTTTGTGTGGAATTAAAATTATTGATGTTTTGGTAATATTGAGAATAGCATACTTGTTCTTCAAAGGGTTATTAGTTTTGACTCTAAGTGGAAAAGAAAATGGAGGGATGATGAATATATGGTTTTGATTTAGTATAGTGAAAACTAAGTTTTCATACCTTTTCGTCTAGCCGAATTCCGGGACGGAATTCTTTGAAGGGGGAGATGTTGTAATAACCGGGTATATTATTGGTTTATTTAATTTTATAATTTTAGTTTTATGGAAAGTTTGGGATTTGTTTTATGGAGTTAGAAGTTAAGGGTAAGTTTGGGTAAATTATAAGTTTAGGGGTGTTTGGGTCATTAATGAGAAGTTCAAGGTCTAAATAGTAAGTATGGGATTGATATACACCCTTAAGATATTCAGATATTTCATTCAGCAGCAACATCCAGATATTATCAGTGTGTGTGTTCCTGAGGCGAGAAGAAGCGGAAAAAGGATTCGTACGGTTAGGGCTTCGATTGATTCGTTTGGAGTCGTTATTGAGGTATAGTTTCTTCTCATATTATGTTTGTAATCGGTTATAGCAAGTTTCTATCGGTTTAGAAAGTTTGATTTTAGTGATTTGTCTTAGTTCCAATTGAATCTGAGAAATTGGAACCGACTGTGTTCTTGAGAGTCCCGGGGAAGTCCCGGTAGACTCTCGGTCATTTAGCCTCCCGGTAAGATGGACTCCCGGTCTGGTCGACTCCCGGTACCATGGAGTCCTGGTACCATGGGGTCCCGGTATTATCGACTTCCGGTGATGTCAAGTCCCGGTATAATAAACTCCCGGTGAATGAGAGTTCCGGTATTCTGTGGAGTCCCGGTACCTTGTTATGTTGTGATATTAAGTCAGAGGTAGACGTATAAGTGATACAGTTGAGAGCGGGAACTGGTAGGTTTTATGTGTTTGGCTAGTAAAGCGATATATGTATCTTAAATTGTTTCAGATACTATGGAGTCAAGGTGAAAGATAGAATCAAATTGAAAGAAGCTTGCGAGCGTGTTTGATAAGCAAATCAAGTGAGTTTTACTTTAAAAATATTTTTACTGGAATACATATACGTATGGTTTGGGAATGTGTTAATTGGTGATTATGTGTCTATATGTGCGATATATGTGAATTATAATATATTGAGGTATTATATTTACATGAGTATTATAATGTGTGATAATACGTTGGCCGGGCTTAGGACCGGTGTGTTTGTCTATAGAATCCGTATAGCGTTGTTTGGCGGGTAGCCGGGTTCCGGTGAGCGGACCGATGAGTAGCCGGGTTCCGGTGTGCGGACCGGTGAGTAGCCGGGTTCCGGTGTGCGGACCGGTGAATTAGTTGGCTTGCTACCAATTAATATGGCCAGTTGTGGAGGAATAAGGTGGGATGAGATGCATGAGTCTTAATGTGGTGTTTATACGTGTGGTATATGTGGTGTTTGTATACTTACGGTATATGTGTGATTTGACACGAAGGTTGTATATAAACTATTTTGAAACATGGTTTTATATAAATTGGTTTTATAACGAATTTGAAACGACAGGGATTAACTCACTAGACCCGTTTGGTCTAACCCTCATTTTGTTTTCAAAAATATGTTTTTCCAGGTTAAGGATCGGCAAAGGAGAGGATAAAGTGAAGGAAGCTTTTATATATATATTTTGTAATTTAGGAGACCGAAGGGACCGTACTTAGTTTGTTATGTAACTTTCGTTGTAAATCAATGTTATATATGCATGTTATGTTATATGTTGTATGTTATGGGAACTGGGTTGTTATAGAAGACCACCTTCAAATTGAAGGTGCATTCTTCCTATTTATACTACACGCATTTAATGCATGTCAGGAGAACTTTACACGTGTCAGCATTTGGTTGGGCGCATGCTTCTGACTTTTGCAAACATGCTTTGGGCCGCATGGTGAACAGTGTAGTGGAAGAGTGGTTTGTACGATCCTGGACAAAGGTATGTCCTTCTGACAATCGTACAAAAGTGTGCAAGAGGATAAAACAAACATTTATTGTAGAGCAGGCTTCATGATCAGCGATCACTGAGTTGATCTTCCATTAGTGAGACCCGATGTAAGTCAGCTATCACTGAAGTCTTCTACTTGAAATATCGTGTGTTG
The DNA here is from genome assembly GCA_033807775.1 of Saussurea involucrata. Lineage (NCBI taxonomy): Eukaryota > Viridiplantae > Streptophyta > Magnoliopsida > Asterales > Asteraceae > Saussurea > Saussurea involucrata. The sequence goes on from CM066316.1 coordinate 28,352,227, forward strand.
TGGACTTGTCTTGTGTGAGTCCAATCTAATCAAGTAACAATGTAAGAATTCATGAGATCTTCAATAGATTGAGAGAGAAAGATACAAATGAGAATGAGATCTAGTTTATCTCTCTAGACTCTCTCTCTAGAAAGTCATCCATCTGTTACAAACTCTCATGTATGAAATGAACTCCTAATTTCTATTACAAGAAACCTATTTATACCCCTTTGACTATCATTTACTAACCTTGACTTTGACTCTTAACACCTTACTTTGACTATTTACAAGTATTACAACATGTTGACTTTGACTTATCACTAAATCTTGAATACATTTTTGCTCTAACAATCTCCCCCTATGGATTCAAGATTTAAAATTTATGACGATAGTCTTAAGCTCTTTGTAAACTTCAGATCTTCAACACTTCAGCACTTTGAACAGTCCCCCTCTTTGCTTTGAAGGAAGATCAATCTTTGAAAATAGCTCTGAAGAATCTTCAAATAACCGTTGTCTTTAGAAATCCAATTTGACTGCTTTAATCTTCAACTGGATCTTCAAAATCAATTAGTCAACAAAGTCTCGAATCACAAACTTCATATCTTTGTAGTGTTGGTCAAAGTCTTCAAACAAAATCCTCATCTCTTCGAATCTTCGCATCACTGATCTTTGAATCATTGTAACATGGATCTTTGCATCTTTGAGCTTTGACAAATATCTTCAGTCTTTGATCATGAACTGGATTTAAGCTTTAAATCTTTGTAGCTTTGAATATCTTGAACTGTGTATCTTCACTTCTTCAACAATAACAATCTTTGAACTTAGAACTTTCTTGAAACATCTCGACTTTTTATCTCAAGCTTCTTGACTTTAACAAACATTGTTGATCCAAACACTCAGTGATTTGATAATGACTCTTTAAGAAACACTTAGTGAAAATTGTAAGTAGACAATATGTATTAGAGTTTCACTATCGCTGATAAGTACTATGTCTCTACAGTACCGCTGATAGGAAACTCATGTTCATTAAATTATGTTCAGCGATACTGTTCATCAATACAGCTCTGAGCCTGTTCAGTCTTATTGATAATTGCTGATAATTTTAGTTGTTTACTTATGAACCCTGAAGACAAGTTTCACGTCAACTATGTTCTACACTGAAGTCGAAGATCAAGCCAAAGAACCAGCGACAAGTCTACTAATGAACTGATGCGGATATCAGCGAAGCCAAGATTTGTCCACTCAACGTGAAGTTTCAAGTAGAAGACTTCAGCGATCGCTGAACTTTATCACTCACTGATAAAGTACTGTTCAACGAACGCTAATCATGAAGTCTTCCTCTACAAGGTACTTTTGTCTTACCCCCTTGCAAGTCTCCGTACGAACTGTCAGAACGGACATCCCTTTTGTCCAGAATCGTACAACCAACTCTGATTCTACACTGTTCATCATGCGGCCAGTAGGTTGTCTACAAAGGTCAAACCATGCAACCAATCAGTTGCTGCCACGTGTAAAGTTGTACTGTTGTTGCATGCAGTATATAAGAAGAACCATACTTCAGAAATGAAGTGTCCGGCCAATCTTCTTCTCTCTACTATCTTTATGTTAGAATATTAGTCTTTAATATTCTTTTCTCCTTTCTGTCTTAATTCTAGTGCAAGAAACTTAGTGTTCTCATAACTTGTTTAGATTAGGATTATTCCTTAATCTTGTTCCGCAATAAGTTGTAAATTGTTTAATAAATATCAATAAACAATTTAGAAAAGTAAAATCTGTGTGTTTGTATTCACCCCCCCCCCCCTTCTACAAACGTGTATAACCCTTTCGGGAACAACAAGTGGTATCAGAGCAGATTTTTTAATCTCATAAACAAGATCTTGCTTATACTAATCTTTTCTCTTCCTTGCTATTTCTCATAATGGCTACCAACACAAACACAAACTATATTGACAATGGTTCTCTTGCAAAACCCCCTAGATTTTCCAGAGATAACTTTAATCTATGGAAAAATAGGATGATCCTCTTCTTAGAAGGTGTAGACCCTACTTTGCCTTATTACATCGAAAATGGCCCATATATTCCTGTTAGAATTGACCCTGAAGTTCCAAGCACTACTACTAGAGCTGTCATTCCTGAAAGAGTTGTGCCTAAGGAACCTCACAATTGGTCTGATGAAGAAAAGAAGAAAGTGGCTATCGACACTAAAGCCAGATCCATTCTTTCCATGGCTCTTCCTGACGAAGTCTACCATTCCGTCATGAACCTGAAAACCTCCAAAGCCATGTGGGACACAATCTGTGTTCAATATGAAGGTACGTATGAAGTCCAGGACTCAAGAAAGATAAACTTGGTAAGACAGTACGAAAGCTTCTTTTGTGGTAAGAATGAATCTCTCTCTGAAGTACATCAGCGGTTTAACTGTTTAATTATAGATCTGAAAACCGTTGGTAAGGAATATTCTAACTTTGAAATTCTGACAAAGTTCTTAGAATGTTTACCTGAAAGCTGGGACAGTTATTCAATGTGTCTCAAGCTATCAAAGGATCTAAAATCTATGACTCTTTCTACCTTATATGGTACTATGCTCAATCATGAGCAGTCGTGTCATCTTAAGAAGAATCTTGTAAAAGATTCCAAAAGCACACCTGTTGCTTTAATCTCAGAGTCACCTTCCACTCAGCGATCTACTATCACTGTCACTGAGTTGGAAACTAACTCTGAATGCTCATCAGATGCTGACTCTTCAGATCTTGATGAATCTATGGCTCTCCTATCTAATAAGTTCAGGAGATTCGCCAAAAAAGAAAATTTTCAGAAAGAACAAGCCCCTCGCACTCATTGACAAGCCTAGATCATCAACCCCTGTTGATAAGGCTACTGCTACCTGCTTTAACTGTGAAAAAGTAGGACACTTTGCTAGTGAATGCAGGTCAAAGAAAGTCTATAAACCCTCAGCTTTCGCTAAGAAATCCTCTAACCCCAGGGCTAGAGATGACAAGTATCAAAAGCTGAAAGATAAGTATGCAAAGCTGAAAAGCTTTAAGAAGAAAGGCAAAGGCCTGATGGCTGACTTTGATTGGGCTGCTTCTGATGAAGAAGAATCATCTGACTCTGAAGATGATGATGAGGCCAATCTCTGTCTCATGGCCAAAATCGAAGATGAGGAAGAAAATTCTGACATTCCCTCTACTTCAGCCTCTGCTACCAAGGTTCGGAAGGGTATCTGGTATCTTGATAGCGGATGCTCTAGACACATGACTGGAAAGAAAAACATGCTCTCTGAATACAAGGAAGAGAAGGGTCCCTCAGTGACCTTCGGTGGAAATGGAAAAGGCTATACCCGAGGTTTTGGTGTACTCTCAAATGGTACAACAACCTTTGGAAGAGTTGCATATGTTGAAGGACTGAAGCATAATCTTCTAAGCATAAGTCAGTTGTGTGACAAGGATAACAAAGTGATCTTCACTAAGGAATCCTGCTTTGTCGCTGACAAAAAGGAGAAGATAGCTCTCAGCGGTTATCTTATGGAAAATGTTTATGTTATTAACATGGACTCTACAACCACTGAGAACTCCTGTTTCTTCTCAAAAGCCTCATCTGATACAAACTGACTATGGCATAAGAGGCTCCCCCATCTCAACTTCAAGACACTAAACACTCTTTCTTCTAAAGAGTTGGTTACTGGTCTACCTCAACACTCATACGTTAAGGAGTCCTTATGTTCAGCGTGTGAGAAAGGGAAACAGACCAAAGCAAGCTTCAAATCTAAGCAAGTTTCCTCAGTGTCATCTCCTCTACAACTTCTCCATATGGATCTGTTTGGCCCTGTTAACAAACAATCCATCGCTGGAAAGAAATATACTTTGGTCATAGTTGAAGAATTATCTCGCTATACCTGGGTAATGTTTCTCCTTTCTAAGAGTGACACCCCTGAAGAACACCGCAACAAAATGGAGTCGCTGAAAGAAGAAATCGAACTATCATCGAAGCTGCACGTTCAATGCTCAGCGATTCTCACCTGCCTACTCAGTTTTGGGCAGAAGCTGTCAACACTGCTTTGTTTTACTCAAAACAGGTTGCTGATAGTCAAGAGATTTAAGAAAACAGCCTATGAACTTTTCCATGGGAGAAAGCCTTCAATTAGCTTTCTTCACATCTTTGGATGTCAGTGTTTCATACTGAACAAAAGAGACGCCCTTGAAAAGTTTGATCCTAAGGCTGATGATGGAATCTTTCTTGGATATTCTTCAGTTTCTAAAGCCTTCAGAGTCTTCAATCGTAGAAGACAGACTGTAGAAGAAACAATCCACGTTACTTTTGACGAATCCCGTTCAGCGAACTCTAGACCTTCTGCTGATACTGAAGAACTGAATCAATGGATGTTTTCTCATCTTGGTGATTCAGAACACATTCCCACTCCTCCACCTCATACTCATTCCGCTGAAGATGATGATCCTACTATCATCCCAAGCATGCAGAATAGTGAAGCTGAAACATCATGGGTCTCAGTTGTTCCTATTAACACTATGCCTGCTTCTGAACCTTCTTACTCGGACATACCATCTACTTCTCAGCAATCAGTGAATGAAATGACATCTGAACCTCTTCCTCTCTTTGCTGATATACCAGAAGTTGCTGAAGCCTCATCTTCAGCTCCTCCAGAAGTTCAGATTGAGTCAGCGACTTATGCTCCGGCTCAACGATGGACTATAAATCACCCTATTGATCAAATTCTTGGTGATCCAAACGTTGGTGTTCAGACTCGACGAAGTGCAGGTAATATTTGTTTAATTGTTAACTTTATTTCTCTAATTGAACCAAAGAAAACAGATGATGCCCTCCAAGATCCAAATTGGGTCAGCGCTATGCAAGAAGAGCTGACTGAATTCGAAAGAAACATAGTTTGAAAGCTTGTTCCTAGACCATCCGACAAGTCAGTGATAGGCACTAAATGGGTCTATCGAAACAAGTTAGATAAACATGGAACTGTAACCCGCAACAAGGCTCGACTTGTTGCTCAGGGATACAGACAAGAAGAAGGTATAGATTACGACGAAACCTTTGCTCCAGTGGCAAGACTAGAAGTCATTCGTCTATTCTTAGCTTACGCAATACACAGAGACTTCAAAGTTTATCTGATGGATGTAAAGTCAGCGTTCCTCAATGGAAAGCTGAATGAAGAAGTCTACGTTGAACAACCTCCAGTATTCTCAGATCCTAAGCATCCAGGTTATGTTTATAAACTGGATAAGGCACTTTATGGCTTAAAGCAAGCTCCTCGTGCATGGTATGACACTCTTTCCTCTTATCTCCAAATTGAAAAATTTGAGCGAGGTAAAATTGATAAAACTCTATTTTTCAGGAAAGTAAAAGGTCATATTATTCTTGTTCAAATATATGTCGATGATATTATATTTGGTTCCACTAACCCTGACCTTTGTACTCGTTTCGCTGATAGAATGAAAGCTGAATATAAAATGAGTATGATGGGTGAGCTAACATATTTCCTTGGTCTTCAAATCAAACAGAATGAAAAAAGAACTTTCATTCATCAGGGAAAGTATGTTAACGATATGCTGAAGAAATTTAATTTAACTCAGAGTTCAGCTATGAAAACCCCTATGGCACCACCGCTGACACTAAACAAGGATCCTTCCGGAAAACCTATTAATGTCACGATGTACCGTGGGATGATCGGCTCTCTTCTGTATCTTACAGCTAGCCGACCTGATATTATGTATGCTACTTGTTTGTGTGCACGATATCAAGCTGAACCTAAGGAATCTCATTTGATCGCTGTAAAGCGAATCTTTCGTTACCTTAAGGGTACTCCTAACCTAGGTCTTTGGTATCCCAAAGACTCAGGGTTTGATCTAATCGCCTATTCAGATAGTGATTTTGCAGGTTGCAAAATGGATAGGAAAAGCACCACAGGAGGATGTCAGCTCCTGGGTGGAAAGCTGGCGAGTTGGACAAGTAAAAAGCAAAACTCAGTATCCACCTCAACCGCTGAAACTGAGTATGTAGCCGCTGGAAGCTGTTGTTCTCGGGTGTTGTGGATGAGAAATCAACTACTGGACTATGACCTTCAGCTCTCGAAGATTCCAATCTATCGCGACAACACAAGTGCCATCGTTATAGCCAATAATCCAGTGGTACATTCAAAGACCAACACACATCGAAATCAGGTATCATTTTATCAGAGATCATGTGATGAATGGTGATATAGAACTTCATTTTATCTCAACTGACTTTCAGTTAGCTGATCTATTTACCAAACCTCTTGATGAGACAAGATTCAATTTTCTCATCAGCGAGCTTGGAATGCTGAACTTAGAAGAGTAAAATCTTCAGCGGTTCACATTTGATCAGTGATATTAATGAACTTGTATAACCCTATTCATCATCTACCCCCTGAACAAAATTGATTCGCTGATATATGGTATGTTCTTTCTTACTCGCTGACGTTCGCCTACAAATGCAAGATTTCAAAACAAATTGCATCGCTGAATATCTCTTCCTTTCAGTGATACTTTGAAATTTCAAAACCTAACACTGATATTTCTATTCAGTGCTTCATGTTTTCAAAATGTCCCTGAGTTTTCAAAATCCTCAGAGACATCCTAAAATATGAAAGGACGTTTGTGACGTCATCACAACGGATAAGTCATGGCACGTTTTCCCTGACACGTTCGCCCGTTTCGACTTACTTGTCCAATCAAATTCAAGGGACGTGTCCGTGTCATCATGAAAAACGTTTCCGCTCATAGTTTTTCTCTCTCTACTCTCACTATATAAACCCTTTGCGTTTATATTTTTACCTTTTACGCGAACATCTTCTCTTACAAGCAAGAACACTGTTGCATTTTGAACTCTTCATTTCCAGAAATTGGTCATCTTCGTCTTCAACAACTAAGGTTAATATTCTTGTTATTTACCTTCTATTAACTTGTTTCTGATCTTATTATTGTTTTTAAAAGATCAAACAAAAGAACTTTCTTAAAATGAAATCATTTTGTCTTCATGGTTGTTCTTCAAGTTTAAAACAAAAATCTTAAACTTGTATCTTCATATGTTTTTCCAGAATCATGTCTTAAAAAGGAAACTGGAAAATAAGACATTCACTAGTTTTTGAATCTTTGTCAAAACTTAAAAAACCATAGTTTCTACAAAACCCTAAAACCCTTATTTCGGATATTCTATCCATTTTAAGATCTTCTGTTCATATTCTTCATTTTTATATTATAAACAGAAATGGCATCCTCTACTGAAGCTCCTACCACAAAGTCCCCTACTGCTGCTGAGGTTACTGTAATCACAAAAGCTCATCAGGTTACTTTTAAACTCGAGCAAGTTACCTTTCAAAGCAACAACCCATATGCTCTCTTCGATTTCCCTCAAAAGAAGCAGGTCACACATCTTGATGACGCTGTAAACTTCCTCAATACCTGTCCTCTATCGACAGCTCTTACCATTGCACCCCCCGCTCATCGGATTCTACTAGCTCAGTTCTGGTATTCTGCCAGAAGAGCTCAGATCACCTCTACCAAGGACCCAGAGAAGAAAATCGATGTCATCCTATTTGACACTGACCATGGAACCTCCAAGATCACACCTGGTAATATCAGGTGTGCCCTAAACCTCCCCGCCACCACAAAAGAGAAACACTTTGTCCCTCTACCAAATCCCAAAAACCTAGCCGATAGGGAAGCCCCGATTGCGTTCTTTGATGCAATGAAGTACGTATGGGACTCAGGGAGAGACGAACTCCCTGAGAAGAAGCTGACTGCCATCAAGAAGTCCAAAATGCCAAGCGAGATGAACTTCGTCTTTGCTCATTTGATCAGATGCCTGACAGCGAAAACTGGATCAACGAACCAAGCATCACAACTCCAACAGGCCATGGGGTACTCACTACTGAAAGGTCTCCACATTGATTGGGCAAAAATCATTTACGATGATATGATGCTCAGGGTGGATGCAGCTGACAGACCAACAACTGTTCCATATCCTCGGGTTGTCAGTGCCCTCTTCCATCAAGGCTTGAAAGACAAATACCCGAAGGTGGGTGACCTGAGGCTATCAAAGGTTGGCCCTAAAGTTCTTGACTTCAAGCCCCTGCCAAATTGCATCGCTGAATATCTCTTCCTTTCAGTGATACTTTGAAATTTGAAAACCTAACACAGATATTTCTATTCAGTGCTTCATGTTTTCAAACTGTCCCTGAGTTTTCAAAATCCTCAGAGACATCCTAAAATATGAAAGGACGTTTGTGACGTCATCACAACGGATAAGTCATGGCACGTTTTCTCTGACACGTTCGCCCGTTTTGACTTCCTTGTCCAATCAAATTCAAGGGAAGTGTCCATGTCATCATGAAAAACTTTTCCGCTTAAGGCCCTAAAGTTCTTGACTTCGCTCCCCTGCCAAAATGAGGTACATCTCTCTAAACTCTTATCTATTCTAAATCCCCCCACTTCTTCTATTTCTGCGGCTACCTCAGCGGTAATCCCAACTGCTGATACCCAGGCTGCAACCTCCACTCCTTCTAAGAAAAGGAAACACTCTACTACCTCACTTGATTCTCAAAGGATCAAGAAAACCAAGGAGCAACCCCCCAAGTCCTCACAGGCTGAAGACTCCATGACTCTTTCTGTACAAGAGTCGCTGGATAGTTCTGTGGTACGCTCTGCCACAGCTAATCAAGCCACCCCTTCCATACCAATCTCAGCGTCTCTAAACGCTGAGGTTATAAACTTGGAACTGAACCCCCCTCCTTCAGACTCTCTAAGGACTGAAGAAGTATTTCTCAGCGGATCCAACGATGAACCTCTCACCAAAACCCTCTTCTCAACCATCACCCCTCCCACCATTCCTTTGGACACTCCACCTGTTTTCCCCCCATTCTCTGCAACAAACATCATCCTCGATACAACAGCTGCAACTTTACAGGGGATGATGAATCAAAACATAGGATCTGCAGGCACTTCTATGCGCCAAGGCACTCTGGAAGGCGACATGGAACATTACTCAGGTTATCGAAGTTTCGAGGACTTCACCAACCCACCTGCAGGTATACACAAAACCATACACAATCCTCTCTCAAAATCCCCAACTTCTGAGCTTTCCTTTGTTCACAAGTTATTAACTGTTGCAGGTCCTAATTAGGGAGATATCAACACCTCCCTGAAAGACTTGGTGACAAAGGTGGACTCTCTCACCACCACACTCTCTGCTAACTCTTCAGCGGTTACAAACGCTGGAGATGCTCTAAAGACGCTGATCACTGAGGTCGAAAAGAAATCCTCCAGTGCTGATCTGGAGAAGGTGGAAGGTAGCATTGGTCAATTTGCTACTACTCTCACTGAACACTCCACCGCCAACAACACTCTCTCCACCAACTTTACAGCCCTGTCCAATGAAGTCACATCATTGAAGACAGAGGTTGGAACTCTTAAGGGAGAGGTGTTTACGATCAAGACTGAGGTTGGCACTGTCAAAGATCTACTTCAGCAAATCCTCGACCGCCTGAATGCTGCTACTTGTGCTCCTTCGCATTTTACTCAGGTGGATCGAGAAGTTCTTCAACGAATCACTCCCGCTATATCTGGCCTGGAAGACAGATTAGGTAGGATTGAAACCTGTGTTAGAATCCCTGGCCTGGAAGACAGGGACCCAATGCACACTGATGCCGCTGCTACTGGAATTCCGGTTACCTCCCCCAATCATCATGTGGAAGAGGGGGAGAAGACTGAAAACCTTCCCCTTAATGTTGAGGGGGAGAAGAAAAATCTTGAAGACCTTCCCCATAACTCTGAGGGGGAGGGTATTGCTTCTGATGCTGCTACCAAAAAACCTCAGGGAGTTGAAAACCCTGAGGGAACCGAGAAACCTCCCTCTGAATTTGAGGAGCAGCAACTCGATGATCAACCCGAAGTTGTTGCTGATGTAACCGAACCCTATGCTGATGAGGAAGAAACTGAAGAAGAAGCTGAAGACGATGAAGACGTCAACATCGTTGATGATGAACCATCATCATCTCCTAAAAATGATGATGATGATGACGATGATGATGATGATGACTTCTTCTTCGTCCAGCCAATCAAAAGAGCCCTTGCTCAAAAAGGGGTCATGATAAATGAACCATCAGGGGAGGGGACAAAGAAAAAGTCTGCAGCGACTGAAGCAGACAAAGGCAAAAACAAAGGCCTCGCTGCAGAAGGCAATCTGACTATCCAACAAAGAAAGCCAGTTTGTCAGGTACAATATCTTTTCTTCCCTTACACTGCATCCCTCCTCTATCCTTTCTCAACCTCAGTTCTCCTCTCCATAAAACCTCTATACACTTAAACCCCATTCTTTTCTCTATCTCTTTCTTCCAAATGATCTTACTTAAGCGATCGTTACGTTTTAGCCTGTCCTCTCCCCTGCTTGAGGATACAGCTGAAGTTCCTCCTACTGCATCAACAATAAATCCAGCCCCGAGTGCTGAAGAAATCATCCCAGTCTTAGACTTCGCTAAGACTGATGAACCTGAAGAACAACTGCTCTCTCACAAAAACAGACCTTCCTTGGCTCCTCAAACGCTAAGTGAAGAAGATCTAAAGAAGAGAGAAGCTATGATCAAACATCTTGAAGATCAGCGAATCATCCTTCCTCGACACAAAGTCAATGTTCCTAAGTTCAGACTATCAAGAAAGGAATTCACTGAACATCTCAAAGTTGAAAAACAACTAGCCGATCGAAGGAAAGCTGAAGAACAAGATAAAGCCTACGCCATCCAGCTTGTCCAACAATCGGTGAAGGATCCTGATCGGAAGAAAACTCCCATTGATGTCCAACGTCAATTGTGGGAAGACGCCCAGAAGATCATCGAAGAAAAGACCAAGGTATCTGACTCTATGCTGAAATGGTGCAAAGAAAGACTGCACTATCGATACAGGGTCTCCAGGATCAACAAGGTGTACATCAGGGGAAGAATGTCAATCAACGTTCCTGTAGTTGATGTTGACTTACTCAGATAAAATGGTACTAAAGAAACCATTTACGCATCTTCAATCAAAAACTACGGTTTCTCTGAGTGGTTGGAGATGAGAATAGCCATTCAGCAATCACGTTCACAATTCAAAGGCCATGTCGAGAAAATTATAAATTCTCAGATCGACTTGGTTTCATCTGCTGTGGATATTCCTCCTCCTCCTTCTAATCCAGTTCAACGAAGAAGGGCCTCTGCAAAGAAAAAGATAATACCTTCAGAATCAGGCCCTCCTATCAGAAACAAAACAGGTATTGGTTTTTCACGTGCTGAAGTACTTGGTCCTGAACCTGACCTCTCAGCGCTCGACACCTCCATGCCCCCTGGTGAACGCTTCATCCCTGGAAAAGTCTTAAGCGAACCTTATGGTATCTTTTTTCACGACTATGATGGACGAGAACACTTTCAACGCATCTCTGAGCTACCCATCACTCATATCGAACAGCTCAGGGATCTCGTCTATTGGTGTGAATTCATAAAATATCTTCTCGAACACTTCATGAAGCCCCTGATCTTCAAAGAAGCAAAGAATAGACGGGATCTTGGAGAAACCGTCCCTGACTGGATGATCCCTACAACAAAGTCCCTTGATGAACGTCTCATTAAGGATGAACCTGTATAGCTGATAGGATTCCTTATCATTCCTCTATCTTTATCAACTTGTATCTTTTGTACTTTTAATTTAATTTGATGTACTTGTAATTTTTCCACTTCCCTTTGTAATTTATACGAAGTTTAAAGAAAAATTTCAGCGAATGTACTTTACTCCATCAGTACTGAAAAAGATCCCAGAAAACAATAAAAGGGACAAATAGTTTATGAGTTCTTTTTATCCTTATGTTTTCATAGTTAGCAATTTTCTTTTGTTGCTATGTCAATATCAAATAGGGGGAGATTGTTGATCCAAACCCTCAGTGACTTGATAATGACTCTTTAAGAAACACTCAGTGAAAATTGTAAGTAGACAATATGTATTAGAGTTTCACTATCGCTGATAAGTACTATGTCTCTACAGTACCGCTGATAGGAAACTCATGTTTATTAAATTATGTTCAGCGATACTGTTCATCAATACAGCTCTGAGCCTGTTCAGTCTTATTGATGATCGCTGATAATTTTAGTTGTTTACTTATGATCCCTGAAGACAAGTTTCACGTCAACTATGTTGTACGCTGAAGTCGAAGATCAAGCCAAAGAACCAGCGACAAGTCTACTAATGAACTGATGCGGATATCAGCGAAGCCAAGATTTGTCCACTCAACGTGAAGTTTCAAGTAGAAGACTTCAGCGAACGTTGAACTTTATCACTCAATGATAAAGTACTGTTCAACGAACGCTGATCATGAAGTCTTCCTCTACAAGTTACTTTTGTCTTACCCCCTTGCACGTCTCCGTACAAACTGTCAAAACGGACATCCCTTTTGTCCAGAATTGTACAACCAACTCTGATTCTACATTGTTCATCATGCGGCTACTAGGTTGTCTACATAGGTCAAACCATGCAACCAATCAGCTGCTACCACGTGTAAAGTTGTACTGCTGTGCATTAAATGCATGCAGTATATAAGAAGAACCCTACTTCAAAAATGAAGTGCTCGGCCAATCTTCTTCTCTCTACTATCTTTGTGTTAGAATATTAGTCTTTAATATTCTTATCTCCTTTCTGTCTTAATTCTAGTGCAAGAAACTTAGTGTTCTCATAACTTGTTTATATTAGGATTATTCCTTAATCTTGTTCTGCAACAAGTTGTAAATTGTTTGATAAATATCAATAAACAATTTGGAAAAGTAAAATCTGTGTGTTTGTATTCAACCCCTCCCCCTTCTACAAACTTGTATAACCCTTTTGGGACCAACAAACACTTATCTTGAAATTGAAACTTTCATATGTTCTCCCCCTTTTGATGATTGTGAGCAACATGATCATCAAAACTTCAATATCAATTTCAGCAGTCTTTGAATATACCAATAACAATCTCCTCCTTTTGATCTGATAAACGCCAATTCCAAAAATATTTATCCGAATCTTTTCAAATTCAGACAATATGAAAGTGGTAACCCTGAAACAACTGATGAATCAGTTAAAATGCCTGTAAGTTGCACAAAGCCACTTAGTACAACAATGAGCTTTTTGATGTTCACTCCCCCAGGGCTTCCATTCAATCATCGAAAAAACACTAACGAATTTCTATGAACGTTATGACAAGAAACCATATTCCTTGTGTGTACGTGCAAGTGTAGAAATGATTGAAGCAACTTATGCTTGAATATTATAGGCTCAAATTGTGTAAACTGTTGGGACAACAACAAGTTTCCACGGACTCAATGTGCATGAATGAAGAGAGAAGGTGGGGCAAACTTCCTTCTTTTTCAATATCTAAACCTTCCGAATGAAGATTAGATATATAATATGCAGCGTCCCCAAGAAAAATTGAAACATTTCTTTGTTGAGAAAAAAATGAGTGGTTGGTGGGGTTAATGCAGAAGTTGGCATGGGCTAGTTGCCTGTTTCAATGATGGTCACCAAAGAATGTGAACCAATCAGTAATGTGGCTGCCAGGCTCAGAAAGTGGTTGGTGCAGAGTTCTCTTATTCTTTTAACTCTGTTCTCATACCCTCTTTCTGTTTTTGATCCGCTCACTTCTAACCAAACTCTCATTTTCATTTACCTCAGCACAATGAGATACTCAAGGAATGGGGTTTCATCCTATTATGCAACTTTGGATCATGGAGGTTGTGTCTACTACATCCTATTCGGTGATTGTAAATGGCCAATCGCATGGTTTCTTTAAGGGTGCGAAAGGAATTCGACAAGGTTGTCCGTTGTCACCATACCTTTTCACGTTGGTTATGGAGGCGTTTACTTGCTTTCTCCGGAGAAGAATTAATGAAAACTCGGTTCTTCAATTTCATAAGGGATGCTCTCGGTTATCCCTTACTCATCTATGTTTTGCGGACGATTTGATGGTCTTTACTAGAGGTGATGTCTCACCCTTGGCCAGTTGTCTCGGTTTTTGTCTTACCGTATTATCCATGCAGGGGGGTTCTCGAGGAGTAGCACGGTTGCGGAGGTGGTAACTTCGATCCAAGGGTGGCCTCCAGATTGGGTAGAGCGATGCTCGGAGTTGTCTTCTACACCTGTTCCCCCTTTGTACCATGATGTTTGGGATCGAGTCATGCGGATTAATCGACAAAGCAATCTGGTTCCGTTTATGGTGTCGGAAGTGTGGAAAACCTTTGATGGGCCGCATCAAGAGGTGTTTTGGCATAAGATGTGTTGGTTTCCTAGGCACATCCCTAAACATTCCTTTTGCTTATGGCTTGCGTTTCGTATGCGACTACCAACTCAAGACCGAATACAAAGTTGGCGTGATGATGTTTTACTTTGTGGTTTATGTAATCAATGCATGGACTCTCATAACCATTTGTTCTTTGATTGCATGTTTTCGACTCGTGTGTGGAGTGCTATTAAGGCTGATATGCATGCTGCTCATGTCCCTAATGCATGGGATGATATTCTTGAGGCCATAAATCAGAAATGGTGGCATCCGGGGGACCTTCGGACCAACCTTATTTTTGCGGCGACTATCTATTATATATGGCAAGAAAGGAATAATCGGCTATTTTTTGATAAAAAGCGGATGGTTGACCAATTGGTCTCAGAAATAAAAAAGATGGTGCTTTTACGTGTTGCGAGATTGGTGGATCATGTACCTACGGCTAGGGGGGATGGAGGCCGAAGATATTCAACTAAACCGATGGATTGCTCGTTTTTTTATTATGCGGATTTTGTTGCGACGGTGTTAGGCTCTTGTGGCGGTGTTCTTTTCATTTTCTTTTCTTTGCTTGTGCTGTCAATTTCTTTGTGTTTATTTTGGCTTTTAACTTTATGGTATAGCATGATTGAGATATTTGATGTTTCTTTAGTTGGGATCTCTAACCCGTATTGGGCCTGTCCGATATCGTGGGTGGAGTTCCTTGTTGGGAGGGAGTCCCTCGCCTTGTAGGTGTACATTTTTTCTTTTGTCTATATATTGCCAGGAGTTCCGCCTCCTTTCCAAAAAAAAATGAGATACTCAACCGTATGAGTTATCTCCCCCACTCTTTGATTTCGACCCCTCACCCCTCAATCACTCAAGGATAACTTCTTGGGTAGGAAACAACGGTTAACGTGGATCCATAGAAGTTCTTTAATAGCTCACACTGATTCCCATGAATTTTTGTCCTAAAATTTTGTGTTGTTCAACAGTTTAGCTTGAACAAATATGAATCTCATCTTTTGAATTACGTTGTCGTCAGAATGTATGCTCCTCAATAATCATGAAATATTTGAGCATTTGAACCTTGAAGATTTCTCAAAAAACAAGAATATTTGAAAGAATGAAATGAATTCGAAAGACTTGTTTGAGAATCTGACAAAATATCAATCAGATCGAATATGAAGGATAATCATGTAAGGTTCGGGTATCAAAGAATTGATTTTTTTATATGAACAAATATAAACAATCTTTGAATGAAACGCTTAAGTTCTTACGCTGAAATGAATATGATGCTCAACAAACATTGAAATACAAACGGGAGTATTACCATCGAAAAATGTTTCGTTTTGAGACATGGTAATAACAAAGTCAATAAGAAGTTGAACCGGTGTGTATGAATACTTGAAAGTATATAGAAAAGATAATACGCAAGTATTAATCTTTAGAAACACACGGTCAGAAATGATGTTACGATAATCCGAGATCTATATATATATATATATATATATATATATGAAAACATTTAAAATCACACCTCTAAATTCATAAAATCTGTTTGAATTAGAGAAGTGGTTTGAACATTTAAGAAAACATTTTCATGCTTGAAAGTCGTTCTTCTTTCAAACAATCTCAGATTAAGTTCAGAAGATACTTAAAGTCAAATGTTTAAGCTCCCCCTCAATCATGATAGATTGATGTAAAATTAGATAAGCTCCCCCTCAAAATCTGCAAAAGATCTTAAGGAAACAGAATCAGTAGATGTAATAATCAAAGTCTTAAAACAATTAAGTACGAGTTCTAAACTGATGTGTTTAGAAGTCAAACACATTGAAGTACGAGTCCTGATCTGATATGATCAGAAGTCAATAATAACTTGTATGCTCGGGTTCTAAATTGACGTGTTTAGAAGCCATAATCTCTTTGAAATCCGGATTCTAAACTGATGTGTTTAGAAACCATATTTGTGTATGCTCCCCCTACAATGAAGAATAAAAAATATGTCAATAAGCATATAAACCAAAGATTAGAATTTCTCCCCCTGAAATTATGCATATATTTCAGCATAGGTACTCTTCTTCAAAAAATGCACACTTCATTTATGTTTTCTAGTCATGTGTTTGGTATAGTTCTGTCAATCAGCACCACACATGATGAACCTGCAAAATAGATTAAGTAGATTTTGGTACCCAATGGAACTTGGGTCCTGGCTTGTTATATGTAGTTCTTTTTGAAGAAATATTATAAGTACCATACCAAAAATAATCATTTTCTTGCTTAATAAAATCATGAGTTCCACAAGAAGAACAACAAAGTTGCTTTTGTGCCAACTTGATCAAATGATTTGCAGAATATATAGGATTAGGTTTAGCAAAAGACTTACCTTTATAAGCATTGTTCTTCTTGACGGTTGATTTGGGAATAGATGATTTCGGGGCATCTTTTACAGGTGAAGAACCTTTTACCTTCCATACCATCTTTACAGGCCTAAAGATAGGTGTATCTGAACTTGTAGCATCACGGTTGTAGAAAAATTAGAAGGACATATATGATCTCTTGATTTGACAGACTTTGTCAAAGAAGAATGTTCATGAACAGAACCAGAAGCAGTCTTTAACGAACAATCTGAATCAGTTGAACCATCATACGACGATTAAACAATAGTATCGGCACTAAATTGTTCAGATGATTTAACTTTGATCTTAATTGCTTCCAATTGTTGAACTTTGTCGGACATAACATTTCTTTCTTGAACAGTCAGGTCAAGTTTCTTATGTAGATCAGATTTGATCTTTTGCTCTTTCATAGCTTCCGTTGCTAAAGCAAACAACTTCCTTGTTAACTTTGAAATTTCGGCCTTAAAGATGTTTCTTTCTTCATCAAAACTCTTCTCGGATATGTATTAAAAAATTTCCATGTTTTTCTTTTGAAAATTATGCTTTTCGTTTTCAAAAACATTCTTCTTTTCAATAAACTCTTTTCTCTCTTTTTCCAACAAAAATTCCAATTCAGATATTTTCTTTGAAAGCCTAACATTTTTTGATTCAAAAACTTTTCTTTCAATATCAGAATTCACTCTTTCCTTCTCAGATTTTTCTTTTTCAAGAAATAAAACTTTTTCAAAATCAGAAATTTGTTTTGAAAGTTTTATGCATTTAAGTTCAAGAGCTTTTTTTCCTTCTCAAAACTAACTCTCTTTTCATCAATCAAAGCATTATGGTCATGAAGCTTCTTAGAGGAGTCAAATTCACAAGTTGTTCCTTTGTCATAAACCTTAGTTTTTGAATTCTCCTTGGGAACAAAGTTAGATTGAAAATTATCATCTGAATCAACAAAATAACTTCCAAATCCTTTTTAGAAGAAGAAGAATTTTCAGGAGTGAACCACGACTGAGATACAAATTCTTTTCTTTTTTTTCGAAAGCAATTTCCATATCATTTACTTCTTGAGAAAGCTCATTTATTTTCTCTTCAAAAGATTGTCTTTCAATTTCAAAAATGACTTTCTCGTTCTCGAATTGTTCACGCTCAATATTGAAAACTTTCTCAAAATCAAATATATTTTTTTCATTTGTAAAAGAATTTTTTTTCTTTTTCTAAAGCGTTTTCCAATGTCTTAACTTTCTGAGAAAGTTCACTAATCTTTTCTTCAAGAAGTTTGCTTTCCTTTATAAAATTTTCTTTTTCACTTTCAAATTGATTATGCTCAGAGAGTAAAAGTTTCTCAAGATCCTACACTTGCTTAGAAAGCTGGAAACACTTTTGATTGACTTTCTGTTTTGCATCAAAAGCACTCTTGGATGAATCTGAAAACTTTTTAATTAAAGATTTTTCAATAATATTTCTTTCGCTTTCCAATTCAGTCTTGAAGCTGGAAGATATTTTCTTAAAACTATTTGAGTAAATAGTTGAAAGAAAATATTTTTCAAGCTCAAATTTCACCCTTTGTTCTAAAACAGAATCTTCAAGTTCACAGATCCTTCCTTCTAGAATCAAAGGTGGAACATATCTTTTTGCTTCAAGAGGTTTTTCATTGTTAGGTTTAGTAGCAAAAATATCAAAATAGTCATTCGAAAGTGTTCCATTCGGATTCTTTTTGTATTTTTCAGTCTCTCGAGTATAACAAAATGGAAGTTGCATTTTAGTTGTAGTTAATCTTTTCATGACTTCCTCTTATCTTACTTCTTCTTCGTTTGACCATGGAATTTCAAATTCAGGCCAATATCTAGCATACCTTAAACATTTAAAATCATACAACGCTGGTAAAGATCAACTTACCTTTGCCAAACGTTTAGGATTTTCATAACCAAGTCCCCAATATTTGTTAACAGAGCTCACTAACCTTGGTTTGTTCATATGAATAGTTTGCTCAGTTTGACCTTTCAAATAAAGCTTCTTTTCCAAATCTTTGATTTTGTCTAAAAACTCTGTATTTTGAGTGGTAATGGCTTTCAAAGAAACTTCACTCTCACTACTTTTTTCTTCTAACTTTTTGATTTTCTTTGTAAGTTCAGATATTTGAGAATCGGAAGATTTCTTATCCTTATCAAGCTTTTGATCTAGAATAGTTTGATTTAGATTTTTGTTTTCTTCTTTTTCCTTTTGCAATTGAGCACTTAGTCTATCTTCTTTATCCTTAGGTGGATCATCCCAACCCATAAACTCGAAGACATAATCATCCATTGTTACCTGAAAAGATTAAAAATGATCGTTATTAGATACTTCGTGAGAAGTAGATTTATGCACACACGATAATCAGAGAAAAATACTATTAAAGTCAGAAAAATTTTCAAAATCAAATTTTGAATAACAAATTATAAATTTGTCGTTCAAAAATTAATTCCGAAAAATTAATGTGGAATAGTGGACTTTAAATCGGCAAACCTGCAAAAAAATTAAGAAAAATATATCAGTTACGAGCAAAAGCAGGTAAAAATCGACAAAAATAACAAGAAATGAAGAATTACGAAAATAGGGACTAAAAATGACAATTGACGAAAGTAAAACGAAAAATAAGGATTAAAAGTGACAAAATCTTAAAATCAAAACTCAAGGGACTAAAAATGACACAATAATGAAACTTAAAACTCTAAGGACTAAAAGTGTAAAAACCTAAAAGATAAATGCCTAGGGACTAAAAATGTAATAGACTCAAACCTAAACTACAGGGATTAAATCTGACAAAAATTAAAAAAAACAACCTACAAGGACTAAAATTGTCAAATTCTAAAACTACTTAACTGTCATAACAGTAAATCTAACGGGAGGACTAAAGGTTTAAAGAATTTAACGGAAATGTTAACGAAAAGTTAAGAAAAACTAATTAACGGACACTAACTGACACTTAACAAAATAAGGACTAAAAATGAAACAAAAATTAACTAACTAACTAAAAAACTAACGAAATCTAACAAAACCTTAACGGAATTGGACTAAAATTGTTAGAAAACTAACGAACAACTAACGGACTTCGTTAACACTATTTATCGTCATCATCTTCAACGAACTGTTGGTTTCTAAAATTGATATCTTGCTCAAATCACAACCAAATTCAACGATTTTTGTCTCTACGTGTTCCACAATCGAAAACAAATCGAATGAAACAAAAATTTCATAATCATGCAAACAAAAATGACGAAGGCGTGAACTTGAACAACTCCGGCCGTGAAAATCGTTTTTCCGGAGTGGTTGTTTTCAGGCGACGAAAAGCTTAAGTTTCATGCGATCAGTAGGTTTCCTCGGACAATATGTGAGCGATTAGAACTTTCCTCGGTCAAAGTTCATGCGAGAAGTCCGTTTGATCGCACAACCGTATGCGACTAAATTTACCGGTGAGATCTTTTGTGCGACGAGATTTCTTATCTCATGAACCTTATGCGACAACGTTCAAGATTCGTTTCGTGCGACAAGGATGAGATCTGATCGCACAACCCTTGTGCGATCAAGATGAACACGATGATGTTCAACGTCCGATAACAATGAAATTTCCGGCGAAGAGTTATGCGACTCCGTCTCTGATCGCACGAGATGTTATGCGAGGAACTGATCGTACAAGAAGTGTGCAAGTTATATGAACTCTGATCGCACAAAACGTGTGCGGTCAAGATAAACGGCAAGAAATATGAAGTTTCCGGCGATAAAGTGCAGAATCCGGCGAGGTTCGGTTTTCTGGCGAGTTCGAAATTTACATTTATCTCGTTGATTTATGCATCATTTTTGAACCTGAAAGTTGTATGATGATCGAAATCTAAAACCGAAACGATCTGTGATGATTTCCACAAACAAATTATTCAAAATTTAAGAATTTATCATCATATCATGAAGAATCACGATGAACACCAAATCAATCTGTCCACTCCCCAAAATCACTGAATTTATGGTGTTTCTGATCTGAAACTTGATGTGTGCTCAAAATAGGAACATGAAACGATCTATCATCACAGCCTCAAACCTTTTAGAAGAACACCAACTATCAAACTAATAGAATTCAATTTCACTAACTTGATGCTCAACTCTGATCTGGATGCTGAAATCTGATCAAAATCAGTACAAGAAAAGATTCCGTGAAGTCAAAAATATCAAATCATAACAATAATGTGAAAATCGATCATCATTTTTAACTCTCACGAAGAACAAACACTGTTCACTTCCAAAATTTTTTAAAAATATGACTTTAGATCTAAGACACTTAAACTTGTTCGAAATTGATTTGAAGAAGATTTGAACAAGTAAATCAAACCAAAAACACAATGATTTGAACAATGATTTTCAAGAAAAATCTCAAAAACTAAAACATTTCTCAATTTCTTCAAAATTGACAAAAAATTCTTCAAATTAGTGCACAATTCAATCTGATTAGGCTCTGATACCACTTGTGAGCCCAATCTAATTAAATAACAATGTAAGAATTCATGGGATCTTCAATAGATTGAGAGAGAAAGATACAAAAGAGAATGAGATCTAATTTCTCTCTCTTGACTCTCTCTCTAGAAAGTCATCCATCTATTACAAACTCTCACGTATGAAATGAACTCCTAATTTCTATTACAAGAAACCTATTTATACCCCTTTGTCTATCACTTACTAACCTTGACTTTGACTCTCACCACCTTTACTTTGACTCTCAGCACCTTTACTTTGACTTTTACAATGACTTTTACTTCTTACATTTATACATAAATCTTGAATACATTTTTGCTCTAACATCTTGGTTTCACTGCAATCCGCATCAGATGATTAGTAGACCTGTCACTTGTTCATTAGCTTTGTCTTCGATTCAGCGATGAACTCCTTTGTCGCGAAACTTGTCTTCATATATTACAAGCAAACATTGATTACAAATGAACAATCAGTGATCATCAGCGAAACTGAACAAACTCAGTTATCTTTGATGTACATGTATCACTGAGAAATAATAAAGAGCAGTGGTTACCCATCAGTGATACTGAACAGACTCCATATGTTATCACTGATGGTGAAACACTAATACGTACAATGTCTACTTATAATTTTCACTAAGTAATTCTAAGGGTCATCATTAAATCACTGAAAGGGTTTGGATCAACACTAGCCTAAAGGCTTTTCAGCAACTCGACATCAACATTAGTTCGGACGAATCCTGATGCATCATGTGCGTGTGTGAGACCAAAGAAGGGGGAGAGACAATATGAGTGGTGAAGGGGGGGGGGGGGGGGGGCAGTGCTGTGAGTCGAAGGAGCACTGGCGTTGCTCGAAACTTCACGAGCAGTGATTTGAGTCAATGAGTTGGTTGGGGTTGGTGCCAGTTGTTCTTCAGCGGTATGAGGAATCATTATAGTGGTTGAGGTGACTATAGCAGATCGTGGAGCGGACAACGAATTGATCAAGAGAGGACTGTTGAGAGTCCATCACTGATGTTGTAGGGGTTTTCTCCTTAGGGGCTTTCTTGGCCTTTTTAGAAGGGCCAATATTGGCTTCAGATTGTTGTTTCTTATAAGAGGTGGTTTTGGTAGCTTGGTAGACTGTGAGGGCTGGGGAACAGTCGTAGCCACCATTAAAAGAGAAGAAGTAGATAGAGAGGATAAGAGTTCAGAGAGACTTACCTCGTTGTTGTTAGGCTGGCGGTCGAGGAGACGTTTTACCAACTTGGGAAGTGGAAGGTCACCTTCGGTGGGGTAGAGAGGACCAAGAAAGTGCTGAAGAACGTCCCTTATAAATCTGACGTAGGGAACAATTTGATCCCTTTTCCTGGTTGAGAGTCGGTGAAGGAGATGTTCAAAAAGGATTCTGGCATAGTCGATCTTGCGACCAATAAGCATTGAGAAGCAAATGTTCATCGTAATTCGACTAGCCTGTTCCATCTCGCCAATCTTTCCATCATACTCTAGATGATGTGAGAAAACATGTACCCAATCGCTGTAGGTATGCGATTCTTAACGATCTTCGATCGTGACTTCTTGGGTTGTCCTTTAAGGAGTTCCCAGTCGTACTTCATTGCATCCAGAAAGGCAACAAGTTCACCGTTAGTGGGAGTGGGGTCTGTTGATCCCACTTTTGACTCAACAATGACATTTAAACCATAAATGTTCAAAACAGAGTAAAATAGGATCAAAGTGCGGAAGCGTTTTGAGAACAGTTTGGGTTGAAAATAATGGTAGATAACACACAATAAAGATATGAATGCATGGGGACGATGTGCCCTTGATTTTTGTGGAGCATTTCCAATTGGTGCTTGGTACGCGAGATGCTTTGGTGGATCCTACGATGTCGGCTGATTTCTTTATTCGTATGCTTTCTTTATCCGATGCTCTTTTTTCGCCCTATCTCGGATAATGATATAAAGAAGGCCATGTTTCAAATTGGGAATGTTAAGGCACCCGGTTCGGATGGGTTTTCGTCCAAGTTTTTTAAATCGGCTTGGGATGTGGTGGGACCGGAGGTGTCGATTGCCATCCATAATTTCTTTTATAGAGGGCACTTGGCGAAGGAGCTCAACCACACTTTGCTATGTTTGATCCTGAAACGAGCTAATGCCACAAAGGTAACGGACTTCCGTCCTATCTCTTATTGCTCGGTTATTTATAAGTGTATTAGCAAAATTATTGTTGAGCGGATGAAGCATTTCTTGAATAATTTGGTGGGTGAGGCACAGTCGGCATTTATCCCTGGGCGACGCATTTCGGATAATATATTGATGGCCCATGAGCTTGTCAAGGGATATCACATTGATTCGGGCCCTCCACGTTGTGCTTTTAAAATAGATGTGCAAAAGGCGTATGATACTGTTGATTGGACATATCTCCTTAACATGCTTGTAGGGATGGGATTCCACCTAGTTATGGTTTCTTGGATTAAGGAGATGATCACCTCTCCGTCCTTTTCGATTGCAATTAATGGAGATACGTATGGGTTTTTTTTAAAGGCGCTCGGGGTCTAAGGCAAGGTGACCCTCTTTCTCCTTATCTTTTTACCATCGTTATGGAGGGGTTTTCTATGCTTTTTCGCAAATGCATTGAGGAGGCCGCCAACTTTGGCTATCACAAAGGGTGTGGTGATCTTGAGATTACACACCTTTGTTTTGCGGATGATTTGTTCGTTATTACGCGGGGGGATGTGGAATCGGTCGAAGTTCTCAAACGCGCTCTCCATATTTTTAAACTGCGATCGGGCCTCTCTCCGAGTATTGATAAGAGCGAAGTGTTCTTTGGGAATGTTCCCGCTCCCACGAAAGATGCTATTCTTGCTTGCCTTCCATTCCGTATGGGAACATTTCCGATTAGATACTTGGGGGCGCCGTTATCACCCAAAAGGTTGAAGGTGGTGGATTTTGGTGTTTTGGTAAGCAAGGTAAGGGGTCGAATACACAATTGGAAGGCAAATTTTTTGTCGTTTGGAGGTAGAAAGCAACTTATTGCCTCGGTCCTCCAATCGCTCCAACCTTATTGGATGGCAATTTTTGAGCTTCCTGTGGGTGTCATCCAGGAGATTGAGGCTTTGTTTCGGGACTTTTTGTGGGCACAAGGGGATTCCTCGAAGGGAAAGTGTCGGATTGCTTGGGAGAAGGTTTGTAGGCGTAACGAGCGTGGGGGTCTTGGGCTTAAAAGGCTCACAGCATGGAATCGGGCCCTTCTTGCTAAAAATGTTTCGGATATCATCCGCAAACGTAGTTCACTGTGGGTTAAATGGGTTTATTGGCATTGCTTAAGAGACACTCCCTTTTGGATGGCTCGGAGGAATTTGGTTTGGTCGTGGGTTCTTGTCAAATTAATGAACCTTCGGCCTCACCTACGTAGATTTTTTCGTGTTGTGTTAGGCAATGGCAATGATACAAATGCATGGAATGATGTATGGCTTCCGTGTGGTCACCTGTCCTCGATCATGTCTTTCCGGTTTATTACAGCGCAAAATTTCTCACCTACGACTACGGTTCAGGATTTGGATGACAGCATTCATGGAGTGTGGCCTTAAGCTTGGGTGGATCGTTATCCCTAGCTTGCGGAAGTTCAGCTTCCCCTTTTGCAGCCTCCTGATCGGGATAGGATTTGTTGGGTCGATGTGCATGCCAATTAGGTTGACTTTTCGGTTCGTGAGGCTTATCGATCTTTGGATGGTGTATATGAGGTGATCCCTTGGTGCAAGAATGTATGGTTTAAGGGTCACATTCCGAAACAAGAATGAGGTGACTACCTTGAAAACTGAAGTCATGGATCTCAGAACTTTGTTGGAGAATAAGGCTAAATCTGTTGAAGAAAAGGTAGATACTGTTAAAATCTCTTTGGAATCTCATCAAAAGGAGATCAAAGAGGATTTCTCAAAGTTTCAATAAGTTATTCTAAAAAGCATGGATGATTTGAAGACTTCTCTGCTTCAATCCTTTAGTTCACATTTGGCTGTTGTTTCAAAGCTATTGGAGGTTATTCCTGTGTCTGCTGCTGTGCCAGAATCTTGTTCAACTCAGTCCTTTAAAAGGAAGTTTGATGATGATGACTCTCATGATCATCAAAAGGGGGAGAAAAGGCAAAAGGCAAGTACTGAGTTTATGGTTGTTCCAAGCAATAGTTCTGAGAAACAAAGTTCTGAAAATGTAATAGAATCAGAAGAAGTGGTAATGGAAAATACTTGTTCTAATATTGTTCTCTACACTAGAGACAATTTAGCCTATGAGTTTGAGCAAAGGAGGATGCAAAATATATTGGCAAGGAGGATGCACAAGATGATGATAAGTGTTCTGAATTGTCAAATTGTTCCCAGATGTCTGAGAAGTGTTACTCCAATTAAATTAATGGGTGAAAAAGATTGCACAGTTGAGTACCCAGAAAGATTTGAAGATGATGTTGCAGAGCATTTCTTTGATGACTTGTCACAAAAATTTGAAGTGTATGAAAGAGTTGCAAACATCTTTATGCCTCCAAAGTATATGTACATAAGCCCAATTATGATTCCAATACTTGAATTGCCTATCTTGGGAGAACCAATATGTGATTTCATTGTAAAACAGAAGAATGTTCATTTGCCCAGAAATTATCATTGTGATATCTTTCTTGAAGACAACTATTGGTCACTATACTGCAAAGAGGATGAATTTGTTGAAGTTGAGCACTTTATTGATGGGTACATGGATCAAAAGCTGCAAATGGTCTACTTTGAGGATTCTAACAGATTCAGAAAACCAGATGAAAGACTGTTCTTAAGGAAAAAGATTGTTAATGTTCTGGAGTTTCAAATAGAAGATTTTGCTGACCTCAAATATGTTAGTATTGAAGTTCTGAAAGAAGGAAATATTAAATTCAACTTTACAAGCTTTGACTTTCACAGGCTGTTTTTGGAGGATCAGATATTCTTGGTGAAATTCTTTGCATGTACTGAAGAAACATGGGTTGAGCTTGAGTTCAAAAGACTCTTGGGGATTTATGTCTGAAAGCTGTACATGTATGATTTTCAACTACCAATTAAAGCAAGAAAGGTCAAGTGCAATCTGACCTGCCCAAACAGAAGTCCAAAGCATGACACTAGCATTGTTGGGTTTGTTGGTAAGGGAATTGGTAATGAAAGGTTCATCTATGCAGATTCCAATAAACTTATTATGTTCAGATTGAATGATCTAGTGAAATACAACGATGCTACTTTGGAATTGTTATTGGTGAAAATGAAAGCAAATGTGGAAGGTAATAGAGTTTATGTGAAAGAAAAGTGTATAAGACATGTGAATGAAAGATTGGAGCTCATAATCAAAGTCAGAAACTGTCATAATTTGTTGCTATCAGAAGAAAATCCTAAGAAAATACTTCACATTGATTTTGTGTTCCCTTCAGAATATCAAGTAAATGGTGTATATGATGATATTGTTGAAGAAATCATTCCTGAAGTTTTTCCTGTTCAAGAAGATGTTCAGATGCAAGATGTTGAACAGAATCCTGAGAATTCTGAAGCTGGTTCAGAAGATGTGCCACTTGATCTGAATGCATTGTTCTTGGAATTCGAGTTACCAAACTTCTTTGAAAACAAAGTTGTCCAATACACTGATGTATTTCATGACAAGTCTCAAGAATCTCAGAGGTTTTATGCAGAGCTGATCAGATGCATAGGAAAGCAAAGAAATTATGTGTATTCTGACTTTATGATCACTGGCCTCAGAGAGATATGTGTAAAGAAGTTCAGAAAGAAATTGTTTGAGACTATTCAACAAGATGAGGAGGAAGTGGAAGAAAAGAAGGAGAAAAAGAATAAGAAGAAGAAGAAGGAGATTCTTCCTGATCCGGTGGCACTTAAAGCTGATTTGTACTCTAATAACTATTCTACTGAAGGTTATGATATATTTGAGACTGGCTACAAAATAAATACTTCAGATGATGGAGCCGAGTTAGAATAAGCAACGCTTCTACTAACAAGGCATTTTCAAAAGAGGTTCTATAAGACGCCGTCTCAAATAATATGAGGTACACGTCTGGCTCTCGGAAGTTTGAGAACAACAACAGATATGAGGGGAAGCCGTTTAAGGAGAAGAAGTTTGAGAATGTTGAGAAGAAGTATGAGAATAGAGTTGATGGCAAGAAGAAGTTTGAAGAGAAAACGTCTACTGAGGTGCCGAAGTGTTACGACTGTGGCACGCCTGGTCATTACGCTAAAGATTGTTGTAAGAAGGTACTTAGGAACTCTGACTACTATAAAAACCAAATGTTCCTAGCCAAACAG
Organism: Saussurea involucrata; assembly: GCA_033807775.1. Lineage (NCBI taxonomy): Eukaryota > Viridiplantae > Streptophyta > Magnoliopsida > Asterales > Asteraceae > Saussurea > Saussurea involucrata. The sequence continues at coordinate 28,379,667 of CM066316.1, forward strand.
AAAGAAGCGGGGAAAGCTTTACTGGTGGAAGAAGAGTTTTGGCTAGATCAGACCGATGATGAAGCGGAGAATGAGGAACAGGCAAACATGTGCCAAGCTGATGAGGAAGATACCTCGGATAATGACACTCGGGTAAATTCCTTTCCTACATCTCTATCGGATGATCATGACATAACTACTTTACTTAGTGAATTAACAGATACGCATAATAAATTAGCTGAATCAGAAAAGGTTTCAGCTACTTTATTTCGTGAATTGAATGTCATGAGACCAGGAGTTCGAGATTTAAAATCTAAGTTAGAAAAGGAAAAAGAACTAAAGTTTTAAATCAGACTATTCTTGCTGATAACATTGCGAAAGAAAAGATATATGTGGAAATTAAAACTATCAAGGATCAACATGAAGAGTTTGATAAAAAAAAAAAGATATTCTTTGATTCTCAGATTTCTGAACTAACCAAGAAAATCAAAGAGTTAGAAGAAAAGAATAATGAAAGTGACATTTCATTGAATGATTTTTCAAATCAAAATACTGAGTTTTTGAACAAAATAAAACATTTGGAAAAGAAGCTTTATTTGAGAGATCAATCTGAACAAACAATTCACATGAACAAACCAAGGCTTGTGAGTTCTATAAATAAATATTGGGGACTTGGTTATGAAAATCCAAAACATTTGCTAAACGCAATCACTTGTCTTCCAACGTTGTATGAATTTCAATTTTTGCGTTATGCAAGATATTTTCCTGAATGCGCAATTAAATGGTCAAATGTTGATGAAATTGAAAAGGAAGAAATAAGGAAAAGAACCATGACAATTAAAATGCAACTTCCTTTTTGTTATACTCTAGAGAATGAAAAATATCAAAAGAATCCGACTGGAAAACTTTCAAATGACTATTTGATATTTGTGCTACTAAACCTAATAGTGAAAAACCTTTTGAAGCAAAAAGATATGTTCCACCTTTGGTTCTAGAAGGAAGAATCTGTGAACTTGAAAAGGACTTTCTTTCAACTGTTTACTCAAATAGTTTACGGAACCATCTTCTAGTTTCAAGACTGAATTGGAAAAAGAAAAGGATATTCATGAAAAATCATTAATTAAAAGGTTTTCAGACTCATCCAAGAGTGCTTTTGAGGCAAAAGAAAAAAGTCAATCAAAAGTGTTTCCAACTTTCTAAGAAAGTGTCGGATCTTGAGAAAATTTTACTCTATGAGGATAACCAATTTGAGAAGGAGAAAGCAAACTTTGTAAAAGAAAGCAAATCTTTTCAAGACAAGGTAACGGATTATCTCCCCATCTCTTGTTGTTCAACTATTTACAAATGTATTAGCAAGGTCATTGTTGAGCGAATGAAGGGGTACTTGGGTGGATTGGCAAGATCTCAGTGGTTGACTTCTATAGTTTGTATTGTCTTTTGGGAAACAAAGGAGATAGCAAATACACGAAAGAAAGAGTGGCATTGGCCATTGTAAAGGAAGGAATGTTTTATTCTTTGAGATGGACTGCTTATAAAGATTTCCAGATTGCTTTATCTATCTTGGCCAAACACTGATCACAATCATCTGAATGTACTGAAAAGATGAATTGTATGTACATGGCCAGAACTGGGAGTCATTATGTCAAATAATCATAGTGAAAAGATGTTCTTCAGAGCTAGTGAAATTGCCAAATATAGTTCTGGAACACTCAGATTCATAAAGAGCAATATGGAAAGAAAGCTGACAAAGGGAGTTAATGTCAAAGAAATAAAGGAGATTATTGAGAAGATTCACAGAAGACTAGCGCTGAGAAACTTGATTCTTTTAAAGATCGTTTCTGCTTTGAAAGAAGACAATTTGGACAAGTACAAGGTTGTTTGACAAAAGGGGGAGATTGTTAGATCTGAAGTTTGTCAAAAACCTAAGTGTTCCTGATTGAGGAGGAGCTTATCTGATTTTTAATCAGTCTATCATGATTTGAGGGGGAGCTTAAACATTTAACTGTATGTATCTTCTGAACTTAATCTGAGATTGTTTGAAAGAAGAACGACTTTCAAGCATGAAAAACGTTTTCTTAAATGTTCAAACCACTTCTCAATTCTCATTCAATTTTTATGAATTTAGAAGTGTGATTTTAAATGATTTTCATGTAAATCTCGAATACTCGTAACATCAATTCTGACCGTGTGTTTCCAAAGATTAATACTTGCGTATTATCTTTTCTATATACTTTCAAGTACTCATACACACCGGTTCAGCTTCATATTGACTTTGTTATTACCATGTCTCAAAACGAAACATTTTTCGATGGTAATACTCCCGTTTGATATCAAATTTTGTTGAGCATCATATTCATTTCAGCGTAAGACTTAAGCGTTTCATTCAAAGATTGTTTATATTTGTTCATATAAACAAAATTCAATTCTTTGATACCCTAAACCTTACATGATTATCATTCATGCTATTTGATCTCATTGATACATTGTTAGTTTCTCAAATAAGTCTTTCGAATTCATTTCATTCTTTCAATATTCTTGTTTTGAGAAATCTTCAAAGATCAAATGCTCAAATCTTCATGATATTATTGAGGAGCATACATTCTGATGGCAATGTTTATCAAATGCCGATGTTCATAGCTGTTTAAGATAAACTGTTGAACAACACATCATTTTAGGACAACATTTTCATGGGAATTAGTGTGAGATTTTAAAAGAACTTCTATGGATCCACGTTAACCAGTGTTTCCTACCCAAGAAGTTATCCTTGAGTGATTGAGGGGTGAGGGGTCGAAATCAAAGAGTGGGGGAGATAACTCATACGGTTGAGTGTTTCATTGTGCTGAGGTAAAATGTAAATGATAGTTTGGTTAGAAGTGAGCGGATTAAAAACAGAAAGAGGGTGTGAGAACAGAGTTAAAAGAATAAGAGAACTCTGCACCAGCCACTTTCTGAGTCGGGCTGCCATATTACTGATTGGTTCACATTCTTTGGTGACCATCATTGAAACAGGCAAATCGTCCATGCTAACTCTTGCATTAACCCCGCCAGCTACTCATTTCTTTCTTAACAAAGGAATGTTTCATATTTCTTGGGGACGCAGCATATCATCTATCTGATCTTCACTCGAAAGGTCTGGATATTGAAAAAGAAGGAAGTGTGCCCCACCTTCGCTCTTCATTCATGCACATTGAGTCCGTGGAAAACTTGTTGCTGTCTCAACAGTTTACACAATTTGAGCCTAATTTTCAAGCATAAGTTGCTTCAATCATTTCTACACAAGCACGTACACACAAGGAATATGTTTTCTTGTCATAACGTTCATAGAAATTTTCTTTGTGGTTTTTCGATGATTGAATGGAAGCCCTGGAGGAGTGAATATCAAAAAGCTCCTTTCCAAAGTGCATTCGTTGTACTAAGTGGCTCCGTGCAACTTACAGGAATTTTAACTGATTCATCAGTTGTTTCAGGGTTACCATGTTACAAATGTCTGAATTTGAAAAGATTCGGATAAATATTTTTTTTGGTATTGACGGGTATTCAGATAGAAATGAGAAGATTGTTATTGGTATATTCAAAGTCTGCTGAAATTGATGTTGAAGTTTTGATGATCATGATGCTCACAATCATCAAAAAGGGGGAGAAACTATGAAAGTTTCAATTTCAAGATAAAGAGAAGTTTTGTTAAAGTCAAGAAGCTCGAGATGAAAGTTCAAGATGTTTCGAGATGATTCGACAAAGATTCAAAATTCAAAGACGTTCATTGTTCAAGAAGTGAAGATACACAGTTCAAGATTTTCAAAGCTACAAAGATTCAAAGCTCAAAAACCAGTTCATAATCAAAGACTGAAGATATTTCTCAAAGATGCAAATATTCGTGCTACAATGATTCAAAGATCCGTGTTACGAAGATTCAAAGATTATTGATTCGAAGATTCGAAGTTATGAAGATTTTATTTGAAGACTTTGACCAACACCGCAAAGATGTGAAGTTTGTGTTTCGAGACTGACTATTTGACTTTGAAGATCCAGTTGAAGACTAAAGCAGTCAGATTGGATTTCTCAAGACAACGCCTACTTGAAGATTCTTCATAGCTATTTTTCGAAGATTGGTCTTCCTTCAAAGCGAAGAGGAAGATCGTTCAAATAGCTAAAGTGTTGAATATCTGAAGATACAAAGAGCTGAAGACTATCGTCATCAATTTTTTAAATCTTGAATCCATAGGGGGAGATTGTTAGTGCATAAAATGTATTCAAGATTTAATGTATAATTGTGTATTTGTAAGATGTCAAATGTAATAGATAAAGTCAAAGTAGAGACTTAAAAGAGTCAAAGTCAGCATACTTTAGTGAGATAGTCAAGGGGTATAAATAGGTGTTTGTAAGGGAATTGTAAGAAGTTGTCATTGTATACGTGAGATTGTAAAGTGAGAGGGATGACAACCTAGAGAGAGAGTTTAGAGAGAGAAAGGGGATCTCTTTTCAATTCTTGTATTCTTTCTCTATTCTATGAAGAAGATCATGATTCTTACATTGTTACTTGATTAGATCTGGGATCACAAACTTTGTGCATAAATTGATATGAGGAATTCAGAGCCAAAGAAGACGAGAGCTTAAGTCAAACCTATGACATGTTTATCACCCTACTGAACGAGCTCAGTAAGAATAAGATAAACAAACCATCAATAGAGGTAAATGTGAAGTTCTTAAGCGTGTTGCAACCGGAGTGGAAAAGTGTGTCAAGACGTATGAAATAGAATCCAAGACTCTCTTCAATGCCTTTGCATGAATTGTTTGAGACTATTCAACAAGATGAGGAGGAAGTGGAAGAAAAGAAGGAGAAAAAGAATAAGAAGAAGAAGAAGGAGATTCTTCCTGATCCAGTGGCACTTAAAGCTGATTTGTACTCTAATAACTATTCTACTGAAGGTTATGATATATTTGAGACTGGCTACAAAATAAATACTTTAGATGATGGAGCCGAGTTAGAATAAGCAACGCTTCTACTAACAAGGCATTTTCTAAAGAGGTTCTATAAGACGCCGTCTTCAAATAATATGAGGTACACGTCTGGCTCTCGGAAGTTTGAGAACAACAACAGATATGAGGGGAAGCCGTTTAAGGAGAAGAAGTTTGAGAATGTTGAGAAGAAGTATGAGAATATAGTTGATGGCAAGAAGAAGTTTGAAGAGAAAAAGTCTACTAAGGTACCGAAGTGTTACGATTGTGGCACGCCTGGTCATTACGCTAAAGATTGTTGTAAGAAGGTACTTAGGAACTCTGACTACTATAAAAACCAAATGTTGCTAGCCAAACAGAAAGAAGCGGGGAAAGCTTTACTGGTGGAAGAAGAGTTTTGGCTAGATCAGACCGATGATGAAGCGGAGAATGAGGAACATGCAAACATGTGCCAAGCTGATGAGGAAGATACCTCAGATAATGACACTCGGGTAAATTCCTTTCCTACATCTCTATCGGATGATTATGACATAACTACTTTACGTAGTGAATTAACAGATACACATAATAAATTAGCTGAATCAGAAAAGGTTTCAGCTACTTTATTTCGTGAATTGAATGTCATGAGACCAGGAGTTCGAGATTTAAAATCTAAGTTAGAAAAGGAAAAAGAACTAAAGTTTTAAATCAGACTATTCTTGATGATAACATTGAGAAAGAAAAGATATATGTGGAAATTAAAACTATCAAGGATCAACATGAAGAGTTTGATAAAAAAAAGATATTCTTTGATTCTCAGATTTCTGAACTAACCAAGAAAATCAAAGAGTTAGAAGAAAAGAATAATGAAAGTGACATTTCTTTGAATGATTTTTCAAATCAAAATACTGAGTTTTTGAACAAAATAAAAGATTTGGAAAAGAAGCTTTATTTGAGAGATCAATCTGAACAAACAATTCACATGAACAAACCAAGGCTTGTGAGTTCTTTAAATAAATATTGGGGACTTGGTTATGAAAATCCAAAACATTTGCTAAACGCAATCACTTGTCTTCCAACGTTGTATGAATTTCAATTTTTGCGTTATGCAAGATATTTTCCTGAATGCGCAATTAAATGGTCAAATGTTGATGAAATTGAAAAGGAAGAAATAAGGAAAAGAACCATGACAATTAAAATGCAACTTCCTTTTTGTTATACTCTAGAGAATGAAAAATATCAAAAGAATCCGACTGGAAAACTTTCAAATGACTATTTGATATTTGTGCTACTAAACCTAATAGTGAAAAACCTTTTGAAGCAAAAAGATATGTTCCACCTTTGGTTCTAGAAGGAAGAATCTGTGAACTTGAAAAGGACTTTCTTTCAACTGTTTACTCAAATAGTTTACGGAACGATCTTCTAGTGTCAAGACTGAATTGGAAAAAGAAAAGGATATTCATGAAAAATCATTAATTAAAAAGTTTTCAGACTCATCCAAGAGTGCTTTTGAGGCAAAAGAAAAAAGTCAATCAAAAGTGTTTCCAACTTTCTAAGAAAGTGTCGGATCTTGAGAAAATTTTACTCTCTGAGGATAACCAATTTGAGAAGGAGAAAGCAAACTTTGTAAAAGAAAGCAAATCTTTTCAAGACAAGGTAACAGATTATCTCCCCATCTCTTGTTGTTCAACTATTTACAAATGTATTAGCAAGGTCATTGTTGAGCGAATGAAGGGGTACTTGGGTGGATTGGTGGGACCGACTCAATCCGCCTTTATTTCGGGGAGACGTATTTCGGACAACATCTTGTTAGCTCATGAATTAGTAGCCGATTATCAAAAGCATTCGGGCCCTCCACGGTGTGCGTTCAAAATTGATGTGCAAAAAGCTTATGACACCGTGAATTGGACGTATCTTTTTAATATGTTGTCGGGGTTTGGGTTCCATCCGGTTATGCTAAAGTGGATAAAGGAGCTAGTTTCGACACCTTCATTTTCGATCTCGGTGAATAGGGATACTCACGGCTTCTTTCATGGGAGCCGTGGCATTCGCCAAGGCGACCCCCTATCGCCATATCTTTTCACTATCATCATGGAAGGCTTCGCGATGATTTTTTAAAGAATGTATAAAGGAAGCTTCGTTTGGTTTTCATAAAGGGTGTGAGGAACTCGCAATTACGCACCTATGCTTTGCGGATGACTAGTTTCTATTCACAAAAGGCGATGTGGCCTCGGTTGAAGTTCTAAAGAAGGCGCTTCACATTTTCAGATTGCGTTCGGGTCTTTCTCCGAGTCTCGAAAAAAGTGAGGTATTTTTTGGTAATGTTCCGGAGAATGAAAAGGAAGCGATCCTTACTTGTCTCCCATTTAAGATGGGAACCTTCCCGATTAGATACCTTGGCGTACCGTTGTCTCCGAAAAAGTTAAGAGTGGCGGATTTTGGTGTTTTGGTTGACAAGGTGAGACGTAGAATTCAGAATTGGAAGACTAAATTTCTCTCCTTTGGTGGGAGAGTTCAGCTTGTTAGATCGGTTTTACACTCGCTCCAACTCTATTGGATGGCGATCTTCCTCATTCCATCTGGAATAATTCATGAGCTTGAAGCCTTATGTCGTGATTTCTTATGGGCTCAAGGTGAAACGTCAAAGGGTAAATGTCGCGTTGCAAGGAACGATGTTTGCCGTACGCATGAGCATGGAGGGCTTGGGATTAAGAGGCTTGCCACGTGGAACCGTGCATTACTTGCAAAAAATGTGTGGGATCTCTTGCGCAAACGCCATTCATTATGGGTCCGTTGGGTTTATTTGCACTCTTTGCGATCCATGCGGTTTTGGACAGCGCATCGAACTACAAAATGGTCATGGGTTCTTGGGAAAATCATGGATTTGCGACCTTATCTTAGACGTTTTTTCCGTGTACAAATGGGTGATGGTAACGACACAAATGCATGGGAGGATAATTGGTTGGTGTGTGGTAATCTTTCTAGGTTTATCTCCTATCGTTTTTTTGCTTCTAATGAATTGTCTCATTCTTGTTCGGTCTGAGACCTTGCTGCTGCTCTCCATGGGTTGTGGCCGCATGATTGGGTTCAACGGTATGATGAGTTATCTTCAGCCCCTTTTCCTCCTTTGGATAATAATGCGAAGGATGAGGTGCGATGGGTGTCGATGAATGGTGATTTGATTGATTTCTCGGTACGGGATGCATATGTGTCGTTGGATGGTAACCATCTTGTGGTCCCGTGGCATGATTCGATGTGGTTTAAAGGCCACATCCGTAAACATGCATTTTGCGCTTGGCTTGCTTGTCAACGGAGACATCCTATGCATGATCGAATTGTTGCTTGGAAGCAAGACCCTCCGGATTACAAATGTGCTTTCTGTCGGAATTGTATGGATTCACATGAACATTTGTTCTTTGAGTGTCCTTATTCACATGACACTTGGGCTGCTGTCAAAAGGGAGGTGCAATGGAACGATTTCCCGAACTCTTGGGGTCAAATTTTAGGGGCAATCTCTGATCAGCGATCGGCCCCGGCTACTCTTCGTCATAAACTTGCTTTATCGGCGTCGATCTATTTTGTTTGGCAAGAACGGAACAGGCGTCTTTTTTCGGATACTAAACGATCCATTCCTCAATTGGTTAAAGAGATCGTGGATGTGGTGTTGTTGCGTGCAACTTGGAAAGAAAGGAGGAAATGCATGAAGACTTGTGATGGTCGATCTTAGGTGGAGATGGCGGATGTGGCATGGCGACTTCTGGCTATTTTTTTGGAGCTTGTTCCTTATCATTTTTTTCTATAGCTTGTATTGCTTTACTAGTCTTTGTCTTTTCTGGCTTCTTGTTGCTTGGTATGGTGTTGTTACCAAGTGGTTTTGTTTTGCCGTTTGGCTTGGTTGTTGGCTTTTTGCCTAAACGCTTGTTTTTTTTATTCGTTTTTATAAAATTGCCTGGGCTATTAGTCCTTTAAAAAAAAGATAAATGAGCTTTCCAAGACAGTAATTGGTTTGGAAATTGTTTTGGAAAATGAAAGAAAAGAGTTTGCTTTGAAGAATTGTTTTAATCTTGAAGAAACCAAAACTTTTGAAGAAAATATTTGTGAACTTTCTCAGAAAGTGAAGACATTGGTAAATCCTTTAGACGAGGAAAGAAGTAAATTTACAAATAAAAGTATGATGTCTAACTTTGAGAATGCTTTCAATCTTGAACGAGCATAGTTTGAAATTGAGAAAGCCATCTTTGAAAATGAAAAACAATCTTTTAAAGAGAAAATAAATGAGCTTTCTCAAGAAGTAAATGAATTGGAAATTGCTTTGGCAAAAGAAAGAAAAGAATTTGAATCTCAATCGTGGTTCACTCCTGAAAATTCTTCATCTAAAAAGGATTTTGAAGTGCACAATGTTGATTCAGATTCAGATTCTGAGGATTTTCAACCTAACCCTATTTCTAAAGAGAAGTCAAAGCCTGTGGTTAGTGAAAAAGGAAAGGCTTGTTTGTTTGATTTTTCAAAGAAACTTCCAGACCATAAGGACTTTGTTTTGAAAGATGAACAACCTTCTAGTACTTTCTATAAGGGAGAGTGTTCAAACACAAAGAAAGAACCTATTTCTGAACAACCCTTAAAGAAAAGAAAGAAGAACAAAAAGTAAAAAAAAACACTTCTCATAGTTCTAAATTTTCTGATTTTTCAGATAATTCTGTGAATGAGAAGAATGGAAAGCAAGAATGGCGGGTAAAGCAAAAGAAATCTTTACCGACCAAGTATAAAGTAAAAAATAATAGATTTTCAAATAAGAAACAATTTGTTGCTAGTGATAAATGCCATCTTGTAACTCCTTACAAGCGTTATTCAAACAACCAATTGTTGAAATTTTCAAATGAAGAATGTTTTTGTTCTGCTTGTGGTCGTAATAGTCTGTTTGCTAGACTTGGTTCTTGTTGTTGGTTTAATTCCTATCATATTCCAAATGATTTTGATAAAACCAGTGTTTTCAAGGAAAAGAGATCATCAGTTTCCAAAAAGGTATTTCAAGCAACTAACCAAAAAGGACCCATCTTCAAATGGGTACCTAAAAATGTCTAATCTGGTTGATTGCGAAAAAATAATTTCTGGATGTTCGAAGCATATGACTGACCAAAGCGATATGTTGACAAATTTTGTTGAGAAGGATTGCGGTCGAGTAAGATTTGGCAATATTGAACCTTTAACGGTTTCTGAGGCTCTAAATGATCCAGATTGGGTGATAGCCATGCAAAATGAGCTAAATCGGTTTGAAGCGTTGAAAGTTTGGAGGCTAGTTCCACGACCTGCGGATAAAAGCATCATAGGAACCAAGTGGGTCTTTAAAAATAAAAAGGATGAAGATGGAATAATTGTTCGTAACAAAGCCAGACTCGTAGCAAAAGCATATCGTTAGCAAGAGGGCATCGACTATGATGAGACATATGCTCCGGTCACAAGAATTGAAGCTATAACATTTTTTCTAGCTTTTGCGGCTTACAAGAATTTCACTGTCTATCAGATGGATGTGAAAACAACTTTTTTGAATGGCGTTCTTAAGGAGGAGGTATATGTGTCTCAACCAGAAGGTTTCGTCGACAAGGAACATCCAAATCATGTCTACATTCTGGATAAAGCCTTGTATGGACTGAAACAAGCCCCTCGCGCTTTTTTTGGAAAGGAGGCGGCACTCCTGGCAAGTATATAAAAGAAAAAAGAAAAATACACCTACATGGCGAGGGACTCCCTCCCAAAAAGGAGCCACTCCCACCATAGAGGACAGGCCCAATATGGGGGAGAAGACACCACTAAGAAACAAATAATATTACATCTCAAAACGTACCAAACAGCAAGCAACCAAAAAAGACAAAGAGTAATAGAGCTGAGAAGCATATGAAATAAGATGCTCAAATCTCTAAAGACCCCACAACACCAATAAGAACAACCAAATAAAGACCACATCATGGAATGTTCATCGTCCGCCGCATCACATCACCCTGTGCTGACTACCCCTCACACCCAGCATCTTCATGTCCACAATTCTTCGAATTTCCGTAATTAGCTGATCTGGAGGACATTTTTTATCACCAAAAAGCCGCGCATTCCGTTCTCGCCAAATGAAATACACCGTTGCTGCAAAAAGAAGACGAGCTCGAGTGTCTCCCGGTTTCCATCTTCCAATCTCCATATCATGAACTAGCGAATCCCAGCGTTCAGTCAGGCTAAAACCCACATCACTTTTAATAAACGACCAAACCTGAGAAGAAAAAGAACACTGGAAGAAGAGATGATTGTGATCATCTGGGCAAACCGAACATAACGAACAAAGCATCCGATCCCCATCTTGTCTCCAAAGCGCTATTCGGTCTTGGGTAGGCAGTCTTTTACGAACTACGAGCCAAAGACAAAAAGAATGTTTGGGGAAATTGTTAGAAAACCAACAAAATGAGTACCAAAACACCTTGTCGTATAGCCCAAACATGGTCTTCCAAACCTCCACAACTGAAAAACGAGTAAGATGATTATGGCCATTTTTCCACATAACACGGTCAGCTAAGATCGGATAAAGGGTAGGAACTTGAATCGAAGATAACATACTACACCGAGACACCCAGGCACTCGGCCATACATAGCCCCTCACACTTGGTATGAAGTTCTTTCAACCTTTCTACTTGAGTCAGGATTCGACAAAGGTAAAATCGATACGACATTATTCATTAAGCGCGAAGAAGGTGAAATCATTGTTGTACAGAGTTATGTAGATGACATTATATTTGGTTCGACTAATCCTGGTTTGTGTACATGGTTTTCTGACAACATGGTGACTAGGTTCTAGATGAGCATGATGGGAGAGATCAACTTTTTTTTTGGATTGCAAGTGAAGCAATTCTCAACGGGAATTTTCATCAATAAATCCAAATACATATTCGATATTTTGAAGAAATTCAAAATGGAGAATTGTACATCAATCGAAACACCTATGGCACCAGGTTCCAAGATTGGTCCAGACGAAAATGGTAAGAAAACATATATAGGGACTTATCGAGGTATGATCGGATCACTCATATATTTAACTACAAGTCGTCCCGATATTATGTTTGCTACATGTTTATGTGCAAGATTTCAGGCTGATTCGAAAGAATCTCATCTCGGAGCAGTCAAGCGTATCTTCAGATATTTGAAAGGCACAACCTATCTTGGACTATGGTATCCGAAAGGCACGGGATACGAGCTAACAACTTATTCTGACACGGATCATGGTGGAAGTTTAATGGATCGGAAAAGCACAACCGGACATGTACAATTCTTGGGAGACAAATTAGTGAGCTGGGCTTCAAAGAAACAAAACTGTGTTTCGATATCTACGACGGAGGATGAATACGTTGCTGCCGCAAGTTGTTGTTCGCAAGTTATTTGGATGAAGACTCAACTAATGGATTTCGGATGTAAGTATGAGAAAATTCCCATTTATTGTGATAGTAAATCCGCAATTGCTATTTTAGTGAATCCGGTCCAACACACGAAGACAAAGCACATCGACATACGGTATCACTTTTTCAAGGACCATGTAGAAAAAGGTACAGTTGAACTTTATTTTGTATCTACTGAATTTCAACTTGTCGATCTTTTCACAAAGGCTTTGGGTGAGAAATGATTCAAGTTTCTGATTTCAAAGCTAGGCATGTTGAACATGAAAGTTTGATTATTCATAATTTTCATTCAATAGTTTGAAAATTCTTATTAGTCATTCAAGTTTTACAACTTGATTGAAAAATAATAATTTTCATCTTATTGAATCTTTATTATGATTCTTTCAAAATTTTATGTTTTTCAGTATTTTACAAAGTTTATTTCAACTTTATTTTTTATTTACCGTATAAACTTCATTTCTATCATTTCATATTCTTTGTGCAGTTTGATGTGTGTTTTCATGTGTTTAGGGGGAGACAAGAAAAAGAATTGATCATTTGTCGAGAGGGAGCATATCCACATATCCATACATGTGTTTGATCAACTTGGGTGTAGATCTTTGAAGATAAGGTAAGTTTTCTAAACTTCATGATTTTGAGCAAACCCTAATTGATGGAAAATTATTTTTCAAAATCTTATGCATCATTATAGGGGGAGCAAAATATCTTTGGAAACACAGTGGAGAGAACAAGTTAAAACTTGGACATTTTTTAATTTGGAAAAGTTGATTTTTGAAAAAGTGAAAAACTCAGATTTTTTGAAAAATGTCCAAGTATAGGAAGTTATCGTATAAAGCTCATCCGATAACAACTTTTCATCACACAAGCCTTGTACGACAACCATCCTCATCGCACAAGCTTTATACGATAACAATTGTTCATCGTACAAGCTTTGTCCGATAAGAGCTTTCATCGCACATGATTTGTTCGACAAGTACTGTTCATCAGGGCTTATCGTACAAACTTTATCCGAGAACTTTGAATGCCTTCATCACATATGTTTCATTCGATGAAGATGAACTTCTCGTACATCCTTCGTACGATAAGTTGACTCGTGGCAAGTTAAAATTCAGACCAATCCTTGCATGCCACGTGTCACTCACTCTTAAGGTCTATATATAGAACGGGTTGTCGAACGACTTATCATTTCTGATTTCTCGTATAACATCTTTCTCTCTCAACTGTGTTGATCGATTTTCTCGAAGTTTGATACTCATTTTTGCTGCATTCGGTTCGTAATCACTACAGGTTAGTGATTTCATGATTTTTACATCGATTAATCCATTACATTATCATTGATTTGATGTTTTAAGTTGTTACCAGTCAGTTTGAATGTAACTGTTCACATTCATGTCAAAAATCGATTCTTTGTGTTAGTGTTTGGATTAAAACATGATAAGATAGGTTTTTTCATAGAAAACCGACACTAGGGCATTTGACTTTATTAGCTTTCTTTAAGTTTCTTAGAATCTGGGTTTGAAACTTCAAAATATTTCAAAGTATTCATTGTTATCGGACAAAGAATGTATTCAAACATTCATAGTTGTCGCACAAAACTGGTATTCATTCTGATCGGACACGCCTTATGCGATAACTTTTTCATCGCACAAGTGTCGTCCGATAAGAAGTGTCGTGCGATTAGGCTTGAAGCTTTGTCCGACAACCTCCCAGACTTAGGAAATTTTTGAGAATTTTTTCTCAAAAAGTGGTCACTTGCGATCATTATCCCAATGTTCTGACTTGTTCTAAAACAGATCAAATGGCACATAATCGAGAGCATGGTGATGGAAATTCCTCCGATGAAAACACAGTTATTCCATCACATCGTTCATCAAATCCGGATGACGAGCTTATTCTTCCAAAGAATAAGTTGCTAATCAAGCACAATAATTACACTTTTGACACAAATCTGAGATTGGACTATCATATTGTGGTCGAAATCCTCAAAGGTCATCCGCTCCGCACTGGTCTAGAGAAAACATAGCTTGTACCTGCAATTTATCTGCAACACTATTCAGTTTGTGCCTAGATCAGAATCAAATCAGTATTTCACGTTGAAAGTTGACCATTTTGGTGCAAAGTTGACTCTTAAAAGACTCAGAACCGTTCCGGATCCTCCATTTTCCAACAACTTTGATGATATGATATCTGAAGAAGTTTTGTGCCGTGACATCATGCTACTAGGATATAATGACATCAAAGATGGAGTTCTTACACGTGCCTCCAAATTCAAAAGGAAGTATCTACCACCACTGTATTATACATTGTTCAGCATCATCAACAGGGGTATGACTTCAAAGCATACAGGGCTCGATACCGGTAGTATTTATGTGCTACGAATGTTTCATGACGTGGTTTTCGATCGCAAGATAGACTTCGCTATTCTGATTTGGAATGAGCTAATAGAAGTTGTTACCAACAAGTCCAAACTGACCAAAGCTATAACCTTTGTACCATTTTAGAGATTTCTTCAAATAGTTATCCGATACATCATGGAGGCCAATCAACAAATACCGAACATGAAGGAGGTTTACTTGGTCTAGCTCAATGGATGCATTACATCAGAATTCCCACAGATTTGCAGTTTGCTCATGTTATGGTCTTACCTGAATTTGTACTTGCTTACGCTGACCAGGAGTCACCATTTGTGAGCGAGTATAGAGAAGAGAACGCACTTATGGCCCGACCAGAACCGGAGGGGCCTACCTAAAGTGCCATCCCACTTAGAGAGAGAAGTGAGGGTATAGTTATTAGAGAGAGAGTTCAAACTACTAGGGTACTTGAACAAGGTGAGACGAGCGGTAAAAACATAGTGAGGGGAACTGGTGTTGGGGTGCTCCTGGTCAGCCGTCTCGTGCGAACGTCGATGATGATGAAGAAAGCATTGGTTCTTCTGATTCTGAGGATCTTTCTGCTGATATTGATGATCCAGCCAATATATATTCTGCAAGTTCTAGTTCAGATGAAGCTGATGATGACTCAGAGGCAGAGGAGGATAATGATAATGATGATGATGATGATGATCAACTTGATGGTCATAATTTTGAGATCGTTGTTAATTCCGAGCCGAAATCTAGTGCTCGAGGGGAAATAAGGAGTTCTGAGGGAGCTTTAGTTGAAATAGAAATACATGTGAGGTCAAATGAGATGGAACGAAAAAAGATGGTGAGTGTGTGACAGGATCAACTAAAGTTTTAACTCCTGATCCTATCCAAACCGACTCTATCCGGGTAGCCAGATCTATTGTCAGTGATCGTCCGTCGCCACAAGACATTGAAAAAGACATAGTGGACGCAGCTATGCAATGCACAACCCCACCTGGCCACTCATCAACTTCTTTACAAGTTGATGTTTCATCTTCTCATAGGGGAATAACACAAAGTCTATCGGCAACACACTCGGTGTTTGCTGGTATTGAACAAGGTAGGCAATTGCCCCCGCCACCGGCTTCATTTGTACGCACTTTGAGTCTAGAGACCTTTGGATTTACTTCTTTTCCTAGGACACAACGACCGCCAGTCACAACATCATTGGTGACACAACATGTTGGAGTTCTTCGTGACCCAACCGAAACACCCCGAGTATTGTCGCCATTTGTTGGTGCTTTACGAGGACAGGATGGATGTCCTGTCGACGTTAACACTATGCCAGCGTTGAACACCGACCATGCAGTCTCTTCGACTGTCATGTCAATCTGTAATCTAAGTGGTCTGGGTGTTACCCCGGTTCGTGCAAAACAAATCATATCTTTGATGGGTCCTCCTCCCCACAACTTTGTCTCAGTGAATCTCTTGGAGTTGGCTATTACTTCCCTGAACAATTCGTACAAAGCTCAGACTGCGGAATTAAAAGAAATTGTTGACAAGTTACCTCATGAACTGAGCAGAGCTGTTAAAGGAAAATCTATCATGGAATCTTCGTCCACCGCTACTGAATCTCAACCTGACACACGATCTCAGCCTATCCCACCGAATAAGTTATTCCCTAACCTTCCTCTACATGAACTGAAATCACAATTACCTACTAGATTGTTAGAACAAGGAGAAAACAACACCCAAGAAGAAGTTGATTTACTTGGTCTTCTTAGACGCCAAACCGAACAATAAACCAACCTACCAACCCAAGTTGATATCCAAACACTACAACAATCCATATCTGACATGACCCAAGCTATCTCTTTCGGCTTTACAACCCTTTCTGACCGTATCAAAGTGTTAGAACAGTCTTGTGGTGTTCAAGCCTAAACCACTAAACGAAGGCATGATGATGAAGATCAAGATCCTGATCACCATGAGGGGGAGATGAGTAAGAGGTAGAAAGTTGGAGAAGCTAGTGGTTCTGGTGTTCAAACTAAAATTGTTGATGTTGATGTTGGTACTGGTACTGGTACTGGTGCTGATAAAGTACAAGAAAGTGATGTTTTGGGAGTTCTGGATGATATCATTCCCACGATTGAAAAGCCTGGTGGTAGTGATAAAAGAACGGAAGAGGAAAGGATGGCTGATGATCTGATACAAGATATCATTTATGTAGATTCAGAGGATGAACCTGAAGTGACAGTTGTAAAGATAAAGGAGGAGTTAGATGATGTATTTGATGGTATGTAACACTCCAAATTTTTGGGTAAAAAAAAGAATTTCTCCTTTAATCTAATGGTTGTAATTTTGGATTTAGCATCTCCTTCATAATCTATATATTTTCTTTTTGTGTTGAGAGCCTCGTGTGAGTGTGTGTGCATGTGCTCATATATGCATGCATAGAGTAGAAAAGCTCCCACGTAGCATGTGTGTGTGTGTAGTCGTTCCTCATGGAATTCTTTGTGGATGTGACGCGACATAGTTCCATTTGGTTTAACAGGTATGGCCAAAGTGTTAGCTAGTCATGTGAGCTCCATCCTAGTTCTTCTGTCGGCGGTACAACTCCGGCGAAAGTGCCCGACGATAGTGTCGGGGCACTTTCGCAAATGGTCATTATCGCTGAAAAAGAAATTCCCTCCAGATGCTCCTCAACTCAAGGTACCTTAGGGGCGAGAGTGCCCGACGGTTGTGCCCTGGGCACTCTCGCGAGTGTCAATCTCGCCGGCGGTCAGGTTATTTACTTTTTGGCAGCGGCTACTTAATGAAAGGAGAGGGTTGCAATTCATTGTGGGCAGCCGACATTTCCTCTTTTTGGAGAGCATTAAATTTTTTGCTATTTGCTTGGTTGCTTCTCTCACTTCTCTCGGCAGACACCAACCCATCTCACCCCCCTTTTTCTCATTTTTCCTTCCCGATGCTTATGGTTGTGATCATTGGTGGGATCTAGAATTCCTAAACTGTCATCGTTGGTTGTGATTATGTGGTTGGGATCTAGCATTTAAGAAGGGTCTCCAAGATTCAAGGAAGCTATCAAGTCAACTCCAAAGAATTAGGGTTTTTATATTTTCTAGGGTTTCACTCATAAACCCTTAGGTGAGTGATCTCAACTAACTACCTTCATCCTAGATTATGTTTTACTCTTAGTATGAAGCTAACTAGGAATCTTTTGATAAATCTAGGGTTTCTTCAAATTTAGGGTTTTCACCTTACAACCCCTAGTTGGTGAAGAACTATCATTTATGTGTTATTTAACTCTTGTATACTAAATATGGAGGGTTTGCTCATATTTGGAAATGTGGCTACTTCTAGGGTTTTACCCAAGTCATTTACCAAAACTCTTTGTACAAATAAGTTCATGGGACAAAATCCTTTGCGGTGAAAATATGGTTATATGACTACGTGCAAGTACGAAAATGTGTGGAAGTACCCTCTTATTATTAGCTAGAATTGCATGTTGAGATTATGTGGTTGAGTTCATGAAATAATATAGAACTTACATGTTATGCAATATAAGGTAATATTCCTTTATAATAATCATGTGGAAATCGTATTGAGATATTTGATTTGTCACATTTTGGGATTTTTATAGGCTATCTCCTTGTGCACGAGGATTTAGACCCTTATGGCATTTATACTCATTTTGGTTAAGCCATTGTTGGTTACTAGAGAGTAGGCAATAAGGGACATCCGTCTTTGAGGTGTAACTCGTCTAGGATGGATAGGCAATATGGACCCCGTAAGTCCTTGAGGTGTAATTCGACGGAGTAGGCAATAAAGGCAATTTATTTTTGGTTTGAGGTTGTGATGCGTTGATGGCATGGTAACTAAAACCGGGACTTGAGTTGTAATCCATCAACATCAAGGTGACCCACTCACATGTTATCGTCACCTAGATGGTAACGAGTCTCCCCCGTTTTAGAGAATTATCTCTTTTATTTCATGACAGGTGTGGATCACTATAACTTGTGAAAAATTGGTATTGTGGGAAATAAGTGGAGTCAGTATCTTTATTTTTGGCATTGTTATAATTCTTTGCTATTGCAACAATAGT
The DNA here is from genome assembly GCA_033807775.1 of Saussurea involucrata. Lineage (NCBI taxonomy): Eukaryota > Viridiplantae > Streptophyta > Magnoliopsida > Asterales > Asteraceae > Saussurea > Saussurea involucrata. The sequence continues at coordinate 28,398,458 of CM066316.1, forward strand.
TTATACCCTAATAGACTTTTGGCCTAACACTTGAGTGTATGTTGTAGATTACAGGTTCCACCTAGTGGCGTCTAGTTCGTCGTGTTGCCGACCATGCTTAGGAGCTTGGGAAGGTAGGGCTTTTTGGGAATCGAGATGAGAGACACTTTTGGAGATATAGTGACACCCAGATTAATCTAGTTAATTATAGTCTAGATTAATAGGCTGTTGTATGTTATGTCTCAATACTCTTTAATTGTACATTGTCCAAACTACCCCATTACGTTTAAGGGTTTCAGTTGGCTTATATTTTGAAGTTTAAATTTACTCGTTTTCCGAAATTTCCCCTATTTTTATTGTTCAAATTTTAGGGTGTTACATGGTATCAATGTATAACCTGGAGATCCTGATTCTGATGATGAAAGTATTCCTACTGATGCTCAACCCGATCCTTTATTGATGTTCTAGTTATACCTGATCTACCGGAAGAAAAGATAAAAGATCCAGTATCAGAGGCAGAGATGAGAAATTTTCAGATGCTGATTGATAGGAAATCATTGATTGAAAGAAGAGGTCACAGGATAAGAATCATTATTCCTTTTCAAGAAGACATCAGGAGTGATCTACATCAAATTGAGAATCTGCATCTTATGAGCAATAAAGACAGAGAACTCAGATTTGTGAAAACTGACAAGGAGATAGTCAAGATTTCAAAGATTGAATTAGAGAAGATTCTGAATGTTTTTTTAGTGGAAATACTCCAGGCAATTTTATAAATGCAGAAAAAAATACAAAGGCCAAGTACAAGCCAAACGGCGACAAAACAAAAGAACTTGGTAACAACACCATACCAAGCAACAAGCAACCAAAACAAACACAAACTAATGGAGTAATAAAGCAATAGAAGAAAACGAGGAAACGCAAACTCCACAACCACGACCAATCAATGCCGAAGACACCACCCAAGCACCAATCTCTAGACATCATCATTGACACCTTTTTTCTGCCGCGCCTTCTTCCAATCCACCTTAAGCATCACAGTAGCCATAATCTCCTTAACAATTTGCCGCGCAGGACGGTAAATGTTAGAGAACGTCCTTCTATTCCGCTCTTGCCACACAAAATAAACAGTAGCCGAAAGTGCCAATTTATGGCACAACGATTTTGGCGCATTCACACTAGTGGCCAGAGCCGCAATCACCTCATCCCACGAGCAAGGGAACCCATGCCAAGCCACCTCTTTACAAACAGCAGTCCAGATTTGGTTAGAAAAGCCACAATCAAAAAATAAGTGTGTACGTGAATCCATACATGTAGAGCAAAAAACATATCTCATATCCGGTGGATCATCCTTCCAAGCAATAAGGCGATCATGTGTAGGAAGGCGACGTAAGCATGCACTCCACATGCAAAACGCATGCTTTGGAATATGACCCCGAAACCACACACTCTTCGTCCAAGGTATCACCTCATGTAACCCATCCAATGACCGGTAAGCCTCCTTAACCGAGAAAGGAATCGGTTTAGTACGCACATCCATCCAGCAAATTGTATCTCGAACCTGAGGCTGAAGTAAGGGATAAGGGATATCAATAAGGTCGGGATATCGATCAAGCCAAATCTGGGGCTAAGTACCATGAAACTTATCCATGACATCCCAAACCGTAGTACCAAGCGAAAAGTCGAGCGAAGAGAATGACCGAAAGGATATTAGCGATGAGAGACTACGATCACCAAGCCATGCATCAACCCAAGCATTTGTATCCCTGCCATCACCAATAATCACTCGAAAAAAACTACGGAGATAAGGCCGAAGGTTCATCAATTTGACGAACACCCAAGACTACGCCGAATTCTTTTTGACTAACCAAAAAGGAGCGTCACGTAAACAATGCATGTAGACCCACTTAACCCAAAGAGAGGACCGTTTACGCAAGATGTCCCAAACGGATTTAGCAATAAGGGCCCGATTCCAAGTAGCAAGCCTTTTCAATCCAAGACCCCCACAATCAACAGGTTTACACACCTTCTCCCATGCAATCCGACATTTCCCCTTCGACGATTCTCCTTGAGCCCACAAAAAGTCCCTGAATAAAGCTTCAAGCTCATGAATAACACCCGAAGGCAGCTCAAAGATAGCCATCCAATAAAGCTGAAGAGATTGGAGGACCGAACTGATAAGTTGTTTCCTACCCCCGAACGATAGGAACTTTGCCTTCCAATTGTGAATTCGACCCGCACTTTATTAATTAAAACGCCAAAATCAGCAACTTTCAATCTTTTTGAGGACAGCGGGACACCCAAATATCTAACTGGGAATGAACCCATTCGAAAAGCGAGGCAGGTGAGAATGGCCGACTTAGTATCCTCGTTGACATTTCCAAAAAACACTTCGCTCTTATCAATACTCGGAGAAAGTCCCAACCGCTGCTTAAACAAATAAAGTGCCCGTTTGAGTACCTCGACAGATTCCACATCTCCTCTCGTGAAGACGAACAAATCGTCCGCAAAACAAAGGTGTGTGATTTCAAGTTCGCCACATCCCTTATGATAACCAAAATCAGCAGCCTCATCAATACATATACGAAAAAGCATGGCAAAACCCTCCATAACAATAGTAAAAAGGTAAGGGGAAAGGGGATCACCTTGCCTTAGGCCCCGGGCACCCTTGAAAAAACCATGCGTATCACCATTAATAGCAATAGAAAAGGATGTAGTCGAAATCATTTCCTTAATCCAAGAAACCAGAACTGGATGAAAACCCATTCCCGAAAGCATATTAAAGAGATACGTCCAATCAACCGTATCATACGCTTTTTGCACATCGATTTTAAAAGCACACCGAGGGGGACCCGTATCAATGTGATAACCCTTAACAAGCTCGTGAGCCAATAAGATATTATCTGATATCCTTCTTCCGGGAATAAAGCCGACTGTGCCTCATCCACCAACATATTTAAACCATGTTTCATACGCTCAACAATGATCTTGCTGATACACTTATATAAAACCGAACAACAAGATATGGGCCGAAAATCCGTTACCTTTGTAGCATTTGCTCGCTTTGGGATCAAACATAACAACGTATGATTGAGTTCTTTTGCAAGATGGCCTCTATAGAAGAAATTATGGATCGCAACGATCACATTGTTTCCCATCGTACTGAAGATTCTGAATGTTTTGGCTTGCAAGGTCTTCTACTCGATGGTCGTGGGTGCTTGTAAAGATTATGGAGTTGAGGCCACGCATCCGTAGGTTCTTGTGGTTTCATGTTGGAGATGGTAAGGACATTAATGCATGGGAGGATAATTGGCTAAGTTGTGGGCACTTATATTCTATATTTCTTACCGTGTTGCGAGTTCGTTGGGTATCTCGGATTCTTCTTCGGCTCGAGATGTTATTGTGGCTACTAATGGTAGTTGGCCGAATACTTGGATGGATAGGTATGATGAGCTTAACACTTCTCCGCTTCCTTCGTTGAATGCCCATGTGCGAGATAAATTATTATGGAGGAACGGAAATGGCGATGATGTTGATTTTTCGGTTCGTGAGGCTTACAGTACCCTTGATGGGCCACGGATGATAGTCCATTGGTATGAGGCGGTTTGGTTTAAAGGCCATATACCAAAACATGCGTTTTGTATGTGGTTGGCTTGTTTGAAATGTCATCCTATGCAGGATGGAATTCGTTTGTGGAAAAATGATCCTCCTGGCATGAAATGTGTGCTATGTAAACAATGCATGGATTCACATGCACACTTATTTTTTGGCTGTCCGTATTCGAAGGAGGTTTGGACGAAGGTGGCATGGAGTGGGTTTCCTACGGTGTGGGAGGACATCCTTATGGCTATTGGCGATGTACAAGCTTCCCCGAAGACTCTCATCCATCGTTTGGCTTTGTCGGCTAGGGTGTATTTTGTTTGGCAGGAGCGGAACCGAAGGCTCTTCACGGATAGTGCTCGTCCGGTGGTCCAGTTGGTGAAAGAGATTGAAGATGTCATTTTGCTTCGTGCGGCTTGGAAGGATAGGGATACTGATGTCGTGGTTCAAGATGGGTGAATGGTCGGTTGCTCAGTTTGATGATGGTGCTTGGAGGATTTTCTGGAGTACTTATTTTAATATTTATTTTTCTAGTCTTATGTCCTCCGTTAGTTTATGCCTCTTTTGGCTTCTTGTTGCTTGGTTTGGTGTTGTCACCAAGTTTGTTTGCTTTGTTGCCGTTTGGCGTTGGATTATGGCTTAGGCCTTTATTTTTTCGTGTTTTATAAAATTGCCTGGAGTTTTCCTCTAAAAAAAAGATTCTGAATGTTTGGTATCCTAGATTTACTGTCTACCGCACAGATGGCAAAGAATGGTATTTCAGTGAAGCAGACTTCAAGTCATTAACTTGTGAAGACTTCTTCAGGTTATATGACATACTTGCAAGGCTTCCAAATAAGGATAACACTTGGTATGAGGCCTATCAAGTAGTAAAGAGGTTCATGAAGAATTTGATAAAGCTTGCTTACTTGACTGATTTTCAATTGTCATTGGAGGGAAATCAGATCAGAGTAAATGTCAGGAGGCCGAACAGACATCTGCCAGATATTCAAGGTATTCCATTATACTTTGTGTTAGAGAAACCAGAATTTGGGGTTGTCTATCACAATGGGCAGAAAAATAAGAAGTTCTTGAGGCTGATTGAGATCAACAAGTTTTTTTATGGTACTCTAAACATGATAAAGATTCGTTTGACGAAAAAGACCAGACTTGATGAACAGAAGAAAGTGCCTCTGAAAGAGAAAGAGAAGGTGTTGATTGATAAAGCTCTGAAAGCAATTCAAGATAGACTGGATTACATGAATGCATTGAGAAGATTTGAAATCATCTTTGGGATCAGAAAAAGATACGTATCTCCAGAGCAACTGATTAGATAAACTTTGGTACTTTCTTACTTGGATACAAAGGGGGAGAATATTAGTGCTGAAATTATCAATTGTATCCAAGTAGAAGGGTCTTTAATGTAAATTCTAGTCTAAGTATAAATAGCTTAGATTAGTGTTAGATTTCATAACTTTGGGATTTAAGTCAAGATACTTTGTCATATTCTCGATACACTTTTTTAATTACTTCTTGAAGATTAATGAGAGATGACGTGAGTAATGCTTGATCATTGTTTGTTTACTTGTTTCTGGGATCACAGACAGTACTCTGCAAAAGTTGCAACCTCTCAGAGGATGACACGTGGAAAGTAGAGGACGTGCCTTTTACTATTTGATCTTCAGGATCTTCGTACAACAGAGGCACGTGAGCAGCACACTTGTCTTTGTCTTCAAGAGTCGATCTTCATCTTCAGTTTTTAGTTCCACATAGGCTCTGTCAAGATGAACAGTGTAACGACCTGGTATCCCATAACATATATAATATATAACAATTAACATTTCATACACAACGTCGTTACTTTCATAACAAAATACATGATAATTCACATTCGGTCCCAAAGTCTCAAAACCATACAATACAAAAGAAACGTAAACATATCCTAATCTTCGTCAGCTATCAACCGCCTCCTATGTTTTATTCTTCCCTTTGCTAACCAAAGATCCTTAACCTGGAATACATATTTTTAAAACATAAATGAGGGTTAGACCTAATGGTCTAGTGAGAAAATCCCTGTCAGTTTAATAAACCTTTGTATCAAAATCATTTATATAAAACTGTTCATATACATCCATATAATACACGTATATCAATATCATTCAAGACTCATACATCTCATCCCACCTTATTCCTCCACAACTGGCCATACTAGTTGGTAGCAAGCCAACTAATAAAAATCAACGTTACCGGTCCGCACACCGGAACCCGGTTACTCACCGGTCCGCACACCGGAACCCGGCTACCCATCGGTCCGCACACCGGAACCCGACTAATGTGCACGTGTGTAGTGTAATGCACATAGGAATATAATATCTTACTATATTATAAACACATAATATTCACACCTTAATCATATATCCATTCCACACATATATGTATTCCAGTTAAAAATATTTTGAAGTAAAACTCACCTTGAATGCTTAAAATATGCTTCCAAGTCTTTCTCCGAGCTATCCGATCCTTTATCCAAATACCTAGGAATCTGAAACCATTTACATACAAACATCTCCTTACCAACTTATATATAAGACTTACTAGCAGGCTAAGAATTCTAGATACATCTATCTAACTTTTATCTTCAAAATCACCAAACAGCCAAAGTTTCCGGACAACCCAAAAGAATCCGGACAACACGATTTATCCGGACACCACAGACTAATCCGGACAATATAAGGAATCCGGACACCAAGGTAATCCGGACGTCATCCGATATCTAATTCATCCGGAAACAATCAAACAAATCGTCCGGACACTATCAACAAACTACCCGGACACCACCCAAGAAACTACCCGGACACATTCCTATCATCCGGACACCTCTGACTGTTTATCCCATTTTCACCCAGAAATCGACTGAATCATTAACAGATGTGATTTTGACTATTCTACTCCGATAGAAACCTTTTAATACCAATTACAAACATAAAATACAAAGAGACAACCTCAGATTCACTTCCAAGCACATCAATTGGAGCTTTACCCTACTTGTCTTCTTTTCTCCTCCTTGCCTCCAAACACACACACACACTAAGCTGAAATATCTGAATTCCTGAGTTGTGACATATCTGAACTCCTAAAGGGGTAATATCAACCTATTTTTATTTTAAACCTTGAACTTCTCAATAATGACCCAAACACCCCTAAACTTATAATTTACCCAAACATACCCTAAACATATAACTTTAAAGTTGACTAAACTTAACGGAAAAGGGATTGTAACTAACGAACTTACCCGGGGTATTACAAACAGAGTCTCTGTGGTCTCGAGTTCTGCTTTGGGCTTGTTCTTCTGATGTTGATCGGCAGAGGTTCTGATGTCTTGGTGTATCTAGCAGAGGCTTCTGCCAGATTTGTCCTTAGCTATTTTTAATACTTCTATCATTTGAATACGTGGAGCTAACAGGGTCGTAAATCTTTGTAGAAGGAGGTTGAGGGAAGTTCTGATCGCGGATAGGCCAATGTCACCATGGCCATGTTCAGAACTGAATACGATCACTAGAACTTCCTTTATAGACTTCAGTGTGTTTTGGTGGCGGCTTGAGCGGTGAACAAGAATTGTTGGAGAAATGACTTACAACCTGGTGGACATACGATGAGGGCATGGTTGATAGGACTCTTCTTTAAGAGTTTAGCATCTTCAGTGAGGTGAAGTGAAGGTTTGTCGTTTGTGAAGGTCAGCAGATCCTAGTGATTGTTCCATTTGAAGTCGATTTCAGCTAGCTTGAATTTCATCTTAGGAGCAACGATAAGGTTTGCGGTTTGGAATGCCATTTCTGTGATATTTTCAAAGAAGTTAAAGAAACATCCCTTTTTGGAAGGTCTGATAAATTTTAGGGTTTTTACCAGTTTCTAAGAATAGAAAGGAGACGAATAAAAACAGAAGAAGATGAAGTGTTGATGTTATTTAAATTAAAACATATATTTCCAAACTCAGAGTGTTTAAGCTTAAAATTGTTTTTATGCTTTTTGGAAACATATCATGAAGAAGATCATTGTTTTTGAAGAAAAGCAGTTTGTTTGATCTTATTTAAGCAAAGATTAAGATTCTAAAACGTTTTTGGTTATAGATTAAGCAAAAAATATAGAACGCAAACCTGAGTTGGGCTGATGAAAGATAAAGATTAGTGTGTGTTGTTGATGTTCTTGGTGTTCTTTCTTAGAGAGATTCTTGCCGTGAGAGAGTTTGTGCGTGTAAAATTTGAATTATGGAAATAGAAAGGTATTTGTAGGAATAAGGAGAGAGAGAGAGAGAGAGAGTAATGACGGCAAAACCCCGTCGTACGTGTATGATTGGACAGTGAACGGGAAAGGGCGACGTGTTTCAGAATTTTCGTGCCAATCGTTATCCAAAAGATGATGTCATTAACAAAAACGTCAATTCAAATTCTCAGACAATTACTGAAGAAAATATTAGTGAATTTTGTTTTAAAGAAGTATCACTAAAAGGAAAGTCAGTGATCGATTTAAAACAAATTTTGATCACTTGAAGAAATTTAGTGATCTGTTTTTTTTATATAAAAACAACGTCATACTGAAGAGATCTTAAGTAGTTAAGGATAGGAGGTCATACCTGATCATCAGACAATATTTAAGTCAGAGAGTATAACATGAATGCTAAGTATTGAATGGTCATCCAATCACTGATGTAATGCCTAATATTGAAGGATCAATGTTCAAGGTTCAACATTCCAAGTTCGCTGATTAGAAAATTGAATCTTGTTTCATCAAGAGGTTTGGTAAAAATATCAGTGAGTTGGTAGTTAGTGGAAATGAAATGAAGTTCAATATCTCCATTCATCACATGATCTCTGATAAAATCATATCTTATTTCAATGTGTTTGGTCTTTGAATATAACACTGGATTATTTGCTATTACAATAGCGCTAGTGATGTCACAGTATATAGGAATCCTTGATAACTGAAGGTCATAGTCTATAAGTTGATTTCTCATCCATAGCACTTGAGCACAACAACTACTAGCTGCTACATACTCAACTTAAGTTGTTAATATGGACATTGAGTGCTGCTTCTTGCTAGTCCAAATTCACCAACTTTCCACCCAGACTGTGACAACCTCCAGTAGTGCTCTTTCTATCTTGTTTTTTTTTGGAAAGGAGGCGGCACTCCTGGAAATATATTGACAAAAAAGGAAAAATACAGCTAAACGGCGAGGGACTCCCTCCCAGAAAGGAATTCCACCCACAGTAAAGGACAGGCCCAATACGAGGATAAGAACCCAGCTAAGAACTCAAACATTTTAGACAAAATATACCAAATAGCTAACAACCAAAATAAACACAAAGAGATAGCACCATTCAAAACTAAAAAGCCAAAATAAAAACCCTCCCAAGGGTCCCACACAAGGCCAAAGAGAACCAAAGAATTAGCGAATCTGCACTCCATGTGGGACACATGTCGTCTTCGATCACCATCTCTCGTAGGCCAACTCCTACGGTCACCCAATCCCAACGTTCTCAAACCGACCACTTTTAAGATCTCCATAACAACCTGATGAGCAGTCCGTCGTTTAGTCGTAAATAACCGGTTATTTCGCTCTTGCCAAATCAGATAAACAGTTGCCGCAAAAAGAAGCTTTGTTCGAACCTCCCCCGGGTGCCATCGTCTATGCAGAATATCATCAAGAATTTCCTCCCAAGTATTTGAAACCACCGGAGTATGCATTTCCAACTTGACAGCTTGCCAAACGTTAGCAGAGAACGAACAAGTAAAAAATAAATGGTTATGAGAATCTAGACCAAGATGGCATAGACTACAACTCATTTGATCACTTCTCCAAAGAATCATGCGATCTTGAGTTGGCAGCCGCATACGAAACGCCAACCACAAACAGAAAGAGTGTTTTGGGATATGCTTCGGGAACCAACACATATTATGCCATGGAACTTCCTGATACGGCCCCTCAAAATATTTCCAAACCTCCGACACCATAAAGGTAACCGGCTGATTATGAGTGTTACGCCACATTACCTGATCAGTTATGTTCGGAAATAGAGTAGGAATATGTACTCCGTCCAAATCAGCACATCTTTGCACCCAACTCGTTGGCCAACTTTGCATGGAGACAATAACGTCCGCCACCGTAGAGTTCGGCTCAAAGCCACCATCATGAATTAACCGATACGATAAATACTTAGATAAATAACCAACCTCTAGCCAAGTATCCTCCCATGCTTGCGTGGAACAACCATCCCCAATGATATGCAAAAATCGCGGTCTAACATGCTCACGTAAGGCTAAAAGCCTATGCCAGACCCAAGTAGATGTCGAGCCAGCAGTCAAGGTCCAAAAGGAGGCACCTCGTAATCGGTATTCATATATCCAAGAAACCCATATCGACTTCCTTTTCCGTAAGATATCCCATACATGTGTAGAAAGCAAAGCATGATTCCATGTGGCTAATCTTTTAAGACCTAACCCGCCCATTTTCTTTGGCTTGCAAACTTCATCCCAAGCTACCCGTGCCCGTCCTCTAGACGGATCACCTTGGTTCCAAAGAAAGTCCCGGAACAATCTTTCCACCGTATGCACGACCGAAGATGGTATAGTGAAAACCATCATCCAGTAAAGTTGAAGCGACTCAAGCACCGATTTCACAAGCTGTAACCGACCACCGAAGGACAAGAATTTCGATTTCCAATTATGAATTCTAGCACGAACCTTCGAAATGAGAGAATTAAAATCAGTTACACAAAGGCATTTTGAAGAAAGCGGAACCCCTAAATACCGAAAAGGAAGAACACCCCGCTGGAAAGGCAAAACAACCGTAATATCATCCTTGACCACCTCATTAACATTTGAGAAGTACACAGAACTCTTAGCCATGCTTGGCTTCAAACCCGATTCCTTCGCAAAATCGTTCAAAGCAGCCTTAAAAACCCAAACTGACGGGACATCACCTCCCGTAAAGACCATGAGGTCATCAGCGAAACATGAGTAAGTCCAAGCCGAGAGCAACCTTTATGGTAACGAAAGTCAGAAGCTTCCATAATTCTTCGTCGAATAAAACACGAGAAAGCCTCCATAACAAGAGTAAACAGATAAGGTGAAAGCGGACAACCTTGTCGAATCCCACGTTTACCCTTAAAGAACCCATAAGACTGACCATTCACCATAACCGAATAAGAAGTGGTTTAAACAACCTCCATGATCCAATGGTGCATAGTAGGGTGAAACCCCATCCCTTGTAACACCAAGGAAAGAAACCTCCAATCCACCGAATCATAAGCCTTTTGGATGTCAATCTTAAAAGAGCACCCCGGAGGCCCATTCCCACGATCGTACCCCACCACCAACTCATGCGCCATAAGTATATTATCAGTAATCATTCTCCCAGGTATAAAAGCCGATTGGTTAGGGCTAACCAATATGTCGAGAAAATCCTTAATCCTCCAAGAGATGATCTTAGTGATGCATTTATAGAGCACTTTGCACAAAGAAATAGGCCGAAACTCCGTAACACAAAAAGCATTTGGGACCTTCGGAATTAGACATATGGACGTATGATTCAGTTCCCTAGCTAAACAACCACGATAGAAGAAGTCTTGCACAGCAAGTTCAAAATCCTTTCCCACAATATCCCACGATTCCTTATAAAACTTTGCCGAGTAACCATCCGAACCCGGAGCTCGATCGTCACCAATATCAAACAAAGCACGCTTAACCTCATCCTTTGTAATCGGACGAATCATGAAGTTTGCATTTGGAATAGATAAACGATTGGGAAAGAAATCCATGGGTAAATCAGGGAGGACATCGTCATCCAACTCACCAAGAATAGAACGAAAATGGTCCACGAAAACATTCTCAAATCCTGCACTTGAAAAAACCTGACCAGTAGCATCCATCACCGAATCGATACGGTTCAAAGTCCTCTTCTCCTTAACAACTTTGTGGAAAAAAGCGGTGTTCAAATCTCTTTCGGCAATCCAGCGGATTTTGGCCCGTTGACGAAAAAGCTCATCTTCCATATGCAAAGCCTCTTGAAAGGCATAACATAACGTGTGCGAGATCATCATGTAAAACCGGGTTAGATGGATCAGAGTCCACCACCCTTTGAATTTCATCAACATCAATCCTCAAATCATGCACACGCTTAGAAACCTTGCCATGCACATTACGAAGAGATCGCAAAGGTTTCTTTAAAGCTTTCAACCGGGACGTAATACGAAACGCATAAGTGTCACCCACTTGCACATCCCAAGCCGCTCGGACCGTCTGTAAAAAATCCGGGTGACGGGTAAGGAAGTTGTCAAATTTAAAAGGATGCTTACCTCGATCCAAACGGCCCTCCAAGGTAGCTATCATTGGGCTATGGTCCGAAATTCCTCTTGGCAAGAATTTAGCAACCGTATTGCCAACCACATCTTCAAACGAATCGTTAATCATAATACGATCAAGATTTCGAACAATACCACCACCTCCATGTGGTTTCTGCGCCCAAGTGTACTGAATCCCCGTATAGCGAGCATCAAACACATCGAGGGCACCAACACAATTCAAAAACTCATGCATACCCAAGTCGCGAGTCGAGGAACCACCTTCACTCTCATCTGGATGTAGGTGTGCATTAAAATCACCCAACAATAACCAAGGATCGTCATTAACCATGGATTTAAATTGCTCAAGGTCATGCCACAAAGAACGAAGACCCTCCAAAGGGTTTACCGCATAAATAACCGAAACATAAAAAGAGCAATTAGACGTACGAAGATGCACTTTGCAATGCAAAACTTGGTACGACATAGTGATCACCATAAGATCAAACACCCTCGGGTTCCACCCCATAATAATACGTGTACCATGTAAACAATGGGTGATATTCGACACCCAAGTCCATGCACCAAACACATGTTGTGACATAGAAGGTAAGTTAGGAGTAAGGATATGAGATTCTAAGACAGCACAAAACGAAAGAGCATGAGAGTGAATAAAATTTTTAACCTCACGTTGTTTGATAAGGGAATTTAACCCCCTCACATTCCATGCACCGAGGTTCATCATTACAAAGATGTTGGATTAACGTCCTTCTCTCCCGACGCCAAAGGAACCGAACCACCCTTTTTGGCCGTTGAGTCTCCCATACCAACCCATTCATCAAAATTTATCTCCTCCTCATTTTCATCATCCGATAATGTCGAAAACGAATTTGATGTATCAATGGACACCGTTCGTTTTGCCTTTCCAAGAAGAGCCGAAGGGTGAACTTCCATTTTGGCAGGAGCTGGTTTTTTAAGAATCCCGCGGAGCTTTGGTTGAACTACCACTCTTTGAACCCTACTATTCCCGTCCTCCACCCCATGCACCCCTGATTGAGTGTGTACACCCTCAACAGCCGGTGGAGCCCCATGCACAACAGGAGGCGAACCAGCATGCGAAACATCAACCTCCATCACATCACCCGTCACCGCATTATCAATAGTGACTTCCTATACTTGTGGTTCCTCACGACCAGCCTTAGGATCAACCAGTTCTTGAGCAACCCCGGAAGAAGAGCCAACATGATTTTTACGCCAAATCTCCATCGGTTGGGATTTCTTTTGGTTTGTAACCAGCGTGAAACCCTCAGAATCTATCCCATCGTTCACATGCTCTTTACCCTTTTTCTTTGCAATTTCTGCCTTAACACACGAAGCTATTTTGTGACCAAAAACTCTACAATGAGAGCACTGGATAGGTTCCTAAATATATTCCACTTTCAGTGATACAAGCGTCTCCTTACCCCCATGCAGATTTGGAACAGCCACCTGCAACTCACGCTTCAACTCCCCCACCGCCCAAACATCCACCAAAACTTTCGCAAAACCAGGTCTACCCCAAGCATCATCACACATCTTGGTTGTATATTCGTCCATCATTTTCGGAACACCCAATGCACTCGAAATTCGACCAACTCCCTCCCGATTAAAGGCCACTAAAGGAATGTTATGAATTTTCACCCATAAAGGGCACGACGTGTGTTCGGGTTTAATAAGACCCTGTTGGGGGTCCCAGGGAAATACAAATAGTGGAACACCCCTCACCATCCAAGGACCACCCTCCAACACTTGACGAAGACAATCACCACTTCCAAATCGAAAAAACAGGAATCCTGCCTCGTTCATCATAGCATCTTGAAGTCCATATTTTCCCCACAAAGTCATGACTACCTTCTTTATAGTTGGAAAGTATAGTCGCGGGCCAAGAAAATAGCCATACAACGTATTTTGATAGAGAGATGAAGCCTTCTCTGTTAACTCTACTGGAAGATCAATACGGGACGCACCTTTTTCAGCCAATGGAAAGAACTCTAAGGAGCCAGAAGTGTTTGTCACATTAACGATTAACACCGACGCATACAATGCCATTTGAGGTTTTTTTCAGAATCGATACATCACCATACACCCACTGCTTTTGATTTGTCCGTCTGGATTAGAGAGACGATTCCAAACCGAAGCTCGGACAACACCAACACCTGCAGTCGCGTCTGAACCACTCTGCATGCCCTCCTCCCAGTAGAATTAGGGTTAGGGTTCTGCCCAGATGCAGCCCCATGCAGACCCACGTCTAGGTGCATCACCGTGACGTCAGCCCTAGAGGTGCCATGCATAGAATTAGGGTTTCCGCCCCTCTCACATGCAACAGCCGCCGACACCGTCTGCTCATCTCCTTCCTCTTCCAACCCCTTATCATTCTCTCCAAGATCCTCCACGGTGAAACCTGCTGCCGTAAACGAGTCCATTACCCAAGAGGCTAAGCCCACACGCTGCCGATTGAAACCCTAGACCAAGCAACGAAGTTCTCCCGAGAGAGAAGCTGAAACTCAACCTAAAGGACCATCCAACGAAGGTGTGAGATACATAACCCTTAGAACAATGGACAATCACGACCGCCGATGAAGAAAACCTGCCGGAAAACCTCGCCATCGGAGACACAAACCCTAGCCGCACCGACCACAAAATCCTCCAAAAAACACAAAAAAACATAGACAAAACGTAAAGCTGATCGAACAGAACTCTAGAACTCAATAAACTAATCGAAAACAAGGCAAAACCATCAAGAAAATCCCCATGTACGCACCCAACACGATCAATCACCATGAAACCCTAGGAGAGTTCTAGATAGAGAAATCGCCGTTTTTATGTTAACATTTATATTTCAATCTCTTTCTATCTTGTTTGCAACATGCAAAATCATTATCTGACAAGGTAGTTAGATCGAACCCTGAGTCTTTGGGATACCAAATACCTAGGTTGGGAGTACCATTCAGATAGTTGAAGATTCGCTTTACAGCGATCAGATGATATTTTTGGGTTCAGATTGATATCGTGCACATAAACAAGTAGAATACATGATAGATGGTCGACTAGCAGTCAGATATAAGGAGCCGATCATTTCTCTATAGGTTGTGATATTAACTGGTTTCCTATTTGGGTCGTTGTTAAGTGTCAGTGGAGGAGCCATAGGAGTTTTCATAGCTGAACTTTGAGTTAGATCAAACTTCTTTAGCATATCTTTAACATACTTACCCTGGTGTATAAAAGTACCTTTATCAGATTGCTTAATCTGAAGACCAGGGAAATAAGTTAGTTTAGCATCATACTCATTTGTTAGTCAAGATTCTAGTGGGAGAATATCAAATCAAAGCACAATCTAGAGTGAGAACTTGTCATCCATATATTCAAAGTAAACTTACAAGATTCTCAAGTTACAAAGACAAATGACATAAGAAGTGTTTTACATAGTAGGTCAAGACATGCCCTTAAATCTTCCAAGCAAACAGTACAAAATACAGATTAAAGCTCAACCAACTATAACTGTTTTTTTTTTTGGAAAGGAGGCGGCACTCCTGGCAATATATAGAACAGAAAAAAATAAAGTACACCTAAATGGAGAGGGACTCCCTCCCCAGAAGGAACTCCAACCAAAGGATAGGATAGACCTACCAAGGGGGAGAACCAATCTAACGAAAACCCAGCATTACAACCAACAAAAACCACAAAAAAACAAGCCAAAAGTAGCATAGTGAAGAAGAAACAAGCCACATGACAAATAAAATGACAAAAAACTTAGCAAGAACCAGCGCCACCCAACAGGCTAAATCCACCTTCGAAATCTTCAAACCCATAGACAACATCCTTATCATCCCGGAACCAACCTCGATCCACCACCCAACAATCACAACTCAACCACACGATGAATATCAGCCACCAACTGTTGAATACTCCGTTTCTTTGTCGAGAAAAGGCGGTCATTCCTCTCATGCCAAATATAGTAGATAGTTGCCGAAAAAAGCAACTTTTGCCTCAAAGTCGTGAATCTCCAACGACCATGCCGAATATCCTCCAAGATGATTGGCCAAGAATTCGAAATCAAAGGAACGTGCAAAGAAGCCTTAATACAAGCCCAGACCTAGGCCGAGAATGGGCAATCAAAAAATAGATGGCCATGTGAGTCCAAGCATACGCTACACAAAGAACACACTAACGTTCCCGCATCGCTTCGCCAAGCTTGCATCCTATCTTGCGTCGGGAGACGATTCTGAAACGCTAACCAAGCACAAAAAGCATGCTTCGGAATGTGTCTAGAAAACCAACAAACCCCATACCAAGAAACCTTTTCATAAGGACCATCCAAGGTGTCCCAAACCTCCGATACCGATAACCTGGAAGGCTGATGACTACGGTTCAACCACATGATCTGATCCCGAGTCCCCGGAAAAAGGCATGGCACCTGAATCACCTGAAGATTCGAACATCGACGCACCCACTCATGCGGCCAAACCTGCTGTATGGAACCAACCACGTCCGCAACTGTAGAATCCTTGGAGAACCCAGTCGCATGAACCAACCTGTATGAGAGAAACTGCGAAAGGTGGCCAACCGATAGCCACTTATCCTCCCACGCATTTGTAGAAGTCCCATCGCCCACAACATGCATAAAATATGGCCGAAATTGCTCCCGAAGATCAAGCAATCTACGCCAAACCCAAGTTGACGAATTGGAAGACGCAACATTCCAAAACCTAGAGTCCCGTAAACGATGCACGTGAACCTATGAAACCCATAAAGAATCACGCTTCCGCAAAATATCCCATATGTGTGCTGAAAGAAGGCATCTATTCCATAGAGCAAGCCGTTTTAAGCCCAAGCCACCCATTGCCTTCGGTTTACAAACCTCACTCCACGCGAGGCGTGCCCTACCTCTCGAGCTATCACCATGAGCCCATAAAAAATCTCTGAATAGTCTTTCTAAATCATGCAGTACCGAAGTAGGCACCAAAAAGACCATCATCCAATACAGTTGCAAGGACTCTAAGACCGATTTGATCAACTGTAAACGACCACCAAAAGATAAGAATTTGGCTTTCTAGTTTACAATTCGAGTCGCACCTTGGCGATCAATGGCTGAAAATCCACCACACAAAGCCGTTTAGACGAGAGAGGCACTCCAAGATATCTAAACGGTAAAGAGCCCGTCTGAAAGGGTAACAACTGAGATATAGCATCTCTAACCGGCTGATCCACATTCGAAAAGTATATTGAACTTTTGGCCATACTTGGACGCAAACCCGAAGCATCCACAAAGTCTACCAAAGCATGCTTTAATACTCGAACATAAGATATATCACCTTTTGTAAAAACCATAGGGTCATCCGCAAAACATAAATGTGTCAAATGAGTTCGAGTACAGCCTTTACGAAATCGAAAATCACCATCCAGCTCGATACGTCTCCGAAGAAAGCACGAAAACGCTTCCATGACCAATGTGAACAGATAGGGAGAGAGAGGGCATCCTTGCCGAATACCACGAGCCCCCCTAAAGAATCCATGAGATTCACCATTTACAATCATGGAATAGGACGTGGTGGTTACAAGCTCAATAATCCAATGGCGCATGATGGGATGAAAACCCATCCCCTCAAGCACCGCATAAAGAAAACCCCAGTCAACCGTATCATAAGCCTTTTGAATATCAATCTTAAAGGCACAATTAGGAGAAGCCGTCACCCTGTCATAACTGACCAATAGCTCATGGGCCATCATGATGTTATCAGAAATTCTCCTACCCGGAATAAAAGCCGATAGATTTGGACAAACCAAACCATCAAGGAAATCACGAATCCTCCACGAAATTATCTTACTTATGCATTTATATACCACCTTACACAACGAGATAGGACGATACTCCGTTACCTTAAAAGCATTAGGTGATTTTGGAATGAGGCAGATCGACGTATAATTAAGTTAACGAGCTAAACGACCCCGATAAAAGAAATCTTGCACTGCAAGTGCCACATCCGCACCAATAATGTCCCAAGAAGCCTTGAAAAACTTCGCTGAGAACCCATCCGAACCCGGAGCACGGTCATCCCCAATAGCAAAAATGGCATCTTTGACTTCCTCCTTAGTGATAGGGCGAATCATAAAATTCGCGTCCGCAATCGAAAGCTTCGTTTGAAACAGATCATGCGGTAAAACCGGGTGAAGCAAAGGGTCCTTTTCCCCAAGAATATGCTGAAAATGATCAATAAAAACTTGTTCCACACCCGGACCACTTACCACTATGCCATTAGCATCCATAACCGAATCCACCCTAGAATGGTGCTTTCGTTCCATAACCGAGAGGTGGAAAAAATCCATATTAGAGTCACCCTCAGATAACCAACGAACCTTCGCCCGTTGGCGGAAATTCTCCTCCTCCAACAGTAAAGCATCCTGATAGGCTCCCATTACATGAGCTAAATCTTGCTGCAACAAATCATTAGATGGATCTAAATCCACCACCCTTTGCACCTCATCAACTTCAATACGAAGATCTTTAACCCGCTTAGAAAGACTCCCATGCATAGAACGGAGTCTACGTAGGGGGGTTTAGTAGCTTTCAAACGAGTCAACAATTTATGCATCAGAGAACCATCGACACTTATAGTCCAAGAATCAGCTACCGTCGCTAAGAAATCAGCATGATGAACTAAAAAATTATCAAATTTAAAAGATCGATTTCCCTTCACCACCACACTATCCACCGTAGTGACCATAGGAGCATGATTCGAGACCCCCCCGTGGCAAAAACTTGGTCGAAACACCAGAATACCCATCACCAAAACAAGTATTCATCATTACACGATCCAATTTCCGCACAATACGCTTACCCCCTCTCGGCTTTTGAACCCAAGTATAGAAAATTCCAGAAAACCGAACATCAAAAATGTTAAGATCGCCCACACAATCCAGAAAATCAGCCATGCCGTGAACAATTCGAGAAGACCCACCCTCGCTCTCCTCCGGATGTAAAACAGTGTTAAAATCTCCCATTAGAAGCCAAGGTTGAGAAGAAACAAAATTTCCAAAGTGAAGCAAGTTCTCCCACAAGATACGACGCCGAATAGCATTATTATCACCATAGATAACCGAAATAAAGAAAAAATCAGACGAACCTCGAAGACAAATCTTACAATGCATGACTTGGTCCGTCATTGAAACAAAGAAAACATCCATAACAGATGGATTCCAACCAGCAATAATGCGTGTACCATGCAAACAAACCGAATGGTTGGAAACCCATGACCAAATCCCAAAAACGTTCCTCGTAACCGAATCCAAATTGGACGCGACAACATGCGTTTCCAACAAAGCACAAAAATAAAGGGAATTCAAATGGGCAAAAGATTTTACCTCCCGTTGTTTGATCGAGGAATTCAACCCTCGAATATTCCAAGCACCAAGCACATTGAGAAGCGGAGAGGGTAGTGTCTTCCACACCCGACACTATAGGACTAGAACACACACCAGCAGTCCCTAAATTTGAGTCAACCGACGCCAAATTCTCCTTTGCAATAGAAGGATCACCCTATTCATCCATTAGAGACGAGAACCGATTCGAGATTAGCTTTGATTTTGCAAGAAGGACAGACGGGTGAACCTCCATTTTAGATTTAGCCGGCTTCTTCAGAATACCCCGAATTCTTGGTTGAGCAACCGCAGGTTGTTGCACTCCATCCCGGGTTTTCTCCACCCCATGTATCACTGTAGGCTCCTTTACACCATCACCTGAACCATCTTTACCATTCAAACCATCCGTGGACTTAACCGGAACATCCACAGGAATCCTTTCAGCCGCCGAAACTAAAGGAGAGGGCTCCTTCGGCTTCTCCACATGGGGTTCAACAATTCTAATATCGGTCGGCTTAACAACCGGTCGATACACCATCGTATGTTTCACTACACCACTCGAAGAAGCCTCACCCGAACGATTCGCCCCACCTTTCCTTCGCGATACCACCATAAACCCACTATCATCCGTCGACACTTTGGATTTGCCATTATCAACTTTTTTAGCCACCACCGCCTTGACACAAGAAGTAACTTTGTGCCCAAACACCAAACAGTGGGAACATTGAGACGGTTCCCACACATACTCCACTTGAATCGGGACGACCACAGGTTGTCCTCCATGTGGATTTGGAATCCCACCTCTAAAACGTTTTTCAGCTCCCCAATTGCCCAAACGTCCACGAGGACTTTAGCAAACCCCGGACGACCTCAAGCTTTATCACACATAGATGTCGTAAAGTCATCCATCATTTTCGGAACCCCAAGAGCACTAGCAATACGTGCAACACCTTCTCTATTGAAAGCAACCAACGGAACATTGTGAAGTTTAACCCACAGAGGGCATGATTTATGCTCCGGCTTGACCAATCCTTTCAACTTAGTGATATGTGGTCGGGTATCACGGACAAAGTAGGTACTACCAAAGATCTTTGGGTCGACAGGAAACAATGACTTAGTTGGAAACATGTAACAACCCACTATCCAAATATACATGTAACATATATATCATCACAAAATAATACATCATATTTCATTTATGGTCCCTTAAGTTAACAATATAGGTCTTTCAATACAAACTTCAACATTTACAACGAAACACAAAATATCATAGTCATAGAGTTATCCATCCCCCGGCTTGTTAATAATACATCTTCACAAAAAGCTAAACAGGATAAAGCAATCACTTGGCCTTACTTGTATCTCGACCTGGAACACATATTTTAAAACAAAAATGAGGGTTAGACCTAAGGGTCTAGTGAGAAGATCCCTGACATTTGGAAATCATAAAAACTCATTTATATAAAATACTCTTTATATAAATACACATATGTTACACGTAAATTAATACCAGTCAAGATTGATGCCTTATACCTGTCTCATCCCACCTTATCCCTACACCAATGGCCAACTTTATTGGTTGCGAGCCAATTTAACACACCGGTCCAAAGCCCGACCACGTATTATATTCCCATATAATACTCACGTAATTATAATATCTCAATATATTATAATCACCCACGTATGACATATTCATACAATTTATCAAACATTTGTTATCCACATAATGTAATCCAGTAAAAATACTTTTAAAGTAAAACTCACCTGATATGTTTATCAAAAAAGCTTTTCCAAGATAATTATCACGTACGACCACCCTTCACAGAATCGGAAATCACACAAATACCAAATATCTCTTTTTAAAACTAAACTTATGAAATCCTCGACTGAAGTCGCAACCTTCTAAAAGTAAATTAGAATCGCAATGCATAGTGCCAAGTCGCAACCATCTACTGCGACTTCACCCCGAAATCGCAACCCACTATTGCGACTTCAATCCTAAGTCGCAATCCACTACTGCGATCCCAAACCCAAATCGCAATCAACTAATGCGATTCCAAGCCAAGTCGCAAACGACCATTGCGACTTCAAGACCAAGTCGCAACCAACCATTGCGACTTCGTTGAATATCGCAGTCATCCATGGCGACTTCGATGAATGTCTCAGTTCACTGTTCAACCTAAAAACCCAGAATTTGTACTTTTAATCTATGTATGTTGCTGTAAAGATGCATATATGTTTAAGACTATAAACATAACCTAACCTTGAGCTCAGATTTCCCAAAACATCCATTTTTAACAAAAACCCACCTAAAACTTAACTAACAAACTCAAGAACACTTTTAAGAATTTAAAACACATACAAGGATGGATTTGTTACCTTGTTTACTTCAATTTGACACTTAAATTACTGCAGCAACTCTTGATTCCCTGCTTCTTCTTCTTTCCCTTGATTTCTCTCGATTTCTTTCTCCCTCTCTCTAAACCGAACACATTTCACACACCAACACTTTTTTGATATTTTCCTTAAACTTGGACACCTCATCCTAATTAGAATAGGAAGTCGGTTTGGCTAAAATTTTTTGGATAAATTACCAAACAAACCCTAAACTTGTTTCACTTGGCAAAACATACCCCTAAACTTCTATTATAAAATTAAAACTTATCCCTTAATTTCTTAACTCCATAAAATACTAAAATAAAGACTTATAAAATTCCAACTTTAAATTAGATAAAATACCTGGTTATTACAACATCTCCCCCTTAAAAGAATTCCGTCCCGGAATTCAGTTAAGTGAAAAGATGAGGGTATTTGGCTCTCATTTCTGACTCTGATTCCCACGTCGCATCCTGACCTCTATGATGCTTCCACTGAACTTTTACTTGTCTGATCTCTTTGTTCCTCAGTACTTTGACTTTGTGATCAACTATGGCTTCCGGTTCCTCCACATAGTTCAGCTTTTCGTCAATCTGGATATCTGGTAGAGATATTGCCTGATCCGGTGTAACCAAACACTTCCGAAAATTCGATACATGAAACGCGTTGTGAATCCTGCTCAATTCCGACGGAAGATCCAATCTGTAAGCTACTTCACCAATTCTTTCTGTAATTTCAAATGGCCCAATATACCGCGGACTGAGTTTACCTTGCTTCCCAAAACGTATGACTCCTTTCTAGGGCGAAACTTTCAACATCACAAATTCCCCGACTTGGAACTCTAACGGCTTCCGGCGTCGATCTGCATAACTTTTCTGTCTGTCTTGAGCCGTTTTCAATCTGTCCCGAATCTGAGTAATTTTATCTGCTGTTAACTGTACTATTTCTGGCCCCGCTAATTGTTTTTCCTCCACTTCATTCCAACACAGAGGCGTTCGCCATTTTCTACCATATAATACTTCAAACGGTGCCGCTTGAATGCTGGAATGATAACTGTTGTTGTAAGAAAATTCTATCAAAGGCAGATGTTTATCCCACGATCCTCCAAAATCAACTATACAAGCCCGAAGCATATCTTCTAAAGTCTGGATTGTTCTTTCACTCTGTCCGTCAGTCTGAGGATGATATGTTGTGCTCAACTTTATCTGTGTTCCCATCTCTTTTTGAAAGCTTCTCCAGAATCTGGAAGTAAAACGACTATCTCGATCAGAAATAATCGAGATTGGAACTCCATGTCGAGTTACTATTTCATTAATGTACAATTTAGCTAAACGTTCCAAGGAATCAGTTTCTTTTATCGGCAAGAAATGAGCAGACTTCGTCAATCTATCCACAATCACCCAAATAGAATCGAATCCCTTTGAAGTTCTGGGCAACTTGGTAATAAAATCAGTAGTGATCTGATACCATTTCCACATTGGTATATCCAGTCGTTGTAACTGACCAAACGGCTTCTGATGTTCAATCTTTACTTTCTTGCAGGTAGTACAATCTTCCACATACTTAGCAACACTTCTCTTCATTCCCGGCCACCAATAGAATTGTTTCAAATCTCCATACATTTTATTTGTACCTGGATGAATAGAAAATCGAGATTGATGAGCCTCTTGTAGTACCCGATCACGTAATCCACCCAAACGAGGCACCCAAATTCTGTTCCCCATACACAATAACCCACGGTCATCTTTCCCAAGCAATGCTGATATTCCCACTAACCGTTCTGATTTCAAACTTTCTTCCTGATAAGCATCTATTTGGCACTTCAGTAATTCGTCAAAGATATTTGGAAGGAGTTCAGCTCGTAGCGATATCCCTTTTATCGTTCCACTTCTTTCTTGACGACTTAGCGCATCTGCCACCACGTTCGCCTTCCCGGGGTGATAAAGGATTTCACAATCATAATCATTTACCAATTCCAACCATCTTCTTTGCCTCATATTTAGTTCCTTCTGATCGAAAAGATGTTGGAGACTCTTATGGTCAGTGAAAACTTGGCATTTAGAACCATAAAGATAATGTCTCCAAATCTTCAATGCAAAGACAACTGCTGCAAGCTCCATATCGTGAGTAAGATATTGTCTTTCATGATCCTTTAGCTGACGAGAAGCATAGGCAATCACCTTTCCACGTTGCATAAGTACACATCCCAATCCCAGCTTAGAAGCATCACTGTAGACCACAAAATCATCAGAACCTTCTGGCAATGCTAATATCGGCGCGCTGCAGAGTTTCTCCTTCAATATTCTGAATGCCTCATCTTGTTCTGCTTTCCATTCAAACTTTAAATTCTTCCGAGTTAGCTTAGTCAATGGCGTCGCGATCCGAGAAAAGTCTTTTATAAATTTCCGATAGTATCCAACTAGACCCAGAAAACTACGTACTTCGGTTGCCGTCTTCGGCGGCTCCCATCTTTCAATTGCTTCCACTTTCGCTGGATCAACTTGTATACCCTTCTCTGAAACTACATGACCCAAAAACTGAACTTCCCGCAACCAGAATTCACATTTAGAAAACTTAGCGTACAACTTTTCTTTCTTCAACAACTCCAGAATCAAACGAAGATGTTGGGCGTGATCCTCTTTGGATCGAGAATAAATAAGTATATCATCGATAAACACAATGACAAATTTATCGAGGTAAGGCTTACATACCCGATTCATTAGATCCATAAAAGCGGCCGGAGCGTTCGTTAATCCGAAGGGCATCACCAAAAATTCGTAGTGACCATACCTCGTACGAAAGGCAGTCTTCAGAACGTCTTCTTCCTTAACCTTTAACTGATGATAACCAGATCTGAGATCAATCTTGGAGAAGTAACAAGCTCCAACTAATTGATCGAAGAGGTCATCAATTCTAGGAAGCGGATACTTGTTCTTGATCGTGCGCTTGTTCAGCTCCTGGTAGTCAATACACATTCTCATTGAACCATCTTTCTTCTTTACAAACAAAACCGGTGCACCCCATGGCGAAGAGCTAGGTCTGATGAAGCCCTTATCAGATAAATCTTGAAGCTGTGCCATCATTTCTTTCATCTCTGGAGGTGCTAATCGGTACGGCGCGCGAGCAATAGGAGCGGCTCCAGGGATTAAATCAATACCAAATTCTACTTGTCTAACAGGAGGAAGACTATTCAAGTCTTCAGGAAAAACTTCTGGGTATTCACTAACAATAGAAATACCTTCTAGCTTAATCTTTTCAGGCCTACTATCTATCACATAGGCTAAATAACTCAAGCAACCCTTGTTGACACATTTACGGGCTTTTACCATAGATATAAGACTGGACTGATGATTCTTACGATCTCCATAAATCACCACTGATCTCTTATCAGGTAAAACGACATTGATTATTTTCTTATCACAAACTATATTAGCCCGATTTTCAGCTAACCAATCCATCCTTACTACCACATCAAACTCGATCAACTCTATTGGAAATAATTGTATCGGTACTCCACACCCCTCTATATTTATCATGCAACAATCAAAAACCTCTTTAACTGCCACTTGGTTATCATTTGCAGTATCTACTAATAAAGCATGTTTTAACATTTTTGCCTCTAAATCCATTGGTCTAGTAATGGATGGTTTCCCGGATGTACCCCCTTGTTGTATTCTACCTCGTGGACAATCTGATTGGAGGTGATCCGGAGAATTACACAAAAAGCAAAACCGTGTTAATCGACAATCTTTAACAACATGACCGGTTTTCCCACACTTAAAACAAACCCGAGATTCCACTTGACAATTTCCCTGATGGTAGCGATTACATCTCGGACATGGTCTTTCCGCTGGTCGAAACGACGGACGGTTATCGAACCTCTGGAATCTAGACTTCTTTGGATCCTGTGGTGGTCCTTCCCATTTCCTTTTTCCCAAACTCTTATCACTTGCATCCCTTTTATTGTCTCGTTCGACATTTTCTGCAGCATCCACTGCAGCTGTAAAAGTATCTGGCCTTGTTGCAGTCACTAGTCTTCGAACTTCTGAATTCAACCCATAGATAAATCTCTCCATTTTCATCTTTTCTGTAGCAACATAATATCCTGCAAAATGAGATTTTTCTAAAAATCGTGCAGTATAGTCTCTGACTGACAAATTCCCTTGCTGTAGATTCATAAATTCTTCTTCCAATTGTCTGACAGCAGCTTGTGGACAGAAGTGTGTTGTGAAAGCTAACACGAATTCCTCCCATGAAAAAGTAGAGTATATATCCGCTCCTCCCGATTCTATATGAGCCTCCCACTAATACAGAGCATCACCTTTTAGCATTGCCGTTCCATAAAGTACTTTATCTTCTTCAGCACATTTACACGTTTTGAAGATAGCCTCTAATTCTTTCAGCCATCTCATAGCTTTTACCGGATCCCGATCTCCTGAGTATGTAGGGGGCTTGCAACTAAGAAACATTTTATAGTCACACCTTTTCATTACCGGTAAAACAGTAGCGGTATGTGGTATCTCAACTTCATGTTCCGGATTTGATCTTTCAGTTTCATTATGACGATTACGTTCGAACATGGCTTGTATGCTATCCTGTAATCTCCCCATTTCAGCAGTCAGATCATCCCATGTAACAAACTCTGTACCATGCGGTTGTGTTCTACCTCCAGTTTGGCCCCCAGTTCCCCTTCCGGTTCTGCCTCTACCACGATCTCCTCCTCTTCCCCCTGTTCCTATTGGTGGATTCTCTTCACTCGAATTCCTTCCTCTTCCCTGATTCCTTTGTCTCGTGCCACTTGCCATTCTGTGGATTCGAACAAAGTTAATATACACATAAGCACATACCCCATATAACAAGGTACTCCAGTTCAAACATGTACCTGTAAGATCATCATAACACTGGCCAGGTGTAATCTGAAATTACCTTACATGATGTTCCTTCTACCTTTTATACTTAGCATCCCCAGGTTCTAAAATAATAGGGACATCCTACTTCACATGCAGTTTAAGTCTAGGTACACATACTAATACCTAAATCCCTTAAACTAGGGCTCTGATACCATTTGTAACAACCCACTATCCAAATATACATGTAACATATATTTCATCACAAAATAATACATCATATTTCATTTATGGTCCCTTAAGTTAACAATATAGGTCTTTCAATACAAACTTCAACATTTACTACGAAACACAAAATATCATAGTCATAGATATTATCCATCCCCCGGCTTGTTAATAATACATCTTCACAAAAAGCTAAACAGGATAAAGCAATCACTTGGCCTTACTTGTATCTCGACCTGGAACACATATTTTAAAACAAAAATGAGGGTTAGACCTAAGGGTCTAGTGAGAAGATCCCTGACATTTGGAAATCATAAAAACTCATTTATATAAAATACTCTTTATATAAATACACATATGTTACACGTAAATTAATACCAGTCAAGATTGATGCCAACTTTATTGGTTGTGAGCCAATTTAACACACCGGTCCAAAGCCCGGCCACGTATTATATTCCCATATAATACTCACGTAATTATAATATCTCAATATATTATAATCACCCACGTATGACATATTCATACAATTTATCAAACATTTGTTATCCACATAATGTATTCTAGTAAAAATACTTTTAAAGTAAAACTCACCTGATATGTTTATCACAAAAGCTTTTCCAAGATAATTATCACGTACGACCACCCTTCACAGAATCTGAAATCACACAAATACCAAATATCTCTTTTTAAAACTAAACTTATGAAATCCTTGACAGAAGTCGCAACCTTCTAAAAGTAAATTAGAATCGCAATGCATAGTGCCAAGTCGCAACCATCTACTGCGACTTCACCCCGAAATCGCAACCCACTATTGCGACTTCAATCCTAAGTCGCAATCCACTACTGCGATCCCAAACCCAAATCGCAATCAACTACTGCGATTCCAAGCCAAGTCGCAAACGACCATTGCGACTTCAAGACCAAGTCGCAACCAACCATTGCGACTTCGTTGAATATCGCAGTCATCCATGGCGACTTCGATGAATGTCTCAGTTCACTGTTCATCCTAAAAACCCAGAATTTGTACTTTTAATCTATGTATGTTGCTATAAAGATGCAGATATGTTTAAGACTATAAACATAACCTAACCTTGAGCTCGGATTTCCCAAAACATTCATTTTTAACAAAAACCCACCTAAAACTTAACTAACAAACTCAAGAACACTTTTAAGAATTTAAAACACATACAAGGATGGATTTGTTACCTTGTTTACTTCAATTTGACACTTAAATTACTGCAGCAACTCTTGATTCCCTGCTTCTTCTTCTTTCCCTTGATTTCTCTCGATTTCTTTCTCTCTCTCTCTAAACCGAACACATTTCACACACCAACACTTTTTGATATTTTCCTTAAACTTGGACACCTCATCCTAATTAGAATAGGAAGTCGGTTTGGCTAAAAAATTTTGGATAAATTACCAAACAAACCCTAAACTTGTTTCACTTGGCAAAACATACCCCTAAACTTCTATTATAAAATTAAAACTTATCCCTTAATTTCTTAACTCCATAAAATACTAAAATAAAGACTTATTCCAACTTTAAATTAGATAAAATACCTGGTTATTACAAAACATAACAGAGAAGGGACTTCGTCCATCCAAAACAACAGATGGCATTCGGTTGATGAGAAAACAAGCAGTAGCGACAGCATCAGCCCAAAAGAGTTTAGGAACATTCATGTGGAATAATAGAGACCTAGCCACCTCTAAGAGATGACGATTCTTTCATTCTACAACTCCATTTTGGGCTGGTGTGTCGACACAAGAAGACTTATGAAGGATACCATTTTGAAGCAGATATGACTGAAATGTTTGAGACATATATTCTTTTGCATTATCACCACGAAAAGTTTGAATGGACACTTTAAATTGTGTCTTAACCTCAGCATAGAGTGAACAAAAATGTGTAAAGACTTCAGATCGATTTTTCATAAAATAAAGCCAAGTAGTACAAGAGTAATCATCAACAAACGTAACAAAATACTTAAATCCAAGTTTTGAGGTAACAGGACATGGTCCCCAAACATCAGAATGGACTAACTCAAATGGGGATGAGGCCCGCTTATAATAGACTCTAGGACTTAAATGTATACGTTGATGCTTAGCAAATTAACAAGACTCACACTGTAGAGAAGATAAAGAAGAAAACTCAGGACACAACTTCTTCAGATTCTGCAAAGAGGGATGACCTAATTGACAATGAACTTCAAGCGGAGACGATGGGCTGGAACAATGCAATGAATAAGGTGGTGGATGTTCAAATATGTATAGGCCGTCAGATTCCCGTCCTCTACCAATAATCCTCTTCGTCGACAAATCCTCAAAGACACAGAAATCAAGAAAGAATGAGACACGACAATTTAGAGCACGAGTAATTTTGCTGACTAATAACAGATTAAATAAGAAAATAGGTAAGCTCAATACGGAAGATAACGAGACAGATGGGGAAAGATCGATGGTGGCAGAACCAAGGACAGGTGGGGTAGACCCATCGACAATTGTGACGTGTGATGGGGATGCGTGTTTATTGAAATTAGAAAATAGAGAGGGATTACCTGTCATGTGATCTGAAGCACCCGAATCAATGACCCATTTGGAGGTAGAAGATAATAGGCATGTACCAGAGTTACCTGTCCTCAGCAAATGTAGCAACCGCAATCGGAGCAGTGGAATTTGCAGCCCGTAAAAGTCGAGCATATTCTTCTACAGGTATAGTAACAGTACCGCTATGGCTACCAGATGCTTTGTCTTCTCCAGTCATCTTCCAAGTGTGTCGAAACAGCCGACAAACAGAGGCGCACTCACAGGGTTCCAAAAAATCGACGATCAGAAACCCTAAGGACGGCGAACTCCAAAAAACAGCCGACCAGAAAACAAACCATAAAAAAATTTCGACCAGAAAACTCACCAAAAAATCGCGGCCAAAAACTCGCCATGAAATCACGACCAGAACAGAAACGACGCACTCATAGGGTGCCAAAAGTCGACGAACAGAAACGAAACCCGACAAAAAAAATGCTAAAAACAATTCGATGTATTGCTTAACTTGATGATTTACAGGATTTGAGAAATAACCTCGTTCTGATACCATGTAAACAATGATACTATTGTATTGCTTAACTTGATGATTTACAAAGAAAGAGTACAAAGGAATATATAGGCAAGAAACTATACAAAAAGGAAACCCTAGGAGAGAAAACCCTAAGGGCCCACAGGCTAAGTTGGGCCAAGGCTAACACATAGTTTACATTCTAACAACATAAAATGCTTTATAAGGTAGTATTGATCATTCTCATTCCTTACCCCTCAATATCCCAACCAAACAACCCCTAAGTCATATACATACATGTCATTTACCTTTAAGCACTTACACTTCAGCATGGTAGGCTAAGCACTTTAGTGTGGCTGTAAGTGAAGGTCGGTAGATTAAGCCAAGTGTTAGTGTTAGTGGATACTTGCTTGCTAATAGAATTTTACTTCACTATTCACAAGAGGCATTGATGTTCAATCTGGTAATCTTTGACAAACTGACAAGTGTTACTTTATTTAGATGAGTTGGATTAAAATTAAGACAATTCATATGTTCATGTTAAATGTGTTACAGAGGTTATAGAGAGCTGCTACAACCTTATGCGTTGTGAAACTATATAGAAAGAAAGGTAAGATTTGTACTAGTAGGTTCTTGATTCATCGCCATATGCACTTCATAGAGTCTAATATGCACTTCCTTTGGAAGGAAATTCAATCAATAGTGTTGTAAGAGTTATTGCTCCAGCACCCTTGTGATGTTGTAGCACTATTTAGTGCACTTTGTTAGCCCAAATCCAACCTAATCTTACACCCATACTATCTTTTATTTCTTGTTATTACACTTCAGTATTTGATTACCAACTCTCAAAAGATATTTCTTCGATTTTAGACTTGAAATCTTGTTTTAAAGTTCACTTTGGTTACTCTTCTTGCTTTGAAAATCCCTGTGGTATGATATCTTGTATTACTTACTATTATAACTTGTTTTCAACGATACTTGTAAGCCATGTATACTTGCATGATTTGCTAGTTGCTATATCCTTTTTGCGGTTGTATCTCATCCACACCAATTTTTTGTCGCCGTTGGGGATTTTTGCCAAAAAGAGTTAGTTGATTTTTCTACCATCTGTATTTTGGTGGTTTATGCCAAGATTACCTGATGGGGTAGTTTTTGATTTGGATCCTGATATTGAAAGAACATTCAGAAGGAGAACGAGGATGCAAAGGAATCTGCACCCAGAGCTTACACCTCCTACCATGGCTGAACAATATGGACAAAAACCAAGACCCAACCCGGAGGAAGAAGTAACCAGGCTTCCTAACTCAAAAGAGGGAGGCATCATGGTCTATGATGTTCTTGTGCACACCCAGTTGCAGACAAGGATACACAGACCTGATATTGAGGCTGACCCCTTTGAGTTCAAGCCCATCATTTTTCATATGTTACAAACAAATGGTCAATCTGCTAGATTACCTGCCGAAGATCCACATTTTCACCTTAAGAATTTTATGGAGCTTACTAACTCTTTTCACTTTAGTGGAGTATCTGTTAAAGCCTTGAGGCTGAAGTTATTCCCATGGTGTTTATGGGATAAAGCAAAAGATTGGTACAGTTCTTTACTGCCTGATTCTATTACTATATGAAATGAAATGGCTGAGATGTTTTTAAAAAAAAATATTTTCCCCCAACTAGGAATGCCAAGTTCAGAAATGAAATTTGTCTTTTTAAGCAAATAGATGATAAGGCAGTTCCTGATGCTTGGGAGAGGTACAAAGAGATGTTAAGGAAATGCCACACCATGGCATTCCATACTACGTACAACTTGAGCCTTTTTACAATGGTTTAGACACCACTTTAAAAGGAATGCTTGATGCTATTGTAGGAGGAACCTTTACTTCTAGTATCTATAATGCTATTGTAGGAGGAACCTTTACCACTTTAAAAGATTTCTAATAACAATTGGCATTAGGCAGATCCCAGAGCAATGGTACCCAGAAAGACAATTGGAATTCATGAAATAGATCCATACACTACTCTCACAGAATAACTAACGACAATGACCACCTGTTGAAAAACTTGGCTAACCCTGCCACTAACACTGTTGCTGCAACATCTATTTCTGAGACTCTGCTAGTCCAATGTGTGTACTGTGGTGAAGGTCATACTTTTGACCAATGCAACCAAAACTTGGAATCTCCGAATTATGTGCACAACAAACCAAATCATTTTGGGAACACTTACAACTCTAATTGGAAGTACCATCCCAATTTTTCTTGGAACAACCAATGTTTGAACCCACCTACTAGGAAAGAACGAAGGAAGAATTTTCAAACAAACAATGTGCATAACCACCAGGGTAATTTACAACAAATCCAACCCAATTTTCAAAAATTTCCTAACCAACATAATGAGTCTCCTGCTTATGTGGAGGCAATATTTAAGGGTTTCATAAAGCAAACAACTTCAGCAATGAACCACTAAAATTCCACCATAAGGAACTTGGAAACTCAAATACGAAAAATGACCATAAAGGGGAGAAATAGACCAAATGGAACACTTCCTAGTGATACTAAGATCCCTAGAAATGTGACCAAGGAACATGTGAAGGTTGTTACTTTAAGGAGTGGAAAAACCATAGGTAACAGTGAAAGATCCCATGATTGTTACACAACCCATAACTAAGATGACTGTTGTACCATCGGTTGCTGCAGCAACACCCACTGTTGTTCTTAAACCAGTGGAACCTCAAAAAACTGTGACCATACCACCTTGGTCTGACAAAAAGGATGTTGTTCTAGGTTTGGCACCATCAGACCATGTTGCTGCAGCAACAAACAGACCAATAGAGGTAAACAACCCTACTCTATAAACAACCTTAAATCCTAATAAAGTAGTGATTACTCCAGTTCCCCCCTTATATTACTTACTAACAGAGGTTGAAGAATCAAAGGGAGGAGGAGTAGTTCAAAAAATTTCTGGATATGTTTCAAGCAATTGCATATAAACATCCCATTGGTAGAGGATTTTGTAAATATGCCTAGATATGCCAAGTTTAGGAAAGATATTTTGAGTAAGAAAGAGTATGAAACTGTTTCTCTTATAGAAGAATGTAGTTCCCTTTGGTCAAAAAAATTTCCCTTTATTATTATGCATCAGTGCTATTTGATTCTGGAGCGGATAGCAGCTTTGTATCACTAGAGTTTAGGCCAAAAATTAATTTGAAACCACAAAAGTTGAAAGAGGTCTACGTTATTGAACTTGCCAATGGGCAGGAAGTTAAGGTCAGGGACGTAATTACGGACTATACCTTAAACATAGCTAATAAGAACTTTAGTATAGACCTTATTCCAATTGAACTAGGAAGCTTTGACATAGTCGTGGGCATGGATTGGCTATCCAAAAACCGAGTTGAAATATGTTGTTCCGAAAAGATCATCCGAATTCCGCTGCCAGAGGATGAAACACTCGTCGTGCACGAAGAGAAGCCCAGAAAGAACTTTAAGATAGTCACGTGTATGAAGATTCGGAAGTACTTGAAAAAGGAATGCATCGCGTTTTTGGCTCACGTTATAGTCAAGGAAATCGAAGAGAAACGCATTCAGGATTTTCCGATAGTTCGGGATTTTCCCGAAGTGTTCCCGGATGAACTACCAGGACTACCCCCGTCAAGACAAGTCGAATTCCACATGGACTTAATTCCTGGAGCTGCACCTGTGGCTAAATCACCGTACCGTTTGGCCCCATCGGAAAAGCAGGAATTGTCAGGACAACTCCAGGAGGTGCTCGACAAAGGACTCATAAGACCTAGCTCTTCACCATGGGGAGCCCCAGTTCTTTTCGTTAAAAAGAAAGATGGATCCTTGCGGATATGCATCGATTATAGAGAACTCAATAAGTAAACCATCAAGAACCGATACCCTCTTCCCCAAATCAACGACCTGTTCGACCAACTCCAAGGTGCTACTTACTTTTCAAAAATTGATCTTCGGTCTGGATATCATCAAATGAGGGTCCGTGAAGAGGATATTCCCAAGACGACGTTTAGGACTCGATACGGCCATTACGAGTTCCTGGTTATGCCTTTCGGGCTAACCAACTGTAACAACCCAGATCCCATAACATACATCATAATACATAACATGCATACATATCATTGATTTACCACAAACGTTACATAACAAACCATGTACGGTCTCATTAGTCTTGACACTACAAAATATATAAAAGCTTCTTAAACATCATCGATCAACGGAGGCAGCCTACACCTTATTCTTTCCTTTGCCGCTATCAATTCCTCGACCTGGAAAACATATTTTTGAAAACAAAATGAGGGTTAGACCAAACTGGTCTAGTGAGTTAATCCCAGTCCTTTCCAAAATCATTATAAAACCTTTTATCTAAATCCTTTGTATCAAAATAGTTTAGATAAACCTTTGGTAATCCTTTCGTAAAATATAGACATACCACACGTATTTAAATACCAATCCAGACTCGTGCATCGTGTACATCTCATCCACCTTATTCCTCCACAAATGGCCATATTAATTGGTAGCAAGCCAACTAATAAATCAACAACCGGTCCGCACACCGGAACCCGACTACCCACCGGTCCGCTCACCGGAACCCGACTACTGACCGGTCCGCTCACCGGAACCCGACTACTGTGCACTTGTGTAGTGTAATGCACCAATAAATATAATATCTTACTATATTATAAACACAAAATATTCACACCTTGATCGTATATGCATTCCACACATATCCATCTCATATATATATAAACACAGATATAAATATATATATTCCAGTTGAAAACGTTTTAAAGTAAAGTCACCTTGACTGCTTAAAATACGCTTCCAAGCCTTTCTCCAAGCTATCCGATCTTTTAACCAAAATTCTCAGAATCTGAAACCATTTACATACAAATATCTCCTTACCAACTTATGTATAAGACTTACTAGCAGGCTATGGACTCTAGATACATCTACATAACTCTTATCCTCAAAAATTGACCAAACAGCCAAATTATCCGGAAACCACAAAAGTATCCAGACAACTTTCCGGACAACACAAAGAATCCGGACAACATGAGGAATCCGGACACCAAAGGAATTCGGATGCCATCCGGTTTCTAAATCTTCCGGAAATCATCCACAAATTGTCCGGACACTAACAATACAACCACCCGGACACCACCAAAGAAACTACCCGGACACATTCATACTGTGTCCGGAAACCTCTGTTGGTTTGGTCCTTTTTACCCAGAAAACCGACTTAATTATTACCAGAAGTGATTTCGACTATTCTACTCCGATAGAACCCTTCCAAAAGCAATTACAAACACAAAATACAAAGGAACATACCTTAATTCACTTCCAAAGCACATCAATTAGAGCCTTAACCTAGCTTTCCTTCCTTTCACTTTCTTGCTTTTGCTCCCAAACACACACACACTTACTCACACTAAAATATCTGCTGTTTCTGAGTTGTGAAATAATATCTGAAGTCTAAGATGATAATATCAAACTTAATTTACCACTTTGGTCCTTGAACTTCTTAATAATAACCCAAACACTCCTAACTTATAAATTTACCCAAACTTACCCTAAGCATCTAACTTTAAAGTTAACTTAGCTTAACGGAAAGGGTATTTAACTAACGGACTTACCCGGGGTATTACATTATCTCCCCCTTAAAAGAATTCCGTCCCGGAATTCGGTTAAGCAAAAAGGTAATGAATACTTATCACTACTACTTCGAACTCAATCAAAACCATAGAAACTAACTGAATAGACATCCCACACTCACCTATATCTCTAACACAGGTAAGCAACAAAAGAACAGAAAATACTAATGATCGTTTTGCACCGAAGTCATATAACACTTTAGCACGTATAAAGTTTATAGAAATATACTTGTCTTCGTCTCTATCCATACGTCAAGTCTGACTTTACACTCTGTTGATTCAACATGGTTAATATACACATAAGCACATACCCAAAATAATAAGGTATTCCAGTCCAAACATGCACCTGTAAGATCACAATTACACTGGCCAGGTGTAATCTGAAATTACCTTACATGATGTTCCTTCTACCTTTTACAATTAGCATCCCAAGGTTCTAATATATCAAGGACATCCTACTTCACATGCAGTTTAAGTCTAGGTACGGGTACAAATACCTAAATCCCTTAAACTAGGGCTCTGATACTATTTGTAACAACCCAGATCCCATAACATACATCATAATACATAACATGCATACATATCATTGATTTACCACAAAAGTTACATAACAAACCAAGTACGGTCTCATTAGTCTTGACACTACAAAATATATAAAAGCTTCTTAAACATCATCGATCAACGGAGGCAGCCTACACCTTATTCTTTCCTTTGCCGCTATCAATTCCTCGACATGGAAAACATATTTTTTGAAAACAAAATGAGGGTTAGACCAAACGGGTCTAGTGAGTTAATCCCGGTCCTTTCCAAAATCATTATAAAACCTTTTATGTAAATCCTTTATATCAAAATAGTTTAGATAAACCTTTGGTAATCTTTTCGTAAAATATAAACATACCACACGTATTTAAATACCAATCAAGACTCGTGCATCGTGCTCGACTCCTCCTCATCCTCGTTCCCAATGGCCATATTAGTTGGTTGCAAGCCAACTAATAAATCAACGTTGTACTACAATTACAACCAACAACGCCGTACGACAACTACGACCCACAACGCCGTACAACAATTACGACCAACACTTCTACCGGCATAGTTCGGCGTGCTCTCGTGTAGTGTAATACTTACATAAATATAATATCTCATTATATTATATTTAAAAGCATAAACTCAATCATATCTCAATATATGATACAACCACGCCATCATACATATTTAACTCATATATATATAAACACACATATATATATATATATATATATTCCACACATTCTCGATCCACACAAATCCATCTCATATATATATATAAACACAGATATATATGTATTCCAGTTGAAAATGTTTTAAAGTAAAACTCACCTGCTAGCTTAACACACGCTTCCTTAGCTCTTCTCAAAAGGATTCAGTCCTTCACCCAATTTCTCAAGATCTGAAATAATTAAATACAAGCGTCTCTTTACCAGATAGAACACATAAAACTGTAGATAAATCTATCTAACCCTTATCCTCAAAAATACTTCCAGAAACTATATCCGGACACTACCCAAAACTATCTGAACTCCACACAGTACCGGGACTCCACAGTACCGGGACTCCATAATACCGGGACTCCGCACTACCGGTACTCCACACTACCTGTAATACCCCGGGTAAGTCCGTTAGATAATTTAACTGTAAGATATGATGTTTAGGGTAATTTTGGGGTAAATCATAAGATTAGGAGTGTT
Organism: Saussurea involucrata; assembly: GCA_033807775.1. Classification (NCBI taxonomy): domain Eukaryota; kingdom Viridiplantae; phylum Streptophyta; class Magnoliopsida; order Asterales; family Asteraceae; genus Saussurea; species Saussurea involucrata. The sequence continues at coordinate 28,435,642 of CM066316.1, forward strand.
TGGGTCATTAATGAGAAGTTCAAGATTGAAATGGTAAATATAGAATTTATATACACTTTAAGATATTCAGATGTAGCATATTGTTCTAAAAATAGAAAGGGTGTGTGTGCGGGAGTCTGAAGGCGAAAAGAAAGCAGTGAACGAAACCTACGGTCAGAGCATCAATCAATTGGGTTGGATTCGATTTTGAGGTAAGCTCTTTTGTATTTTGTGTATGTAATCAGTAATATAAGATATCTATCGGTTTAGAAGTTACGATTTCAGTGATTGGTATTGATTTCTTCGAATTTAGGATAGGTGAAACCGACTGTGTTCTTAGACTCCCGGTATAGTCGACTCCCGGGAGAGTCCCGGTACTGTCGACTCCGGTAGTGTAAGTCCCGGTGTAGTGAATTCCCGGTAGTGTAAGTCCCGGTGTAGTGAACTCCCGGTAGTGTAAGTCCCGGTGTAGTGAACTCCCGGATGTGTAAGTCCCGGTGTAGTGAACTCCCGGTATTATCGACTCTCGGTAATATAGAGTACCGGTATTGTCGAGTCCCGGTAGAGTCAAGTACCGGTATTATGGTGCCCCGGTACTGAGAAGTCCCGGTACCCTATAGTCCCGGTAGTGGGTTAAGTGCAGTGTGTTGGACAGTTGAGAACAGGAACTGGTAGGCTTTACATGTTTTGCTAGTAAAGCGGTGTATGTGTTTTAAATTGATTCAGATACTTTGAAGTTGAGGTGAAAGATAGAATCAATTGAAAGAAGATTTCAAAGCGTGTTTGGATAAACAAAACAGGTGAGTTTTACTTTAAAAACGTTTTTAACTGGAATACGTATATGTGTGATTTGGGAATGTAATAGTTGATGACTATGTGTTTTTATGTGAATTATAATATATTGAGGTATTATATTTACATGAGTATTATAAGGTGTTATAATACGTTGGCCGGATTTAGGACCGGTGTGTTTGGCTATAGAATTCGTATAGCGTTGTTTGGCTGTAGATGTTGTACAGCGTTGTATATTATTAGTTGGCTTGCTACCAACTAATATGGCCAGGAGGAATGAGAAGGTACATGATATGTGAGTTTGATTAGATATATATGATTGTGTCGCGTGAATTATATGAATGAAGTTTATATAAATGATTTCAAACTAACAGGGATTTATCTCACTTAGACCATCGTGTATAACCCTTATTTTCGTTTTAAAAATATGTATTCCAGGTGGTGGATCGCGTAAGAGCAAATAATTAGAGTAATCGATGGATGGCTTATGTGGAGGATTTTGTGACGAAGATTTTGGCATGTTTAGCAGTTGTATTATAATGACTAAATGTTATGTATGTATTTAGTAAGAAGTTGTAGTAGAATGTCTTCTTTTGATTGTAATAGTTTCAGGGACCGTACTTGTAATATGATGTTTCGTTTGATTAATCAATGTTATGTTACATTATGTGATTTGTTGTGTATATGGGATTTGGGTCGTTACAAATGGTATCAGAGCCTTAGTTTAAGGGATTTAGGTATTTGTATCTGTACCTAGACTTAAACTGCATGTGAAGTAGGATGTCCCTATCATTATAGAACCTTGGGATGATGAAGTATAAAAAGGGTAGAAGGAACATCATGTAAGGTAATTTCATATTACACCTGGCCAGTGTAACAGTGATCTTACAGGTACATGTTTGAACTGGAACACCTTGTTATATGGGGTATGCGCTTATGTGTATATTAACCTTGTTTAAATCTACAGAATGGCAAGCGGTACACAGAATTCGAATCGAGGTGGAGGAAGAAATCCGAATAGTACGAATCCGCCGATAGGAACGGGGGACAGGGGAGGCAGAACTGGGAGCAGAGTCGGGGGTAGGACCGGGGTAGAGCTGGAGGTCGAGCCGGAGGCAGAGTCCAGCCACAGGGTACAGAGTTCGTTACTAGGGATGATCTAATGGCAGAAATGGGAAGATTGCAGGCTAGCATACAAACAATGTTTGATCGGAACCGTCATAATGAAACTGGAATACGGGATCCCGGACCGGAAGATGAAATGCCAATCACATCGACTGTTGTACCAGTACAAAGGAGGTGCGACTACAAAATGTTTTTAAGCTGTAGACCTCCTACCTACTCAGGAGACAGGGATCCAGTGAAAGCAATGAGGTGGATGAAGGAAATAGAAGCTATTTTCAAGACGAGTAAGTGCGCTGGCGAAGATAGAGTATTGTACGGAACAGCAATGTTAAACGGGGATGCTTTGTATTGGTGGGAATCCTTTATTCATTCTAAAGGATCTGATGTTTATTCTACCCTCTCTTGGGAAGAATTTGTGATAGCCTACAGGAACGCATTTTGTCCCCAAGCAGCCGTCAAACAACTGGAAGGGGAATTTATGAACTTACAACAAGGAAACTTATCCGTTCGAGATTACACCGCTAGCTTCCTGGAAAATTATCGGTTCGCAGAATACTACGTTGCTACGGAGGCGATGAAGATGGAAAGGTTTATCTTCGGGCTAAACTCAGAGGTTAGAAGGCTAGTGACTGCAAAAGGACCCGATACCTTCTCAGCTGCAGTTGATGCCGCGGAGAATGTTGAACGAGATATGAGAAGAGATGCTGGCGATAAAAGTATCGGGAAGAGAAAGTGGGAAGGACCACAATACGATCCGAAGAAGTCCCGATTTCAGAGGTATGATAACCGTCCGCTATTTCGACCAGCGGAAAGACCATGTCAGAAGTGTAACCGGGTCCACCAAGGAAATTGTCAAGGTGATTTACGAGCATGTTATAAGGGTGGGAAGACCGGACACGTCATTAAAGATTGTAAGGTAACGCGGTTATGCTTCTTATGCAATTCTCCGGATCACCTTCAGTCGGATTGTCCGCGGGGGAGGATACAGCAAGGTGGGTCATCGGGCAGGCCAGCGATTGTTAAACCAGTAATACCAAGACTGGAACCGCCAGTAACCAGGGGTCGCGCATTTCAAATGACTGAGAAAGAAGTAGAGGAAACTCCGGATGTGGTCACAGGTACATTTTTAATAAACTCTACACTTGCTAAGGTGTTATTTGATTCCGGTGCAAACCGATCGTTTGTGTCTCCTGCTTTTGCTGCTTGCCTGTGTTTGAAACCTAAAGTGCTAGAACATGCTCTATCAGTAGATACGGAAAATGATAATCAAGTGTCAGTTAAAGAAGTATTTTATGATTGTGTGATAAATATAGAGGAATGTAGAGTGCCGATACAGTTGTTTCCTATAACTTTGATAGAGTTTGACGTCGTAGTGGGAATGGACTGGTTAGCCGAGAATCAGGCTAACATAGTGTGTGATAAGAAGTTAATAAATGTGGTATTACCTGAGAAGGGACCAGTAGTGATTTATGGGGATCTTAGGAATCATCAATCTAGCCTTATATCTATGATAAAAGCCCGTAAGTGTGTGAATAAAGGTTGTCAGAGTTACTTGGCTTACGTGATAGATATTAAGCCAGAAAAGAATAGGATGGAAGACATTCCTATTGTTAGTGAATTCGCTGAAGTATTCCCCGAAGACTTGAATAGTCTCCCTCCGGTGAGACAAGTAGAGTTCGGTATAGACCTGATTCCTGGAGCCACTCCTATAGCCCGTGCACCGTATCGTTTGGCACCTCCAGAGATGAAAGAGATGATGGCACAACTACAAGACCTATCAGATAAAGGCTTCATCAGACCTAGTTCTTCGCCGTGGGGAGCCCCAGTGTTATTTGTGAAAAAGAAGGATGGTTCGATGAGAATGTGTATCGACTACCGAGAACTGAATAAGCGCACGATAAAAACAAGTATCCGTTACCCCGAATTGATGACCTCTTCGATCAGTTAGTTGGAGCTTGCTATTTCTCCAAGATCGATCTAAGATCCGGTTATCACCAGTTGAAAGTTAAAGAAGAAGACGTTCTAAAGACTGCTTTTCGAACAAGGTATGGTCATCACGAATTCTTAGTAATGCCATTCGGACTGACGAACGCTCCAGCTGCCTTTATGGATTTAATGAATCGGGTATGTAAGCCGTATCTCGATAAATTTGTAATTGTATTTATCGATGATATACTTATCTACTCCCGATCAAAAGAAGAGCATGCGCAACACCTTCGTTTGATTCTGGAGCTATTAAAGAAGGAGAAGTTGTATGCTAAATTCTCGAAATGTGAATTTTGGTTACAAGAAGTTCAGTTTTTGGGGCATGTGGTTTCAGAAAAAGGGATACAAGTTGATCCGATGAAAGTGGAGGCATTTGAAAAGTGGGAACAGCCGAAGACAGCAACCGAAGTACGTAGTTTTCTGGGTTTAGCCGGTTATTATCGAAAATTTATAAGACTTCTCTCGGATTGCAACGCCTTTGACTAAGCTGACCCGGAAGAACCTGAAGTTTGAGTGGAAAGCAGAGCAGGATGAGGCATTCCGGATTTTGAAAGAAAAACTGTGCAGCGCGCCGATTCTATCACTACCTGAAGGTTCAGAAGACTTTGTTGTTTATAGTGATGCGTCAAAGCTGGGATTGGGATGTGTACTTATGCAGCGTGGAAAGGTTATCGCTTATGCTTCTCGTCAATTAAAGGATCATGAAAGACAGTATCCTACGCACGACATGGAGCTTGCAGCAGTTGTCTTTGCGTTGAAGATTTGGAGACATTATCTGTATGGTTCCAAATGTCAGATTTATACTGATCATAAGAGTCTCCAACACCTCTTTGATCAGAAGGAATTAATATGAGACAAAGAAGATGGTTAGAATTGCTGAATGATTACGACTGTGAAATCCTGTATCATCCGGGAAAGGCAAATGTGGTAGCTGATGCATTGAGTCGTCAAGAAAGGAGTGGGACAATAAAGGTTATTTCGCTACGAACTGAACTCCTACCCAACCTATTTGACGAATTGCAGAAGTGTCAAGTGGAAGCTTATCAGGATGAACATCTGAAATCAGAACGGTTAGCAGGGATGTCCGCATTGCTAGTAAAAGATGATCGTGGGTTATTGTGTCTGGGAAACAGAGTGTGGGTACCTCGTTTGGGTGGGTTACGTGACCGTGTTCTACAAGAAGCCCATCAATCCCGTTTCTCTATTCACCCAGGTACAAACAAGATGTATAAAGACTTAAAACAATTCTATTGGTGGCCGGGGATAGAAAGAGGGATTGCACAGTATGTGGAAAGATGCGATACTTGTAAGAAAGTAAAGATCGAACACCAAAAGCCGTTTGGTCAACTACAACGGCTAGAAATACCTATGTGGAAGTGGGAGCAGATTACCACAGATTTCATCACCAAACTACCAAGGACTCCTAAGGGATTTGATACTATTTGGGTGATCGTCGACAGATTGACAAAGTCTGCACACTTTCTACCGATAAAGGAAACCGATTCGTTGGAGCGTTTAGCTAAGTTGTACATTGACGAAATAGTAACTCGACATGGAGTTCCAATCTCTATCATTTCTGATCGTGATAGTCGTTTTACTTCAAGATTCTGGAGAAGTTTTCAAAGGGAAATGGGGACACAGATAAAGTTGAGTACGGCGTATCATCCTCAAACAGATGGGCAGAGTGAACGAACGATTCAGACTTTAGAAGATATGCTCCGGGCTTGCATTGTTGATTTTGGGGGATCATGGGATAAGCACTTACCGTTGATCGAATTCGCTTACAACAACAGTTATCATTCCAGCATACAAGCGGCACCGTTTGAAGTACTGTATGGTAGGAAATGCCGAACGCCTCTATGTTGGAACGAAGTGGGAGAGAAACAGTTAGCAGGACCGGAAATAGTTCAGATAACCGCCGATAAGGTTACTCAGATTCGTGAACGATTGAAAGTGGCTCAAGACAGACAGAAAAGCTACGCTGACCGACGCCGAAAGGCATTGGAATTTCAAATTGGGGATTACGTGATGTTAAAGGTTTCGCCGTGGAAAGGAGTCATCAGATTTGGACGACAAGGTAAACTTAGCCCTAGGTATATTGGACCATTTGCAATAACAGAAAGGATCGGTGAAGTTGCTTATCGATTAGATCTTCCACCAGAATTGAGCAGAATCCATAATGCGTTTCATGTATCGAACTTCCGAAAGTGTTTGGTTACTCCAGACCAAGCAGTCTCTCTACCAGATATCCGAGTCGACGAAAAACTGAATTATGTGGAAGAGCCGGAAGCTATAGTGGATCGTAAAGTTATAGTGCTACGGAATAAAGAAATCAGGCAAGTGAAAGTTCAGTGGAGACATCATAGAGGTCAGGATGCTACATGGGAGTCAGAAACGGAAATGAGAGCCAAATACCCTTATCTTTTTACTTAACGGAATTCCGGGACGGAATTCTTTTAAGGGGGAGATGATGTAATACCCCGGGTAAGTCCGTTAGATAATTTAACTGTAAGATATGATGTTTAGGGTAATTTTGGGGTAAATCATAAGATTAGGAGTGTTTGGGTCATTAATGAGAAGTTCAAGGTTGAAATGGTAAATATAGAGTTTATATACACCTTAAGATATTCAGATGTAGCATATTGTTCTAAAAATAGAAAGGGTGTGTGTGCGGGAGTCTGGAGGCGAAAAGAAAGCAGTGAACGAAACCTACGGTCAGAGCATCAATCAATTGGGTTGGATTCGATTTTGAGGTAAGCTCTTTTGTATTTTGTGTAATAACCAGGTATTTTATCTAATTTAAAATTTTAAAATTTTATAAGTTTTTATGTTAGTGTTTTATGGAGTAAGAAGTAAAGGGATAAGTTTTAATTTTATAATAGAAGTTTAGGGGTATGTTTTGCCAAGAGAGACAAGTTTAGGGTTTGTTTGGTCTTTTATCCAAACCTCTTTAGCCAAAACCGACTTCCTATTCTAATTAGGATAGGTGTCCATAGTTTAAAGAAAATATCAAAAGTGTTAGTGTGTGAAATGTGTTCGGTTTAGAGAGAGAGAGAAAGAAATCGAGAGAGATCAAGGGAAAGAAGAAGAAGAAAGAAATCAAGAGTTGCTGCAGTAATTTAAGTGTCAAATTGAAGCAAGCAAGGTAACAAATCCATCCTTGTATGTGTTTTAAATTCTTAAAAATGTTCTTGAGTTTGTTAGTTAAGTTTTAGGTGGGTTTTTGTTAAAAATGGATGATCTGGGAAATCTGAGCTTAAGGTTAGGTTATGTTCATAGTCTTAAACATATCTGCATCTTTACAGCAACATGCATAGCATAAAAGTATGATTTCTGGATTTTTAGGATGAACAGTGAACTGAGATATTCAATGAAGTCGCAATGGTTGATTGCGATATTCAACGAAGTCACAATGGTTAGTTGCGACTTGGCTTTGAAGTCGCAATGGTCAGTTGCGACTTGGTTTGGAATCGCAGTAGTTGATTCCGACTTGGGGTTGGAGTCGCAATAGTGGGTTGCGATTTGGGATGAAGTCGCAGTAGTTGATTGCGACTTAACACTATGAATTGCGATTCTAATTTACTTTTAGTAGGTTGCGACTTGAGTCGAGGATTTCATAAGTTTAGTTTTAAAAAGAGATATTTGGTATTTTGTGTGATTTCAGATTTTGTGAAGGATTGTCATACGTGATAATTATCTTGGAAAGACTTTGGTGATAAACAAAACAGGTGAGTGTTACTTTAAAGTATTTTTTACTGGAATATATTATGTGGATAACAAATATTTGATAAATTGTATGAATATGTCATACGTGGGTGATTATAATATATTGAGATATTATAATTACGTGAGTATTATACGGAAATATAATACGTGGCCGGGCTTTGGACCGGTGTGTTAAATTGGCTCGCAACCAATAAATTTGGCCATTGGTGGAGGGATAAGGTGGGATGAGACAGGTATGATGCACAAATCTTGGTTGGTATTAATTTACGTGTGATATATGTGTATTTATATAAAGAGTATTTTATATAAATGAATTTTTATTGATTTCCAAATGTCAGGGATTTACTCACTAGACCCTTAGGTCTAACCCTCATTTTCTGTTTTAAAAATATGTATTCCAGGTGGTGTTTCCAGTAAGACTAAGTGATTAGAATACTTGGTGAATAGATTTTTGGGGGAAGATGATCGTTATGAAGTTATGGATGCTCTCGTACTTATAACTGTGTTATTAATTATTATGTTATTTAAATAGAATCAAGTTGTACTGAATTTTTATATTGGTTAGTCAGACTTTGGGACCAAATGTGCAATATGAATTACTTTTGTTGAAAACATGTTATGAATTATATGTTATATGTATATTTGGATTGTGGGTTGTTACAGATGGTATCAGAGCCCTAGTTTAAGGGATTTAGGTATTAGTATCTGTACCTAGACTTAAACTGCATGTGAAGTAGGATGTCCCTATTATTTTTAGAACCTGGGGATGCTAAGTATAAAAGGTAGAAGGAACATCATGTAAGGTAATTTCAGATTACACCAGGCCAGTGTAATTATGATCTTACAGGTGCATGTTTGAACCGGAATACCTTGTTATATGGGGTATGTGCTTATGTGTATATTAACGTTGTTTGAATCCGCAGAATGGCGAGTGGCACTAGACAAAGGAATCAGAGAAGAGGAAGGAATTCGAGTGGAGAAAATCCACCAATAGGAACAGGGGAAAGAGGAGGAGATCGTGGTGGAGGCAGAACCGGAAGGGGAACTAGGGGCCTAACTGGAGGTAGAACACGGTTGCATGGTACAGAGTTTGTTACACGGGATGATCTGACTGCTGAAATGGGGAGATTACAGGATAGCATACAAGCCATGTTCGAACGTAATCGTCATAGTGAAACTGAAAGACCAAATCCGGAACATGAAGTTGAGATGCCACTTACCTCTACTGTTTTACCGGTAATGAAAAGGTGTGACTATAAAATGTTTCTTAGTTGCAAGCCCCCTACATACTCAGGAGATCGGGATCCGGTAAAAGCTATGAGATGGCTGAAAGAAATAGAGGCTATCTTCAAGACGTGTAAATGTGCTGAAGAAGATAAAGTACTTTATGGAACTGCAATGCTAAAAAGTGATGCTCTGTACTGGTGGGAGGCTCATATCGAATCGAGAGGATCGGATGTATATTCTACTTTTTCATGGGAGGAATTCGTGTTAGCTTTCACAACACACTTCTGTCCACAAGCTGCTGTCAGACAATTGGAAGAAGAGTTTATGAATCTACAGCAAGGGAATTTGTCAGTCAGAGACTATACTGCACGATTTTTAGAAAAATCTCGTTTTGCAGGGTATTATGTTGCTACAGAAAAGATGAAAATGGAGAGATTTATCTATGGGTTGAATTCAGAAGTCCGAAGACTAGTGACTGCAACAAGGCCAGATACTTTTACAGCTGCTGTGAATGCTGCTGAAAATGTGGAACGAGATAACAAAAGGGATGCCGGTGATAAGAGCTTGGGGTAAAGGAAATGGGAAGGACCACCACAGGATCCAAGGAAGTCTAGATTTCAGAGGTTCGATAACCGTCCACTGTTTCGACCAATGGAAAGACCGTGTTCAAGATGTAATCGCTACCATCAGGGAAATTGTCAAGTGGAATCTCGGGTTTGTTTTAAGTGTGGGAAAACCGGTCATGTTGTTAAAGATTGTCGATTAACCCGATTTTGCTTTTTGTGCAATTCTCCGGATCACCTCCAATCAGATTGTCCACGAGGTAGAATACAACAAGGGGGTACATTCAGGAAACCAGCCATTACTAGACCAGTAGTCCCAAGAATAGAACCGCCGAAAACGAGGGGTCGTACGTTCCAAATGACAGCTAAAGAGGCGGAGGAAACTCCGGATGTGGTCACAGGTACATTTTTCATAAACTCCACGCGTGCTAAAGTGTTATTTGATTCCGGTGCAAACCGATCTTTTGTGTCTCCCTCCTTTGCTGCTCACATGCATTTAGAGCCTAAAATGTTAAAACATGCTTTATTAGTAGATACTGCAAATGATAACCAAGTGGCAGTTAAAGAAGTTTTTGATCGTTGCATGTTAAATATAGAGGGATGTGGAGTACCGATACAACTATTTCCAATAGCTTTAATAGAATTTGATGTGGTAGTAGGAATGGATTGGTTAGCTGAGAATCAGGCTAACATAGTTTGTGATAAGAAAATAATCAATGTCGTTTTACCTGATAAGAGATCAGTAGTGATTTATGGAGATCGTAAGAATCATCAGTCCAGTCTTATATCTATGGTAAAAGCCCGTAAATGTGTCAACAAGGGTTGCTCTAGTTATTTAGCTTATGTGATAGACAGTAGGCCTGAAAAGATTAAGCTGGAGGATATTTCTATCGTTAGTGAATACCCAGACGTTTTTCCTGAAGACTTGAACAGTCTTCCTCCTGTTAGACAAGTAGAATTTGGTATTGACTTAATCCCAGGAGCGCTCCTATCGCTCGTGCGCCGTACCGATTAGCACCTCCAGAGATGAAAGAAATGATGGCACAGCTTCAAGATTTAACCGATAAGGGTTTCATCAGACCTAGCTCTTCGCCATGGGGTGCACCAGTTTTATTTGTAAAGAAGAAAGACGGTTCAATGAGAATGTGTATCGACTACCGAGAGCTGAACAAGCGTACAATCAAGAACAAGTATCCGCTTCCAAGAATTGACGACCTCTTCGATCAATTAGTTGGGGCTTGTTACTTCTCTAAGATTGATCTCAGATCTGGCTACCATCAGTTGAAGGTTAAAGAAGAAGTCGTTTTAAAGACTGCTTTTCGCACAAGGTACGGTCACTACGAATTTTTGGTGATGCCCTTCGGACTAATGAACGCTCCGGCCGCTTTTATGGATCTAATGAATCGGGTATGTAAGCCTTATCTCGATAAATTTGTCATTGTATTTATCGATGATATACTTATTTATTCTCGATCCAAAGAGGATCACGTACAACATCTTCGTTTGATTCTGGAGTTACTGAAGAAAGAAAAGTAGTACGCTAAGTTCTCTAAAGGTGAATTCTGGTTGCGGGAAGTTCAGTTTTTGGGTCATATAGTTTCAGAGAAGGGTATACAAGTTGATCCAGCGAAAGTGGAAGCAATTGAAAGATGGGAACCGCCGAAGACGGCAACCGAAGTACGTAGTTTTCTAGGTCTAGCTGGATACTATCGGAAATTTATAAAAGACTTTTCTCGAATTGCGACGCCATTGACTAAGCTGACTCGGAAGAATCTAAAGTTTGAATGGAAAGCAGAACAGGATGAGGCATTTAGAATATTGAAGGAGAAACTCTGCAGCGTGCCGATTTTAGCATTGCCAGAAGGTTCCGATGATTTTGTGGTCTACAGTGATGCTTCTAAACTGGGATTGGGATGTGTACTTATGCAACGTGGAAAGGTGATTGCCTATGCTTCTCGTCAATTAAAGGACCATGAAAGACAATATCCTACTCATGATATGGAGCTTGCAGCAGTTGTCTTTGCATTGAAGATTTGGAGACATTATCTATATGGTTCTAAATGCCAAATTTTCACTGACCATAAGAGTCTCCAACATCTTTTCGATCAGAAGGAACTGAATATGAGGCAAAGAAGATGGTTGGAATTAGTAAATGATTATGATTGTGAAATCCTTTATCACCCCGGGAAGGCGAATGTGGTAGCAGATGCACTAAGTCGTCAAGAAAGAAGTGGAACAATAAAAGTTATATTGCTACGAGCTGAACTCCTTCCTAATATCTTTGACGAATTACTGAAGTGCCAAATAGATGCTTATCGGGAAGAAAGTTTGAAATCAGAACGGTTGGTGGGAATATCAGCATTGCTTGGGAAAGATGACCGGGGGTTATGGTGTATGGGAAACAGAATTTGGGTGCCTCGTTTGGGTGGATTACGTGATCGTGTACTACAAGAAGCTCATCAATCTCGATTTTCTATTCATCCAGGAACAAATAAGATGTATGGAGATTTGAAACAATTCTATTGGTGGCCGGGAATGAAGAGAAGTGTTGCCAAGTATGTGGAAGATTGTACTACTTGCAAGAAAGTAAAGATTGAACATCAGAAGCCGTTTGGTCAGTTACAACGACTAGATATACCAATGTGGAAATGGGATCAGATCACTACTGATTTTATTACCAAGTTACCTAGAACCTCAAAGGGATTCGATTCTATTTAGGTGATTGTGGATAGATTGACAAAGTCTGCTCATTTCTTGCCGATAAAAGAAACTGATTCCTTGGAACGTTTGGCCAAATTGTACATTAATGAAATAGTAACTCGACATGGAGTTCCAATCTCGATTATTTCTGATCGAGATAGTCGTTTTACTTCCAGATTCTGGAGAAGCTTTCAAAAAGAGATGGGAACGCAGATAAAGTTGAGTACAACATATCATCCTCAGACTGACGGGCAGAGTGAAAGAACAATCCAGACTTTAGAAGATATGCTTCGGGCTTGTATAGTCGATTTTGGGGGATCGTGGGATAAACATCTGCCTTTGATAGAATTTGCCTACAACAACAGTTATCATTCCAGCATTCAAGCGGCACCGTTTCAAGTACTGTATGGTAGAAAATGCCGAACGCCTCTGGGTTGGAATGAAGTGGGGGAGAAACAATTAGCAGGCCAGAAATAGTACAGTTAACAACGGATAAGATCACTCAGATTCGGGACAGATTAAAAGTGGCTCAAGACAGACAGAAAAGCTATGCTGATCGACGTCGAAAACCGTTAGAATTCCAGGTTGGAGATTTTGTAATGTTGAAAGTCTCGCCTTGGAAAGGGGTCATTCGATTTGGTAAGCATGGTAAACTTAGTCCAAGGTATATCGGGCCGTTTGCAATTACGGAAAGAATTGGTGAAGTAGCTTACAGATTAGATCTTTCGTCGGAATTAAGCAGGATTCACAACGCATTTCACGTATCGAATTTTCGAAAATGTTTGGTTACCCCAGATCAGGCAGTCTCTCTACCAGATATTCAAATTGATGAAAAGTTGAACTATGTGGAGGAACCAGAAGCTATAGTTGATCACAAAGTCAAAGTATTGAGGAACAAAGAGATCAGACAGGTAAAAGTTCAGTGGAAACATCATAGAGGTCAGGATGCGACGTGGGAATCAGAGTCGGATATGAGAGCCAAATACCCTCATCTTTTCACTTAATTGAATTCCGGGACGGAATTCTTTTAAGGGGGAGATGTTGTAATAACCAGGTATTTTATCTAATTTAAAATTTTAAAATTTTATAAGTTTTTATGTTAGTGTTTTATGGAGTAAGAAGTAAAGGGATAAGTTTTAATTTTATAATAGAAGTTTAGGGGTATGTTTTGCCAAGAGAGACAAGTTTAGGGTTTGTTTGGTCTTTTATCCAAACCTCTTTAGCCAAAACCGACTTCCTATTCTAATTAGGATAGGTGTCCATAGTTTAAAGAAAATATCAAAAGTGTTAGTGTGTGAAATGTGTTCGGTTTAGAGAGAGAGAAAGAAATCGAGAGAGATCAAGGGAAAGAAGAAGAAGAAAGAAATCAAGAGTTGCTGCAGTAATTTAAGTGTCAAATTGAAGCAAGCAAGGTAACAAATCCATCCTTGTATGTGTTTTAAATTCTTAAAAATGTTCTTGAGTTTGTTAGTTAAGTTTTAGGTGGGTTTTTGTTAAAAATGGATGATCTAGGAAATCTGAGCTTAAGGTTAGGTTATGTTCATAGTCTTAAACATATCTGCATCTTTACAGCAACATGCATAGCATAAAAGTATGATTTCTGGATTTTTAGGATGAACAGTGAACTGAGATATTCAATGAAGTCGCAATGGTTGATTGCGATATTTAACGAAGTCACCATGGTTAGTTGCGACTTGGCTTTGAAGTCGCAATGGTCAGTTGCGACTTGGTTTGGAATTGCAGTAGTTGATTGCGACTTGGGGTTGGAGTCGCAATAGTGGGTTGCGATTTGGGATGAAGTCGCAGTAGTTGATTGCGACTTAGCACTATGCATTGCGATTCTAATTTACTTTTAGTAGGTTGCGACTTGAGTCGAGGATTTCATAAGTTTAGTTTTAAAAGAGATATTTGGTATTTTGTGTGATTTCAGATTTTGTGAAGGATTGTCATACGTGATAATTATCTTGGAAAGACTTTGGTGATAAACAAAACAGGTGAGTGTTACTTTAAAGTATTTTTTACTGGAATATATTATGTGGATAACAAATATTTGATAAATTGTATGAATATGTCATACGTGGGTGATTATAATATATTGAGATATTATAATTACGTGAGTATTATACGGAAATATAATACGTGGCCGGGCTTTGGACCGGTGTGTTAAATTGGCTCGCAACCAATAAATTTGGCCATTGGTGGAGGGATAAGGTGGGATGAGACAGGTATGATGCACAAATCTTGGTTGGTATTAATTTACGTGTGATATATGTGTATTTATATAAAGAGTATTTTATATAAATGAATTTTTATTGATTTCCAAATGTCAGGGATTTACTCACTAGACCCTTAGGTCTAACCCTCATTTTCTGTTTTAAAAATATGTATTCCAGGTGGTGTTTCCAGTAAGACTAAGTGATTAGAATACTTGGTGAATAGCTTTTTGGGGGAAGATGATCGTTATGAAGTTATGGATGCTCTCGTACTTATAACTGTGTTATTAAGTATTATGTTATTTAAATAGAATCAAGTTGTACTGAATTTTTCTATTGGTTAGTCAGACTTTGGGACCAAATGTGCAATATGAATTACTTTGTTGAAAACATGTTATGAATTATATGTTATATGTATATTTGGATTGTGGGTTGTTACATTTTGTGTATGTAATCAGTAATATAAGATATCTATCGATTTAGAAGTTACGATTTCAGTGATTGGTATTGATTTCTTCGAATTTAGGATAGGTGAAACCGACTGTGTTCTTAGACTCCCGGTATAGTCGACTCCCGGGGGAGTCCCGGTACTGTCGACTCCGGTAGTGTAAGTCCCGGTGTAGTGAACTCCCGGTAGTGTAAGTCCCGGTGTAGTGAACTCCCGGTAGTGTAAGTCCCGGTGTAGTGAACTCCCGGTATTATCGACTCCCGGTAATATAGAGTACCGGTATTGTCGAGTCCCGGTAGAGTCAAGTACCGGTATTATGGTGCCCCGGTACTGAGAAGTCCCGGTACCCTGTAGTCCCGGTAGTGGGTTAAGTGCAGTGTGTTGGACAGTTGAGAACAGGAACTGGTAGGCTTTACATGTTTTGCTAGTAAAGTGGTGTATGTGTTTTAAATTGATTCAGATACTTTGAAGTTGAGGTGAAAGATAGAATCAATTGAAAGAAGATTTCAAAGCGTGTTTGGATAAACAAAACAGGTGAGTTTTACTTTAAAAACGTTTTTAACTGGAATACGTATATGTGTGATTTGGGAATGTAATAGTTGATGACTATGTGTTTTTATGTGAATTATAATATATTGAGGTATTATATTTACATGAGTATTATAAGGTGTTATAATACGTTGGCCGGATTTAGGACCGGTGTGTTTGGCTATAGAATTCGTATAGCGTTGTTTGGCTGTAGATGTTGTACAACGTTGTATATTATTAGTTGGCTTGCTACCAACTAATATGGCCAGGAGGAATGAGAAGGTACATGATATGTGAGTTTGATTAGATATATATGATTGTGTCGCGTGATTTATATGAATGAAGTTTATATAAATGATTTCAAACTAACAGGGATTTATCTCACTTAGACCATCGTGTCTAATCCTCATTTTCGTTTTAAAAATATGTATTCCAGGTGGTGGATCGCGTAAGAGCAAGTAATTAGAGTAATCGATGGATGGCTTATGTGGAGGATTATGTGACGAAGATTTTGGCATGTTTAGCAGTTGTATTATAATGACTAAATGTTATGTATGTATTTAGTAAGAAGTTGTAGTAGAATGTCTTCTTTTGATTGTAATAGTTTCAGGGACCGTACTTGTAATATGATGTTTCGTTTGATTAATCAATGTTATGTTACATTATGTGATTTGTTATGTATATGGGATTTGGGTCGTTACACTACCGGTACTCCGCACTACCGGTACTCCGCACTACCGGTACTCTATGAAATATACCGGTACTCTCAAGAACACAGTCGGTTCCATTTTACCCAGATACAAGTTAAACCTATACCACTACAAATTAAACATTCTAATCCGATAGAAGTCTAATACTACTGATTATAAACATAAAACATAAAGGACTTACCTCAAAATCGCTTCCAACCAAACCAATTGAAGCCCTAACCGTACGAACTCTTCTTCTGCTTCTTCTCGTCTCCAAACACACACTCACACACTGATAAATCTGATTTTTATGAAAATATCTGGATTCTTAAGATATTTATATTTTAGACCAAATTCCCAATTTTGGCTTAAACTGTACCATAATGACCCAAACACCCTTTAACTTATCTATTCACCCATACGTACCTAAACACCAATTATAGAGTTAGATAAATTTAACGGAATTAAGATTTAACTAACGAACTTACCCGGGGTATTACAGCATGCCTCATACAGAACAAAATCCAACCAGCCCTAACAAGAAAACAGAACCTGAAAAACATCATTCCACACTGACCAAAGACCGAAACCTGTTCTTCCAAGCAAGTCTATTGAGAACAACATCACGAATATATTGCACCACCTTTTCAATAGTGTTCTTCCTCCCATCAAAGAGACGCCGATTCCTCTCCATCCAAACATGGTAGACCGTAGCCGAAAGCGCTAGCTTTTGAATAGAACTTCTTGGGAAGCAAGTCCCATCCGTAATCCCATTGGAAATTAAATCCCACGAGTCAGCAAAATTGGACATTTCAGCGTCCTTCTTTATGGCCTTCCAAACTTATCATTGTTGAGTCTAAGTCGGATCAACAGGTGTTTTGGGACCGTCCTTTGATAATTGTAGTTTGTCGAATGCAGCTCTGATGACTAGAGAAATTATGCGTGGAAACATAATTGACTTCAGAGCTTTGTCCTGGCCAACTTCCTTCCCACATACCAGAGCCTTGTTTTTCTTCTCGACTACAGAGAAGATCTTATCAAAGATTATTCATGTGTAGTACAAGTTCCTTCTGAAGAACAATCCATACATTATTATGAGAATGGAGGGGCTGGATTGATCTAAGCTACCAGATTTGCAGGTGAGGGTTGTATTCAGCACGCTAAACATTAAATTCTATATTGGGGGTAGGCACTTTCTCCTAAACTCACTCACTCTGGTAAGGTTTTCAATGTAGCCTAAGTGATTGATGAACTCAATGAGGGTTTCGTTCTCAGGAGGCTGTTTATAGGTTTGAATTCCTAGGTTCACAGTGGTTGGAAGGCAAACGATTCGACGAAGAGTTTCTGGTTTAATCCTAACTGAGCCACCACCTTGGGCATATTCGACGTATCCTATAATTCCACCTTTTTCTTCGCTAAACTCTGAGGTAGACCACCATTGTCTCACGTAGAGTAGACGTATGTTGTATCCACCATGGTCAGGATCTATGCGAGTTCAGAATGTGTGAAGAACTGTAGGATGATATGAAAGAGTTTTTCATATCTAGCAGTTGAAAGGTCGACGTGGAAGTTGTTGCTATTAATCTGGAATGGAAGAACACGAATGTTGTTGTTAGGGATGATTCAGTTGGAATCTCCTGAGTTGTTTTGGGTTGCCATTGTTGCAGGTTTTCGAAGAACTTGAAGAACTTAAAGAACAAGTTTTAGAGAGGAAAATATTTGCTCAGGGAATTTTTGAAAGCGTAAAAGATGAAGTGAGGGTTTTTATTGGGTTTTATATTTGAAAAATAAGGGTACTCGAGTGTCAGGAGTATGGAACGACGTCTTGAGAAGACGTGGTTTCGTCTTAATATCAGTTGGCCAACCGGGTGTTGCCATGTGGCCTTGGAACTGGCAACTTTTTTGAAATGGAATCGTCACGGTGGGTTTTCTGTGGGTGACAACTTGGTCATTCTCATAAATAACCCGCACTCAGAGTGGACATTATTTCAGAAAAAACGTATAAGGGTTTTCTGAAGTACAGAGGCTTTGATGAATCGTTAAGTAGCCCTTCTTCAAGATGTTTCACCTTTTATACCCAAAAAATCATTAAAAATCCTATTTCTGATTTAGAAGTAATCTTAGAACTCTTTACACAAGAATTAGGTCCTAGAGAACATTGACGGAGGCTCTGATAAAGTTTTTGAGACCTGATCTTGAAATAAGAAGTTTAGAGATATGTTCAAAATGTTTGAATCAGAATAGGTTTTCCCTTTTCAAAAAGGTGGTTAAGAAAGAAATCCTCAAATGGCTTGATGCTGGCATTATTTACCCTATAGCAAGAAGCTCTTGGTTAAGTCTTGTCCAGTGTGTACCTAGGAACGGGGGTGTTACTATGGTTGAAAATGACAAGAACGAGTTAATCCCAACTAGGGTAGTGTCAGGATGGAGGGTCTGCATGGACTATAAGAAGCTTAACAAAGCTACCTAGAAAGACTATTTTCCTCTGCCTTTCATATACCAAATGTTGGATAGGTTAGCCGGAAAGGAGTACTATTATTTTCAAGCTGGTTATTCAGAGTATAACCAAATTAACATAGCACTTGACAACCACGAGAAAACCACTTTCACTTGTCCTTATGGTACTTTTGTTATCAGAAGAATGCCTTTTGGACTATGCAATGCACCCGCTATATTTCAAAGGTGTATGATGTCCATTTTGTCTGATATGTTGGAAACCTCTATTGAGATATTCATGGATGACTCTTCTGTCTGTGGATCATCCTATGAGGATTGTTTGAAGAATTTAGAACAAAGTCTCAACAGATGTGAGGAGACTTATTTGGTTCTAAATTTGGAAAAATGCCATTTCATGGTTAAGGAGGGCCTTGTATTAGGTTATGTAATATCAAAATGGGGAATGGAGGTAGACAAGGACAAGCTAGAAATCATAGCAAGCCTTCCTGAACCCACAAATGAAAAAGGAGTAAGATGTTTTGTTGGTCATGTTGGACTCTACAGAAGGTTTATAAAAGATTTTTTTAAAAGTTTCTAAACCTCTCTATGTGTTGCTGCAGCATGACCAACCTTTCAATTTCAACAAGCAGTGCAAATCAGCTTGTGAAACTTTGAAAAACCCATTGGTTTATGCCCCTATTGTTGTAACTCATGATTGGACAAAGCCTTTTGAACTTATGTGTGATGCTAGTGACTGGGCAATTGGTGCTGTTTTCGGCGAAGTCACAAACAAGATTTTTCACCCATTATACTATTCCAGTAAAACTTTAAATGATGCTCAAATTAAATACACCACCACTGAGAAAGAAAGAACTTTTGGTTGTGGTTTTTGCATTTGGAATTTTAGATCCTACTTAATGGGAACTAAGGTCATTGTTCATACAGACAATGCAGCCATTAAGTACTTAATTTCTAAAAACGATGGCCAACCAAGGTTAATAAGGTGGGTGCTTTTACTACAATAGTTTTTTTAGAGGAAGACTCCAGGCAATATAATAAAAGACAATAAAAATACAACCGTTCAAGGCAAAAAGCCCAAGCCAAGCCAAACGGCAAAACAATAAAACTTGGTAACAACACCATACCAAGACACAATCAACCAAAACAAACAAAGACTATACGAACAATAAAGACTCCAAAAAGAAATAGAAGCCCATCGTCTCCAAAAGCCACGCCAAAAGCACCAATCACGATCCATTAATACTCGAAAGGTTCTTCCGTTTCCTAGTCTTCCAAGCCGCATGCAGAAAAATGAGATCCAAAATTTCCCTAGCAAGCTGAGGTTCCGAGCGCTTTCGATCCGAAAACATCCTTTTGTTCCTTTCTTGCCACACATAGTAAACCGAAGCCGATAAAGCCAATTTATGAATAAGAGACTTTGGAGCAAACCGAGTGTCAGACAAAGCTACAAGGATATCATCCCATGTGTCTGGGAAACCAAACCACTCCAATTTTCTAGTCACAAGACGCCAAACTTCCTTTGCGAATGTACATTGGAAGAACAAATGATTATGAGAGTCTATGCACAACAAACGCAAGACACACAACATATCCGGAGGATCATGTTTCCAAACCATAATCCTATTCTGCGTGGGGAGCCTTTTATGACACGCAACCCAAGTACAAAACCCATGTTTCAGAATGCAGCCCTTAAACCACACTGAAGCACACCAAGGCAACACAATCCTTGGTCCATCCAAAGTGGTGACCGCCTCCTTAACCGAAAACTCTACCACTTCATTTTGGAGGTCAACCCAAACCACCGAATCCTCCTTAGAATCAGTCAAATCCGGAAGGGAATTAGACAATAAAATAGAATACCTTTGAATCCATGCAGTTGGCCACACACCATTAAGATGTTGGACGAGGTCCTTAACCGAAGAATGAACTATGAGACCCTCCCCATGCAAAAATCGGTAAGAGACATGTTGAGCCAAGAACCCGCATGAAAGCCAATAATCCTCCCAAGCTTTGATCTTTACACCATTACCAATATGGAACCGAAAGAAAGGTCGCAAATATGACCGAAGGTCCAACAACTTGCGAAGGACCCATGACCACGATGGAGATTTGCGAACCATCCAAAAATTCGAAGATCTGATGCAGTATCTCAGCACCCATTGGACCCAAATAGAGTTCCTTTCACGCAGCAGATCCCATATATTTTTAGCTAGGAGGGCCCGGTTCCACACCCCTAGCCGTCGAAAGCCCAATCCGCCACACTCCAACGGTTTGCAAACATCATCCCAAGCAATTCTGCAACGGCCTCTCGAGCACTCTCCTTGGGACCAAAGGAAGTCCCTAAAAAGAGCCTCGATCTCATGGATAACACCCCACGGAAATAGAAAAATCGCCATCCAGTAAAGTTGTAACGATTGTAAAACCGATATTACAAGTTGCCGACGGCCACCAAAGGATAAAAATTTATGTTTCCAATTTTGAATCTGATTTCTCACTTTAGTAAGAACGCCTCCAAAATCCGATGTAGTCAAATGTACCGGTGATAAAGGAACACCCAAGTACCGAATTGGGAACATACCCGAACGAAATGGTAGACACTCCAGAATTGCAAGTTTTTCATTCTCGGGAACATTGCCAAAGAAAATTTCACTCTTCTCAATATTGGGGGCAAGACCCGACCGTAACTTAAACAAATGGAGCGCCTTCTTGAGTACCTAAACCGAAGCAACACCCCCTTTTGTAAAAACAAAGAGATCATCCGCAAAACACAAATGGGAAATTTCAAGCTCCTCACACCCCTTATTGTAACACCCGTATTTTTCGGATAAGCATAATTTCGAATCAGTGAGAAACCAATCTTTTAAGAAAAATATGAAAAGTAAGATTTGGGTTAAATCTTAGATTTTATGGTCTTGTTGGATGAGGAATTCAAATACGAGTCCAACGGTTCTTTCCAGAGCGAAAACGGAGCTATAACGAAGAAGTTATGGCCAAAACAGTTTCGGTACCGCGGAGCTACTATGACCAGCGACTATGACCAGCGACTATGACCATGTCATTGTCGCGCCGAGGGTACAGCCTACGGTACACCTTGTGCGACTATGACCAGCGACTATGACCGTGTCATTGTCGCGTGTCATTGTCGCGGACGGGTACCTGGTTGCTGTCAAATACGAAATTCACACTCCAAACTTCATTTCTTCATATTTCTCTCATTTCAACTCCGATTTTGGCGATTCAAGTGGCCATGGTTTCGGTTTTTAGAGGTATTCCAGGATCTAGAAAGAGTTTGGAAGATCATTGGATGATTCAAGGGTGTTTGGTGGTGGTAAGCCTCTCGAATCTCTTTCCTTTCTCTCCCAAATCGTTTTCCCTTTCTCCCTCACAAAACCCTAACCGATTTTGGGGCTTTTCATGGAGATTAATGTGTTCCTTCTCCATTTTATGCTAGTGGTTTCATTTATTGATTCAAGAGCAAGTTCCATCCACAACACTAGAGATTTTTAGGGTTTTCTAGGTTTTCATCAAAACCTAAGTGATGAGTTCATCCTCCTAGCTTCTGTTGATTCTATATGCTCAAGAATGATTATAAAATAATATTACCGGTAATATATGATCCTATAGGGTCACACCGAACAACAAGTAGACACCGAATTAATATTTATAAGAATTTGATTCTTGATAAATATTATTATTTCTTGATAAATATTATTAATTATATTATTGAATATAATTCATAATATTAGATGCAAATGAAAGTTTCTTATTTATTAAAATAAGATGAGTTCATATTTAACTAGAAGTTAAAAGTAGGGACTATATGTAGTAAGTTTAAATAGTTAAAATAAAGATTTTAACAAATTTAAACTAGAGGGGGCATAAGTAGAATTATGCATGGGAGGCTCAAACCACATTGGACCCTTTTATGGTCCAATAGAAATTGCCATGTGTGGTCTTGTGTTTTGAATAAGTATGCTAGAAGACTTGCAAAATGATACTACACTTTTTAGCTCTCTCTCTCCCCTCTCCTCCTACTTTCGGCCGAAACTACCATGGATGGTAGTTTTGGTGTTCTTCTTGCTATCTAATCTCTTGTAGTTTTAGATACAAAGCTCCATCTTTCATCATCAAAGAATAGGAACTAGCATTCCGAAAGGTGTCGTTGCTTGTGGTGGATACCACTAGAGGAGCTCTCTTTTGGGTTCTACATTCATCACCGACATCCAACCTCCCATGAGGAACCAAAGGACTACAAAGGTTGTAATCTTGAACTTTATTGCTACATCTTTTCTTTTATTTTTTCATGCATGTAACAAGATCCTTGGTGGGAATAAAATGGTTATATGTTTTTGTTCAAATGTTTTTATTTTTGCTTCCGTTGCGTAAATTAATTTTATCACTTATGAGTTTTTGAAACCCATGTTTGAACCTAAAATCCCAACAAGTGGTATCAGAGCCTATGTTATAATGCATGATTAGAAAAATAAGTTTTTATTTGGATAAAACTTGGTTTTTGGAAGCCATGGATAAAATTTCATTTTATATGAAAAGTTCATACATGGCTTTTAGGCAACTAGTTTGTATTTTTTATATATATATATATATATATTATGTAACAAAATTTCAACATGCATTTTTGTTACATAAAAGTTTCCTAACAAAAACAAAGTGTTGTTTTATGTTATTTATGAGTAATATGTGCATAAACAAGCCATGGACCAATGTGTTGGTTGTTGTGTTGTTTCCTTTAAATTTGTTATAATTTTTATTATTATTCATGTTGGTTTGTAATAGTAAATAGGTTTTATTATTTCATGTTTCTTTTGTTCATTTTGTTAGTTGTTAGAACTAGTTTTTATTTTATAAAATGTAACAAGAAGAAGGCCAACATGGAGCTTGAAGATGGAGCTTGATGTCTTGATTGCATAGAGATGCTAAAGCAAGTGGGAGCTTGAAGTTTTTTTATTTTTATTTTGTCCTTTAGGAATGGACTTGGCATTTCTTGTTTTGGCTCACAAGAAATGTCATTAGAAATGGCTTTGTTTTATGCACATTCTTTTGCATGTTTATGGTTGATTATGTTCTTTTTGATGCGTTAAAATATAGGATATTGTATACTAATAAAGAACATAAAATTGGTTCAAATGTGCTTATTTAAAATTGTTTAAAGTTGAAGCGACAAATTTTAAAATTAGATTTTAAATGAACCAAGTTTAAAATAGAGATTTTATATCAACCATTATTTAAAATGGAGATTTTAAAACAATGACATGCAAATTGGTTCAAATAAGTTTTATATAAAATTGTTTATTTAAAAACGATGTGACTATAAAATTGGATTTTAATTGAGCCAAATTATTTAAAATGGAGATTTTAAATTTATTCATTTTGATGAAAATTTCTTTTTTCTTAAAAAGGAGTACCTTGATTATTGGATGCATGCAATAATATGGTACTATGGTTTTTATGACAAAAAATTGAGATTTTGAGTTTTTAGAAGGAGTTTGAATGGAGATCTCAAAACTCATACATATTCATAATTTAATAATAAAAGTGTTTTATTAAAAGACTATAAATGGTTCTTATTATGATCAAACTCAAACGTTAATATTAACATATGATCATATATAATTAGTTGATAAAATAGAGATTTTATTTAACTAAAAGGAACCATTTAATGAGAAATAAGATTTTAAATATAGTATCATATCTTATTGAATACTAACACATGATACTAAAATGTTTACAAAACTAGAATTGTAATGCATTTAAAATCCCTTTAATAAACGCAAGTCTATGTCGTCCTTTTGAGAAACACTCAATACGTCGCTATGACACCCTTGTGGGATAAAGGTCACCTAACCACTTGGATTGTCTTGAGATGGATGAGGTGATTCTTATGTCTTTGTGGGATAAAGGTCACCTAACCGCATGGATGTGAGTTTCACATGTTGTTTCAAGTAGGATGACTTTATTGGAAATCTTTTGTGATAAAGGTCACCTAAGCATTAGAAACCCAAGGCATAGATGGGATCAAACATGCCAATTAACAAACAAGTTGTTAAGGATCCCATAACGCTAGGAATTACATTCGATGTAATCGATAAACGTTATCTACCTTGTTGGATTAAATGGACGGGATAAAGGTCACCTAACCGTTTCATTTGTTTTGCAACGTTGGATCCTAGATTTTATGCAAATTAATGTTTTTAGAAAACTAAAGGGTAATTAATTTGCTAAAAATTAATATTGAAAATACTATATTAACTTTGTTAAATTTTGTAGATGGCCTAAAATGCAAACACTACAATTAACACATCCCTAAGACCTTTTCTTTTGGAAGAAAAGTTAACCACTCAGAACTTCCCAATTTGTTTTCAAAACATTGAGACGCGTTCTCAGACGTGAAAACAAATTATACGTACTCCTCGTACCTATTCCTCAAGAACCTCCTCTTACCTCCATAGAAGCTAACGATACTTGATTGAAACATAATGATGATTCAATCAATGTATCACGTCTTATGCTTGAAACCATGGTTCCATCCTTACTAGAAAGAATGGAAACGTTTCCACTAAGGGCATTTGACATGGTAAACCGATTACCAAAATATTACCAAATGTATATGGTCCGTGAACGCTTCGATACAATTGGACAAAGACCAATATGTAAGCTCTCATATTCACAAAATGAGGACGCACCTTGACTATTTGGATAGACTTGGCTATCCTTATTCCAATGGGAGAGCCATAGATATGATCCTCAAATCTCTGACCAAAGCATTTGATGTTTTTGTCGAGAATCTAAATATAGACCTCGAGAAGATTTCAGTCGCAGAAATGCATACGATGCTAGAAACTGCTGAAAGGAATCTTCCCATGGTAACAATTACATGTGATAGATGAGGCAACATTGGTCATAGAAGAGGAGATTGTCCTTCTGAGAAATAAATGTTTTCTAACGAAGGAAAGTCCTTCAGGTATCAATATTTAAGATAGAACTTTTACCTTTCTATCTTACACTTGTGTATTTGATACTAAGTGTAGAACTCACTTTTGTAATATGTTACAGATAATCAAGAAAGGTAAATGACTGAAAGACAAGCAAAATGGTGATCCATATAAGCAAGGAAGCAAGATTGCGTACCAACCTTATAGGAGATTTTATTATGAAATCATATGGCTTGTATTGTTAAACAAGTTTGTTTCGAACAATGTTTAAATTTAGTTTGACTAAATTATTGTTTTTCAGTCACATGTTTATTGATTGAATGAAATTCACTTAACCGTTTTGGAAACGATTATATTCATATTCAAAATGAATTATTCTATTTCGAGAAATAGTTCTCTTAATTGAATAATAAAGTGAATCTCAAAAGCCTTCTAAAACATAATTCTATATAAACACCATAAGACTCAAATGTGATTTGAATCAAGTCTACACATGAAATAGTCAACTTAATCAAGAAAATTAAACGCATATCTAAATTTCAAAACTGTTTTTTTTTAAACTAAATATATATATTTTCATTTGATATATGCGATCTTGATAAAGTTGAATATAGCTCTTTTCTCTAATTCATAGAGAAGGAGAAAAAGTTTTTTTGTTAGAATTGATACATGTTGATGTATATGGTCTCTCAAAACCAAGTCTAGATATGGTGATAGATAATACCTTCACTGACGATTTCAATTGTTGAAGTTTATGGAACATAAAGATGAAGCATTTGATGTAATTTAAGTTGTTTCAAAGTGAAGATTAAGAAAACAACTCAGCAGGATCATTAAAGTCTTTTCTGATATATGAGGATAGTAACTAAACCAAGAACTCTTGGATCATCATAGAAATTGTATACATCCGAAAGGATGAACCGAACCTTATTAAATATGGTTCGCTCTATGATGAGTAGAAGTACTATTCCTATATCAAATTCAGAATTCTGTCCTAGTTAAAGTAATCCGTACTTTTTGACACCAACCAAAAGGTAGACAAGACACCTTATAAGATTTCGTATGAAAGTTTTTTCATCCTTAGTCTTAGTTGAAGGTTTGGGTTTATGAAGCTCATGTAAGACAATAAGCTTCAAGTAAACTCAACCCAATATCTACCAAATGCATATATTGTAGAATATACTATAAATTGTTTTTATATACCGATTCTACAATCCCACAAACAATAAAATTGTTTATTGTTCCAAAGCCAAATTCTTAGAAAGCAAGTTTTTTAATGGGCAAGGCAAGTGGGAGTGTTAAGGAACTTGAAGGGAATCAAGAACTTCATAACCTAATGCACTTATTGATTGGCACTAGTTATTAAACAAAGGTCGTTGAAACTGAGCGATATGATTGATCAGAAACTTAGTAAAAACACAAAGTGTTCGCAAATCTAGTAGAATCATTCAGAAATTCGAGAGATATCGATTTCTTATAAAGAATGATGTATGACTGGGTTCTAGTAAACCCATCAACTGCTAAAGTGCTATGTCAGATTCTGAATCTGGTGAGTGGCTTAGAGTCATGAACACTGAGATACAATCCATTCATGGATCAGTACAAGTATCTCAAAACTGGAATCTTCATTTTGACAGAAAAATTAAAAGTTTAATTTTCATCAAAATAAAAGATGACTCATGTATTTGCTAAAACTAGTGGGAGCGCAGTAAAATTCCTAATCCTGTATGTGCAAGACATACTAGTATTTGGAAATTAACTTTCCGACATAGCAAAACATCATGTTTTGGCTCGGACAGTATTTCCTCAATAAAAGACTTAGAAAGGGCTAATTTTGTTCTTGGAATAAAGATCTTTAGAGATTAGATCAAGACGACTTATAGGTTTAAGTCAAAGTGCATATGTTGACATGATCTTGAAAGATTCAAGATGCAAGGCTCTAAAGGTAGTTTCTTGCAAATATGATATGGCATCATTTTGAGCATGTCTCAATATTCTAGCACAAAGGTTGAGCTAGATAAAATGATTAGTATTCCATATGCTTCGGCAATTGGATCTATCATATATGCCATGACATGCACTAGATCGAGCGTGTCAAAATGCTTTAGAGCATTAGAAAACGATACCAATGAAATACGAGGGAATGTCATTGGATGATTGTATAGAACAATTTAAGGTACTTACGAAAAACAAACAAGTGTTCCTTAACTGAGGGTTGGAAGAAGATCATAGTAAAATGTTACACTAACGATAGCTTCCACAAAGATCGAGAAGGTTCTCGATCACAAAAGAGAATTATCTTCATTGTGAATGAAGAACTAGTTCGTTTTGAAAAGGTTCAAGGCGAAGATAAAAGTTGCATAATACACTACAAAATAAGAATACATTGCTGCTTTAGAGGCCGCAAAAGAAAGATACTTGGATGAAAGAGTTCATTGAAAAGCTAGGTAGATGCCTCCCATTCAGGATCATCTAGAAATCCTTTGTGAGAATGTGGGTGCCATTACGCAAGCTAAAGGACCCTATCTCACATCAGAGTACCAAGTATCTACTCCAGACATTTAACTATATTTAGAATAAAGTTAAAAATAGAGATGTTAGTGTTCACAGAGTTTACACAAATCAAGTTTCTGGATGAACCCATTCATGAAGCTCCTTATATAAGCTAAACTTGAAGGGTCATGTTTGAGCTTTAGGACTTCGTTATTCTAGTGATGGGATTTGATTTGAATTTAGTATTTGGATATTGGAACAAGTAAAGCAACAAGTATAGTATTTAGTTAGATATATAGGATATGATCTTTTCATACTCGTTGTGTTCTATATTAGCATGTTTAAATCCTTGAATAAATTAGTTATTCTAAATGTCCATAGTCGATCATAGTTGTGGGAGCAACTATGAAGTAAGACTAATATGAATTGGATTGGTTGACTTTTAAAAGTAAAAGTGGCAAAGTGTTGCAACCAAGTTCATAGGTACTTGTTAGGGAACGAGTACTGGACCTGACCCGCTTCAAGATCACTTCATGGATCGTCGTCATAAGTGATTCTTGAATAAAAGGTAGTATCTTTGTATCCTTCGACCTGAGATGCATATTTGGGACTCAAGTGTAGGGAGTGTTATGCTTTGATATGGTTAACCGTTGTTCTTGAAAAAGGCAACTATAAAGGCCATTATTGGGCATGGCATGAACTGCATGAGAGGCGTATGTAGTCAAGATGGGATTTGTTTCTCTAAATATGTTAAGAGTGAGACATCTAAGGCGCCTTACCAAAAGTTGAACAATAGATGAGAATGATAGTGATCCATGTCTCATGTTCAACATGATGTCCAAACAAAGGGATAACTGATACCACACCTAATACATCAATTGAAGCTATGAGCTCGTGGGAATTGGATGTTGTTGAATGGCACTTACAGTCATACGTTGCTGGGGGCAGTGAGATGTTGCTAGACGTCCACCACTGTCTATATCATTCTATAAGGCAATCTGGAGCAAGTGGGAGATTGTTGGTTCTATATGCTCAAGAATGATTATAAAATAATATTACCTGTAATGACCCGGTATCCCAAAACATACATAATATACAACAATTAACATTTCATACACAACGTCGTTACTTTCATAACAAAATACATGATAATTCACATTCGGTCCCAAAGTCTCAAAACTATACAATACAAAAGAAACGTAAACATATCCTAATCTTCGTCAGCTAGCAACCGCATCCTATGCTTTATCCTTCCCTTTGCTAACAAAAGATCCTTGACCTGGAATACATATTTTTGAAAGGAAATGAGGGTTAGACCAAAAGGTCTAGTGAGAAAATCCCTGTCAGTTTAGAAATCCTTTTTATAAAAACACACATATACCACAAATAATTAAATACCAAGTAAGACTCGTGCACTGTGCTCAACTCCTCATCCTCTCTCTCATCCTCATTCCCATGGCCATATTAGTTGGTTGCGAGCCAACAACACCGCTGTACAACAACTACAGCACCGCTGTACAACAACTACAGCACCGCTATACAACAACTACAGCAAACACCTCCGCCGACTACAGTTTCGGCTAACGTATATTCGTGTAGTGTAATGCACAGATAAATACAATATATATATATATGTACCAATATATCATATTGTCATTTATAAAACTTTCATTACATTTCAATCACATATCCATCTCAATCATAAACACGTAATCACACCATATATCACGTATCCAATCCATACATATCCATCTCATATATATATCACATATATATGTATCCCAGTTGAAAACGTTTTTAAAAGTAAAACTCACCTCGATCGCTTATCCATAAACACTTCCAAGCCTTTCTCCAAAAGATTCAGTCTTTTAATCCAAATCCACAGAATCTGAAACAGATTAAATACAAATATCCCCTTACCATTTGAACACATGAACTCTAGATAAATCTACCTAACTCTCGCCATCAAAACAACCAAACAGCTATAGTTTCCGGACAGCCCAAAGCAACCCGGACAGCATAACTAACCCGGATAACATGAATTATCTGGACAACACAGACCAATTCGGACAACACAAGGAATCCGGACACCAAAGTAATCCGGACGTCATCCGGTATCTAATTCATCCGGAAACCATCAACGAATCGTCCGGACACTATCAATAGAACTACCCGGACACCACCAAAGAAACTACCTGGACACATTCATATCATCCGGACACCTCTGACTGTTTATCCCATTTTCACCCAGAAATCGACTGAATCATTAACAGATGTGATTTCGACTATTCTACTCAGATAGGAACTATCTAATAGCAATTACAAACATAAAATACAAAGAGACATACCTCAGATTCACTTCCAAGCATAACAATTGAAGCCTTAACCTAGCTTTTCTTCTTTTCTCCTTCTTGCCTCCAAACACAGACACACACACTATGCAAATATCTGGATAATATCTGAGTTGCTTAAGAGATAATATCAAACTTATTTACCATTCCAGCCCTTAAACTATTCAACAATGACCCCAACACCCTTAACTTGTAAATTCACCTAAACTTACCCTAAACATCAACTTTAAAGTTAACTAAACTTAATGGAAAGGGAATTTTAACTAACGAACTTACCTGGGGTATTACATTACCGGTAATATATGATCCTATAGGGTCACACCGAACAACAAGTAGACACCGAATTAATATTTATAAGAATTTGATTCTTGATAAATATGATTATTTCTTGATAAATATTATTAATTATATTATTGAATATAATTCATAATATTAGATGCAAATGAAAGTTTCTTATTTATTAAAATAAGATGAGTTCATATTTAACTAGAAGTTAAAAGTTGGGACTATATGTAGTAAGTTTAAATAGTTAAAATAAAGATTTTAACAAATTTAAACTAGAGGGGGCATAAGTAGAGTTATGCATGGGAGGCTCAAACCACATTGGACCCTTTTATGGTCCAATAGAAATTGCCATGTGTGGTCTTGTGTTTTGAATAAGTATGCTAGAAGACTTGCAAAATGATACTACACTTTTTAGCTCTCTCTCTCCCCTCTCCTCCTACTTTCGGCCGAAACTACCATGGATGGTAGTTTTGGTGTTCTTCTTGCTATCTAATCTCTTGTAGTTTTAGATACAAAGCTCCACCTTTCATCATCAAAGAATAGGAACTAGCATTCCGAAAGGTGTCGTTGCTTGTGGTGGATACCGCTAGAGGAGCTCTCTTTTGGGTTCTACATTTATCACCAACATCCAACCTCCCATGAGGAACCAAAGGACTACAAAGGTTGTAATCTTGAACTTTATTGCTACATCTTTTCTTTTATCTTTTCATGCATGTAACAAGATCCTTGGTGGGAATAAAATGGTTTTATGTTTTTGTTCAAAAGTTTTTATTTTTGCTTCCGTTGCGTAAATTAATTTTATCACTTATGAGTTTTTGAAACCCATGTTTGAACCTAAAATCCCAACAGCTTCTATACTTTCATATGAGTTATAAATGTTTCATTGATGATCTCCTAGTGTTTTGTTTCTCCAAATTCAATTTGGATGATTTTGGAGAAGTTAGGTTAATATTGGGATTTTGGTCAAAATGGAGATTTGGATATAAGATGTTTGGGGAATGGTTTTTAAGTGGTTGAATATGAATATTCATGGTTGGAAGTTATGAATTTAGGTTTTTGGACGTTTTGGCTTGAGGATGCAAACTTCTTCAAAGGAGCTTACGTTTGGGGAAATTCTAGATTTAGCCTAAATCTAGCAAGGTGAGTTCAAGTTACTTTGCGAAAACTTTGTACATGCCAAAAATAGTATTTTCCAAATATTTTTGTGTTTTACTTGAAAATATATGTGGTTGAGTTATTTGGATAGTTTAACTCTTTTGAAGTGTTTATCTTCATAAATGTGTAAAACACCCATATTTGGGGCTTTTGGATATTTGGATGGTTAAAAATCATATATTGTCTTTAAAAGGTTAATTGCTCAAAATGAGGTTTATTTGACGGTTTAATCATGTTAGTGTAATTGATTTTATAAACCATTTGGGAAATACCCAATTTAGTGTCAAGAGTTATTTTGAGAATTGTAAAGGTGCGAGTCATTTTGGGAAAACCCTTTTGCTTAACCGTGTCAGGTTTCGAGTTAATAACGGTTTTGTGGTAATTGTTTACCTAACTGATGTTTAAATGCATTTTATGCGATGATGACTGTTATTCATGGGTCTAGCAAGCTTTGAGGACTTTGCTCGGTTTTGACTTTGAGAAAGTTTTGGGGACATTTGTCCGGGTTAAATGGCTCGATGTGGAGTCTTGTTTGGTTTGCATTTATTGCAACTTGATGCATTTTATTGCACATTATTGATATTTACATGCTTGGGTGTTTTGTCATTCCGGGTTGAGCATGTTTTGGTAGACTGTGTTGCATTGGATCCATAGGCAAGTGAGTCAGTCTTTATTTGATGGTCTATCTCTTTGTGCACGAGGAGTGGGCTATGGGGACGCATGGTTATATGCGTAGGTCGTGGGGGCCACTAGCGAGTAGGCAATAAGGGACATTGAAGTCCTTGAGGTGTAACTCGTCTAGGGTGGATATGCAATATGGTCCCCGTAAGTCCTTGAGGTGTGTAACTCTGCGGGGTATGAAATCAAGGCAATTTATTTGGGGGTTTGAGGTTGTGATGTCTATATGGCATGGGAACTAAGACCGGGACTTGAGTTGTAATCCATCAACATCGCGGTGACACCAGTCACGTGTTCTTGTCACCAAGATGGAATCGGGTCTCCCCCGTCACCGAAAGGTGTTGTTCTTGGGTAGTATTTTTATCCATATTTTCGGTGACGCTCTTTATTTATATATGAAATGTCTTCATGGTTTATTGGCAAAATTTTATGTCTCGTCCTATTTGAATGTTTTAAATATTGGAATTTTGTCCATGATTATAATTCTTGGGATATTTATGTTTAAACATGTTTTGAGTGAGTTGGAGTTGGAATTCATTTTAGAAACGCTTTATTCATTTTGGGAACTTTTCTCCTAATTTTGTGTGCGTCGGAAAATGAGTCATTTATGCCCGTTTGGGAAACCCTTTGGAAATAATAATCTTTGTCGCAACTTTCAACGAAAGATTTATCTAAATCATGACTAAAACCACAACCTTCCGATTTATGAATTTTATGTAGTCATGATAAAATGCTTGAACTCATTAGGCGTAAGTCTAACCCTTTTTATTTGTCGGCATGTGCAACAGGCTCAGGTTGCGGTAGCTCTAGCTACATTATGAAGTGGCGAGTGCTAGTAGTGTGCACGAGAGGTGAAGTGTTTAGTGAAGTCTTCCGCATTTAATTTTGGGATTAGCAACTTGTACTGGTGTTAAGTAACACCCGACTTTAAGTGATTCATAGTATGATTTGAGCATTTTAAATTGCGAGAGTTGTTATGTTTAGCTTGAAGTAATTCCAGGAATGGTTTGTAGAAGGAATTGTATTTTCTTAAGTGATTATTTTACCAAAATTTTATTTAGTTGCTCTTTCCAAATTTGAGGGTGTTACAAGTTGGTATCAGAGCATAAGTTTGAGAGAATTAGGTGTTGATGTTGGATACCTAGACTCAAACTAGCGTTCTTTTAAGTAAATGAGAGTGAAATTCACCATTAGGCACATTAAGATAGGATGTTTTAAGGTCAATAAGAGTTTTTAGAAACGGGAATCACGTCTAGAGTAGCAAGGGTAATCATGTACGGTACGTTCATAGTGACACCTGGCCAGTGTCATGGTGAACCTACTAGTACATGTGCCTACTTGAATTACTTTAATGTGATGATCGTTGGGGTAGTGATGGAAGTTCTAAGCTAGTAGTTGTTGGAATAGATGGACGATTCTAGTATTAGTCACTTGGAGTGACGATAAGCATGATTTGGACCGTTTCGGGTCAAGTTTGATGGTTGGACTAGAAACATAGGCTTATTGAGCCGACTTTGATTCGAGGAAAAACCGTAAGGATTATTTGATGCAATTTACGATTTAGCCTTAAGAGGTTTGAACGTTCGGGCGACAATAGTGGACCGGAGGATTATGGAGGAGTATGAGTCAAGACGTTGAATGCCGAATAAGTCATGCACAAAGTTCATTTTGAAAATAAATTGCATCAACTATTTCTTGTGTTTCCAATCCTTATATGGATTGTGTTATGAATTTTGAGAAATGTTTAGCACACGCACAAGATTTCAAATCATGGTTTTGAACGCGCATGAAACCGTTTTATTGCGGGGGTTGCAAACTCTGCCGGAATTTGTTTTGTTTTATCTCATTGTTGTTCAACATTGTTTTGGATATAATGATAATCATATTTTTATGATGTTTAAGATGTTGGACACGTAACTATGGCTTGTGACTTTAACATTGGACCTCCTCCACATATGTTAGAGTTGGGACGGAAAGTTATCTTCCATGATGTCTGTGTAAATTATTTTGGAGAATTTGTTTAATATGGGTTGTTAAACAACGTTGTTTATGTGGTATTACTATAGAAGGGATTTTGGAATTTGGCATTTTAGCCATGATTTTGCTTAATGCAATTCGACTTTGGAAGCACAATGTTTGGTGCTATTTTGTTGACTTGGAGTCATTAGGTTCGTTGAGAGAATTAGGTGTTGATGTTGGATACCTTGACTCAAACTAGCGTTCTTTTAAGTAAATGAGAGTGAAATTCACCATTAGGCTCATTAAGATAGGATGTTTTAAGGTCAATAAGAGTTTTTAGAAACGGGAATCACGTCTAGAGTAGCAAGGGTAATCATGTACGGTACGTTCATAGTGACACCTGGCCAGTGTCATGGTGAACCTACTAGTACATGTGCCTACTTGAATTACTTTAATGTGATGATCGTTGGGGTAGTGAAGGAAGTTCTAAGCTAGTAGTCGTTGGAATAGATGGACGATTCTAGTATTAGTCACTTGGAGTGACGATAAGCATGATTTTTCTTTAAGTAGACCGTTTCGGGTCATGTTTGATGGTTGGACTAGAAACATAGGCTTATTGAGCCGACTTTGATTCGAGGAAAAACCGTAAGGATTATTTGATGCAATTTCCGATTTAGCCTTAAGAGGTTTGAACGTCCAGGCGACAATAGTGGACCGGAGGATTATGGAGGAGTATGAGTCGAGACGTTGAATGCCGAATAAGTCATGCACAAAGTTCATTTTGAAAATAAATTGCATCAACTATTTCTTGTGTTTCCAATCCTTATATGGATTGTGTTATGAATTTTGAGAAATGTTTAGCACACGCACAAGATTTCAAATCATGGTTTTGAACGTGCATGAAACCGTTTTATTGCGGGGGTTGCAAACTCCGCCGGAATTTGTTTTGTTTTATCTCATTGTTGTTCAACATTGTTTTGGATATAATGATAATCATATTTTTATGATGTTTAAGATATTGGACACGTAACTATGGCTTGTGACTTTAACATTGGATCTCTTCCACATATGTTAGAGTTGGGACGGAAAGTTATCTTCCATGATGTCTGTGTAAATTATTTTGGAGAATTTGTTTAATGTGGGTTGTTAAACAACGTTGTTTATGTGGTATTACTATAGAAGGGATTTTGGAATTTTGCATTTTAGCCATGATTTTGCGTAATGCAATTCGACTTTGGAAGCACAATGTTTGGTGCTATTTTGTTGACTTGGAGTCATTAGGTTCGTTGAATTTCATAGAGTTTTGTGTACGCCGTTTTGTGTCGTGAGAGTACAATTTTACAATGTGCATACTCTATTTTCTTATGTGAAAGGTTTATAAGTTATTTTGGGCATTTGGTCCCACTCGAGTTTTGTTGAGAAAAGTTAATTTTATGCCATAAGGCGACTAAGAAGAGATGAGTTTGGAACTCTAGTGTTGCGTAACTTTTCTTTCAAGAGTTTGTATTATTAAGCATTTTGTTGCAAATAGTTCAGTGTATGGATTGATTTATACGTGGCTTAAGTGACGCATGAAAGAATATTTTGGTGACATTTCATAATAATTGCTTGATGCGCTTTGGTCAGTTAAATGTTTTATTATCATTTTATGTAAAGGCTTTACATCGACTTAGGGGTATGCATAGCTTGGTAACCATTGTTTCTCGGTACTTTGATAAACGAGTCATGCATGAAAATGTTTCATTTATTCCTTGTTTAAATGAAAGGCTATTTGGTCAAAGCATGTTTTAATGGTTTGGGGGATCACGGGTGGTTTACGATACGCGATATTTGAAATACACGAATGCACGAGTCGTTGACTTTGGTCAATTTTGAATTGCCGAATATTTTGGAAAATTGAAAACCTTTTTGGTTTGGAGGAAATGTGTATTTTGAGTATATCTTTTACAAATACATTTTTAAGCATCGACATTTTGACGTTTTATGTTCCAAGTACGAAACCTTGAGGAAATACTTTTTTTCAGAGGAAAAGCTCCAGGCAAATTTATAAAAGGCAAAAAAACAAAACAAGGAAGTACAAGAATCCAAGCCAAACGGCAAAGCAAAAGAACTTGGTCACAACACCGTACCAAGCCACAAGCAACCAAAATAAAGACAAACTAACTGAGCAAAATAAACTACTAAACAAGATAAAAAACACGCTCCTCCAAAAAATACGCCAAAAAACAGCACACCACCAACACGCGCTCCTGTAATCAGTTCCCCTCATGGACGCGCACCTTCTTCCCACTCTTCCAAGCTACTCTAAGCGTGATAGTGGCCATAATCTCCTTTCTCACTTGTATGGCCGGCCGATAAGTGCTAGCAAAGATCCTCCTATTGCGTTCCTGCCACACAAAATAAACCGTCGCAGAAAGCGCCAACTTGTGGA
The DNA here is from genome assembly GCA_033807775.1 of Saussurea involucrata. Lineage (NCBI taxonomy): Eukaryota > Viridiplantae > Streptophyta > Magnoliopsida > Asterales > Asteraceae > Saussurea > Saussurea involucrata. The sequence goes on from CM066316.1 coordinate 28,472,377, forward strand.
TCAAAGTCTTTGGAGCCGAGCGGGTATCCCCAAGAGCAATCATAATGTCATCCCAGGCCAAAGGAAAACCCGTCCATGCCACCTCCTTCAAAACCGAAACCCAAACCTCCCTTGAGAACGCACACTCAAAAAAGAGGTGGGAGTGCGAATCCACACATTGATTACAAAAAATGCACTTCATATCCGGTGGATCATGCTTCCAAATCATAATTTTATCTTGCGTAGGGTGGCGTCGAAGACAAGCAAGCCACATGCAAACACCATGCTTTGGGATATGGCCCTTAAACCAAACCGAGGCATGCCATGGTACCCCCACCCGTGGTCCATCAAGTGATATGTACGCCTCCCGAACTGAGAAATCCACGTCCTTGCCTCTCGAATTCCTCCAACCAAGTTTATCCGCTGCATGCGTTTGCAAAGATGGCAATGAGACGGTGGAAATCTCGGAATACCGTTCCCTCCACTCAATCGGCCACGAACCATGAATATTAGATAGAAAATCCCACACTGTTGAGGAATCCGACACTCCCACGGAGCTAGCCACACGATATGAAATAATATACGATAAGTAGCCACAAGATAGCCAATTATCTTCCCAGGCATTTACATCCCTGCCATTACCAATGTGGAACCACAAAAAACGTCGAATATGCGGCCGTAATTCCATAATCTTCACAAGGAGCCATGGCCAAGAGGTAGAGCGCCTAGCAAGCCAAAACTGTGAGGAGCATAGGCAATGATTATACACCCACTTAACCCATAAAGAGTCACGCCGACGTAGAAGATCCCAACAATGACGAGCAAGAAGAGCTCTATTCCAAACGGCCAATCTATGGAAACCCAAACCACCATTACAATAAGGTTGGCACACATCCGCCCATGCAACTTTACATCGCCCCCGAGAGCTCTCCCCTTGCGCCCACAAAAAATCACGGAAGAGAGACTCTAGCTCATGGATAATTCCCGACGGAAGCGTAAACACAGCCATCCAAAAAAGTTGTAACGATTGCAATACAGATTTAACAAGTTGTTTACGCCCACCAAAGGAGAGAAATTTCGATTTCCAGTTATGAATGCGCATACGTACCTTAGTAACCAAGCCACCAAAGTCCGCTACCTTCAACCGTTTTGGAGACAAAGGAACCCCAAGATACCGGATAGGGAAGGATCCCAACCGAAATGGGAGGCAATCCAAGATTGCTCGTTGAGTATTAGGCGGGACATTACCAAAGAATACTTCACTTTTCTGAAGGCTGGGGGAAAGGCCAGATCTCCTAGGAAACAAATGCAAAGCCTTTTTAAGCACTTCAACCGAAAAAACATCACCCCTTGTGAAGACAAATAAGTCGTCCACAAAACACAAATGTGTTAAGCGAATATCATCACACCCTCTATGGTACCCAAATTCCATTGCTTCAGCAATGCATTCCTTAAAAATCATTGCGAATCCCTCCATGACAATAGTGAATAGATACGGAGACAACGGGTCACCTTGACGAAGACCCCTACCACCCTTGAAAAAACCGTGCACATCCCCATTAACTGAGATCGAGAAAGAAGGTTCCGAAATCATCTCTTTTATCCAATTGACCAACACCGGATGGAATCCCAAACCCTTAAGCATGTTTAGCAGAAAATCCCAATTGACCGTATCATATGCTTTTTGAATGTCAATTTTGAACGCGCATCGCGGAGGTCCAGAATCCCGTTGGTAGCCCGACACTAATTCATGTGCCATCAGAATATTATCCGCAATCTTCCGACCCGGGATAAAAGCTGATTGCGACCCATCAATCAACTTATCCAACACCGGCTTCATACGGTCGACAATCACCTTACTAATACATTTGTAGAGGACCGAGCAGCATGAAATCGGTCGAAAGTCCATTACCCTAGACGCATTCGCACACTTTGGAATTAAGCACAAAAGAGTGTGATTCAATTCTTTGGCAAGATGACCCCGATAGAAAAAATTATGTATGTCCACACACACGTCCCTGCCAACAACTTCCCATGCACTTTTGTAAAACTTTGACGAGAACCCATCCGGTCCCGGGGCCTTATCACTCCCTATTTGGAACATAGCACTACGAATATCCGCATCCGTTATTGGTCGAATGATAAAATTAGCCTCCCCCACCGTTAGTTTTTTTGTAAAGTAATAATCGGGGACACTAGGATCAACCTCCTCATCCGTCGTACCAATTATCGAAGAGAAATGGGCCAAGAAGGCCGAAGGCACCTCCTCCCTATGAGCAAAAACCCCCGTGGAATCACACACCGAATAAATATGGTTAGCATGCCTCCTCTCGCGAACAACATTATGGAAATACCTCGTGTTTGAGTCCCCCTCGTTAAGCCATTTCACCTTGGCACGTTGCCTCCACGCCCTCTCCTCATCCCAACAAGCTTGCTGGTAGGCCATACGCAGGTGCATCAAGTCCTCCTTGAGGTCATAACTGGCGGGGTCCAAGTCACAAGCTAATTGGACCGCATCAAGCTCTTTCTTAAGCACACCCACCCTAGACGTCATATTCCCATAAGTGTTCTTCAACCTCCTAAGAGGTGTTTTGAGACCTTTCAAACGAGCCAAAAGACGGTGCATAAAAGTGCCCTCCACATCCAAACCCCAACCATCCTTTACAATCTGTAAAAACAAAGGGTTATCAACCAGAAAGTTGTCGAATTTAAACCCCCATACCTTTTTCCTAATGCCACCCTTGAACGAGAGCAGAGCGGGGGAGTGATCAGAAACACCACGTGGAAGGAACGTAACATGAGCATCATGAAATAAAGCTGTAAATTCCTTATTAGCCATCACCCGATCCAGTTTACGACGAATGCCATCCTCCACCCTCGGTTTTTGACACCATGAGTATTGGATGCCAGAATAACGGATGTCAAAGACCTCCACATCCTCCACACATTCAAAAAAGTCACTCATATCGGCATTTCGGCGTGACACACCCCCATAAGCATCGTGAGGGAATAACATCACATTAAAATCTCCTAACGTGACCCACGGTTTGGGTCCCAGGATAGCCCGAAACCGTCGCATCCCCGACCACAGTTCCTTACGGCACATTCCCAAATTCGCTCCATACACAAAGGTCATAAAAATGGCAGTGTCCACACCTCGTATACGCAGCTCACAATGCATGAATTGAGCATGCGATTCTAACACCATGACGTCAACCATACGAGCGTCCCATGCAACAATAATGCGAGTTCCACTAACCGTACATGCGTTATTGGAGACCCACGACCATCTACCAAAAGTGGCAGCACAAACTACCCCAATAGTGTCCCTGCTCACATGCGTTTCAACAAGCGCACAAACACTTAATCCCTTATCCCGAATAAGTGCTTTAACTTCCCGCTGTTTCGTCGTGGTATTAAGACCACGAATGTTCCACATAGCAACACTAAACATGTTTAAGAGAAGTATTCAAGTCCGTGTCCATCCCCTCATGATCTTCATCCCTTTTCCCTCCAAGCTCAATATCTTTTAAAGCATTTTCACTTTTTCCGATAACACCCCCACCCTCAAGCACTGAAAATTTATTAGAAGTTTTGAGAATACCTCTTAATGGTTTTTGCAAATTACGCATGTTTTTAACAACCGATGCTGCCGTTGGAGCTTGTTCCCGAACGGGAGTACTTAATCGAACTTGAGCAGCCCCGTTCAATACCGAAGCGTTCTCCTTTCCCACCACGTTCATGTCATCCTCCTTACGTATAGAGTTGGTATTTTCCCCCTCCTCTCTTCCATTCCCGTGAGTAAAATCCCGAGAATTCCCCTCTACCTCATTTGGCTTCTTCTGCTCCGCGGTAACCACATGCTGCAGCACCGAAGTGGCCTGCACACCATGATCCGAGCCTATTGTTTGCATGCCATTTGGATCAGCGGACGTATCTTTCCCTTCGACATGTTCCCCTGGACTTTTGGTAACTGATTTAGGCCTCCATTTCTTTCGCTCAACTTTGGTAAATCCATCCCCATCCACCTTCGGCCCGACCCCTTTCACCGAATTGTGAACAACCGCCTTTGCACACGATGAAAGCTTGTGACCAAAGACGAGGCAATGGGAGCATTGGCTAGGCTCCCATAAATATTCCACAAAGATTTTCACCTTGACATCCTCTCCTCCCTTTAGATTTGGAACCACAACTTCCAATTCTCGCTTTAGCTCTCCGATTGCCCATGCTTCCACCAATACCTTAGCAAACCCCGGTCTTCCCCACGCTTTATCACACATCGAGGAGGTACACGAATCCATTTGTTTTGGGACTCCAATGGCGCTTGCTATACGGCCAATGCCCTCACGATTAAATGCCACCAATGGGATGTTATGTAGCTTTACCCACAACGGACAAGTGGTATGGACCGGCTTACAGATCCCCTTCGTCGGGTCCCAAGGGAATACAAAGAGAGGTACTCCCCGAATCATTAACGGTCCCGCCTCTACCGCTTGGACGCTTCCACCCTCATCATTGAAACGGAAAAAGTAGAATCCGTTTTCATTCATCATAGCATCCCGAAAACCAAACTTTCCCCATGCCGCCTTAACAAAACGCTGGACCACCGGGAAATGCAGTCTAGGGCCAAGAAAATAGCCGTACAACGTAGTATGATAAGCTTTAACCGCCTCTCGAGCCAGTTCTATCGGGATTGGGATTGTAGATTGTACCTTATCTTCCAAAGGAAAGAACTGAAGAGCATTCGGGTCCTTAGTTCCTACCACCGCCGCAAACTCCAACTGGCTTTTGGTACCCACTCCAAACTTGAGCCGATCGTCGTTGACATCCCCACGTTTAATCGACAGCCGATTCCACACAGAATTACGGACATATTTTGGAAAATTGTTTGTATAAAACTATGGTGCGTGTAATTTCTTATGTTTTGAGCATTGACGCGCACCGTTAGTGAAATTCGAGATTTGAAGTCGGTGTGACCCTTTTTGGTGTCCACCATTTAATAGCACTTGTATCCTCCTAGTTTTTGGAAAATACAATGTTTTGTACAGTTTTGTCAAAAACATTTTGCTCGTGTGTCGTTATGTGACCATTTGAGGAAATTTTGGAAACTAATTTAAAGAACCCCATCTTTTGAAAATTTGGAGTGAGTTAATTGGTGCATGTTATTTTATTACAAGGAAATTTCTAAGAAGTGTTACAAGCTTGCATGCCTACCCTAATTTGAGATTTTCTCATAATGTTTTAGTCGATATTTTCAAGTGATGGAAACGTATGGGTTTTTGTATTAACTAGGGAATTTGCACAAGTCATTTTGTGTTTGGACTAAGAATATTGGTAAACCGTTCCATCGTTTAGTGTAATGGACTGACGCGCGCAAAATTTTTTTGGTGAACCTTGCTTCATGTCGTTTTATGGTTGACAAGGAAATTTTGGAGTCAAATATCGGTTGGACCTCTTTTTAAATACGTGCACACCTTGTGTTGCACCCCGTTTAAGGTCGAGCAGTCACTTTACATGCATGTCATGAGTCAATCCATATTAGAACCGTGGCGGTTGATTTTAAAGAAATTGTTTATTACGCTTTTGCGTTTTATGAATAATCTGAACTGCAATGGAATAACTTTCTACATGATTTTCATATGTGGGACGAGCGTGTCCATTTTTGTGTAACCTCCGAGTTAATGATAGTTTTTTTCTATGCGTACGAGTTATTTGATAGGAACATCTTTACGTTGAAATTTTGTGAATGGTTTTGATTTATTGGCATATTTATTGAATAACGCACTTGAAAACCTTGAACTCGTTAGGACCTTCGAAAGAGTAAGTAACACAGTTAAGGGTAGGTGCGTGTAACACTTCAATGGTGGAAGGTTGGGTATTCCACGCGTGTTGGTTCTATAGGTCGGATGATATCGGTAGCGAAGTCAATGAGTTTGTGGTAATTGAAGGGTTAGACTTGTGGTAACAGATTTCGAGGTTGGTATAGCCGTTTTGTGGACAACCTTAGATGTGTAGAAATCTAAGGTTGACGTATTTGAGGATAAATACTTATGGTTGGAAACTTGTGGATCTAGGTTTTGGAAGACTTGGCCTAAAGGATCCGGGTTGCATGGAAGACTTGGCCTAAAGGATCCAGATTTTGATGTGTAGAAATCATAATATGTCATTAAAGGATTAATTGCTTAAAATCATATTTTGTTCACTTTCTTTCTCGTTTGGAGTATTGTGGACGATTTTGGTTATGTTTAGTTGAAGTGTTCTTCTCCTTCTTCATTTATGAAGATTAAGGCTTGATGTATTTGAGATTTTGGGTTCTAAATGTTTTGGGAATGATTCTAAGTATTTGAGGATAAATACTTATGGTTGGAAACTTGTGGATCTAGGTTTTGGAAGATTTGGCCTAAAGGATCCGGGTTGCATCAAAGGAGCTTACGTTGGGAGAAATTCTAGATTTAGCTTAAATCTAGCGAGGTGAGTTCAAGTTGATTTGTGAAAACTTTGTGCATCCCAAAAATGTTATTTTCCAAATATTTGGGTGTTTTACATGAAAATATCAATGGTTGAGTTAATGGAATAGTTTAACTCTTTTGAAATGGTTATCTTCATAAATGTTGTAAAACAACCATATTTGGGGCTTTTGGATATTTTGATGTGTAGATATCATAATATGTCATTAAAGGATTAATTGTTTAAAATCATATTTTGTTCACTTTCTTTCTCGTTTGGAGTATTGTGGACTATTTTGGTTATGTTTAGTTGAAGTGTTTTTCTCCTTATTCATTTATGAAGATTAGGGCTTGATGTATTTGAGATTTTGGGTTCTAAATGTTTGGAAAATGATTCTAAGTATTTGAGGATAAATACTTATGGTTGGAAACTTGTGGATCTAGGTTTTGGAAGACTTGGCCTAAAGGATCCGGGTTGCATCAAAGGAGCTTACGTTGGTAGAAATTCTAGATTTAACTTAAATCTAGCGAGGTGAGTTCAAGTTGATTTGTGAAAACTTTGTGCATGCCAAAAATGTTATTTTCCAAATATTTGGTTGTTTTACTTGAAAGTATCAATGGTGGAGTTAATGGAATAGTTTACCTCTTTTGAAATGGTTATCTTTCATAAATGTTGTAAAACAACCATATTTGGGGCTTTTGGATATTTTGATGTGTAGAAATCATAATATGTCATTAAAGGATTAATTTCTCAAAATCATATTTTGTTCACTTTCTTTCTTGTTTGGAGTATTGTGGACGATTTTGGTTATGTTTAGTTGAAGTGTTCTTCTCCTTCTTCGTTTATGAAGATTAGGGCTTGATGTATTTGAGATTTTGGGTTCTAAATGTTTCGGGAATGATTCTAAGTATTTGAGGATAAATACTTATGGTTGGAAACTTGTGGATCTAGGTTTTGGAAGACTTGGCCTAAATGATCCGGGTTGCATCAAAGGAGCTTACGTTGGGAGAAATTCTAGATTTAGCTTAAATCTAGCGAGGTGAGTTCAAGTTGATTTGTGAAAACTCTGTGCATGCCAAAAATGTTATTTTCCAAATATTTGTGTGTTTTACTTGAAAATATCAATGGTGGAGTTAATGGAATAGTTTAACTCTTTTGAAATGGTTATCTTTCATAAATGTTGTAAAACAACAATATTTGGGGCTTTTGGATATTTTGATGTGTAGAAATCATAATATGTCATTAAAGGATTAATTGCTGAAAATCATATTTTGTTCACTTTCTTTCTCGTTTGGAGTATTGTGGACGATTTTGGTTATGTTTAGTTGAAGTGTTTTTCTCCTTCTTCATTTATGAAGATTAGGGCTTGATGTATTTGAGATTTTGGGTTCTAAATGTTTGGGGAATGATTTTAAGTATTTGAGGATAAATACTTATGGTTGGAAACTTGTGGATCTAGGTTTTGGAAGACTTGGCCTAAAGGATCCGGGTTGCATCAAAGGAGCTTACGTTGGTAGAAATTCTAGATTTAGCTTAAATCTAGCGAGGTGAGTTCAAGTTGATTTGTGAAAACTTTGTGCATGCCAAAAATGTTATTTTCCAAATATTTGTGTGTTTTACTTGAAAATATCAATGGTGGAGTTAATGGAATAGTTTAACTCTTTTGAAATGGTTATCCTTCATAAATGTTGTAAAACAACCATATTTGGGGCTTTTGGATATTTTGATGCGTAGAAATCATAATATGTCATTAAAAGATTAATTGCTCAAAATCATTTTTGTTCATTTTCTTTCTCGTTTGGAGTATTGTGGATGATTTTGGTTATGTTTAGTTAAACTGTTCTTCTCCTTCTTCATTTATGAAGATTAAGGCTTGATGTATTTTAGATTTTGGGTTCTAAATGTTTGGGGAATGATTCTAAGTATTTGAGGATAAATACTTATGGTTGGAAACTTGTGGATCTAGGTTTTGGAAGATTTGGCCTAAAGGATCCGGGTTGCATCAAAGAAGCTTACGTTGGGAGAAATTTTAGATTTAGCTTAAATCTAGCGAGGTGAGTTCAAGTTGATTTGTGAAAACTTTGTGCATGCCAAAAATGTTATTTTCCAAATATTTGTGTGTTTTACTTGAAAATATCAATGGTTGAGTTAATGAATAATTTAACTCTTTTGAAAGGGTTATCTTCATAAATGTTGTAAAACAACCATATTTGTGGCTTTTGGATATTTTGATGTGTAGAAATCATAATATGTCATTAAAGGATTAATTGCTTAAAATCATATTTTGTTCACTTTCTTTCTCGTTTGGAGTATTGTGGACGATTTTGGTTATGTTTAGTTGAAGTGTTCTTCTCCTTCTTCATTTATGAAGATTAGGGCTTGATGTATTTAAGATTTTGGGTTCTAAATGTCTGGGGAATGATTCTAAGTATTTGAGGATAAATACTTATGGTTGGAAACTTGTGGATCTAGGTTTTGGAAGACTTGGCCTAAAGGATCCGGGTTGCATCAAAGGAGCTTACGTTGGTAGAAATTCTAGATTTAGCTTAAATCTAGCGAGGTGACTTCAAGTTGATTTGTGAAAACTTTGTGCATGCCAAAAATGTTATTTTCCAAATATTTGTGTGTTTTACTTGAAAATATCAATGGTGGAGTTAATGGAATAGTTTAACTCTTTTGAAATGGCTATCTTCATAAATGTTGTAAAACAACCATATTTGGGGCTTTTGGATATTTTGATGTGTAGAAATCATAATATGTCATTAAAGGATTAATTGCTTAAAATCATATTTTGTTCACTTTCTTTCTCGTTTGGAGTATTGTGGACGATTTTGGTTATGTTTAGTTGAAGTGTTCTTCTCCTTCTTCATTTATGAAGATTAAGGCTTGATGTATTTGAGATTTTGGGTTCTAAATGTTTTGGGAATGATTCTAAGTATTTGAGGATAAATACTTATGGTTGGAAACTTGTGGATCTAGGTTTTGGAAGATTTGGCCTAAAGGATCCGGGTTGCATCAAAGGAGCTTACGTTGGGAGAAATTCTAGATTTAGCTTAAATCTAGCGAGGTGAGTTCAAGTTGATTTGTGAAAACTTTGTGCATCCCAAAAATGTTATTTTCCAAATATTTGGGTGTTTTACATGAAAATATCAATGGTTGAGTTAATGGAATAGTTTAACTCTTTTGAAATGGTTATCTTCATAAATGTTGTAAAACAACCATATTTGGGGCTTTTGGATATTTTGATGTGTAGATATCATAATATGTCATTAAAGGATTAATTGTTTAAAATCATATTTTGTTCACTTTCTTTCTCGTTTGGAGTATTGTGGACTATTTGGTTATGTTTAGTTGAAGTGTTTTTCTCCTTCTTCATTTATGAAGATTAGGGCTTGATGTATTTGAGATTTTGGGTTCTAAATGTTTGGAAAATGATTCTAAGTATTCGAGGATAAATACTTATGGTTGGAAACTTGTGGATCTAGGTTTTGGAAGACTTGGCCTAAAGGATCCGGGTTGCATCAAAGGAGCTTACGTTGGTAGAAATTCTAGATTTAACTTAAATCTAGCGAGGTGAGTTCAAGTTGATTTGTGAAAACTTTGTGCATGCCAAAAATGTTATTTTCCAAATATTTGGTTGTTTTACTTGAAAGTATCAATGGTGGAGTTAATGAAATAGTTTACCTCTTTTGAAATGGTTATCTTTCATAAATGTTGTAAAACAACCATATTTGGGGCTTTTGGATATTTTGATGCGTAGAAATCATAATATGTCATTAAAAGATTAATTGCTCAAAATCATTTTTGTTCATTTTCTTTCTCGTTTGGAGTATTGTGGATGATTTTGGTTATGTTTAGTTAAACTGTTCTTCTCCTTCTTCATTTATGAAGATTAAGGCTTGATGTATTTTAGATTTTGGGTTCTAAATGTTTGGGGAATGATTCTAAGTATTTGAGGATAAATACTTATGGTTGGAAACTTGTGGATCTAGGTTTTGGAAGATTTGGCCTAAAGGATCCGGGTTGCATCAAATAAGCTTACGTTGGGAGAAATTTTAGATTTAGCTTAAATCTAGCGAGGTGAGTTCAAGTTGATTTGTGAAAACTTTGTGCATGCCAAAAATGTTATTTTCCAAATATTTGTGTGTTTTACTTGAAAATATCAATGGTTGAGTTAATGAATAATTTAACTCTTTTGAAAGGGTTATCTTCATAAATGTTGTAAAACAACCATATTTGGGGCTTTTGGATATTTTGATGTGTAGAAATCATAATATGTCATTAAAGGATTAATTGCTTAAAATCATATTTTGTTCACTTTCTTTCTCGTTTGGAGTATTGTGGACGATTTTGGTTATGTTTAGTTGAAGTGTTCTTCTCCTTCATTTATGAAGATTAGGGCTTGATGTATTTAAGATTTTGGGTTCTAAATGTCTGGGGAATGATTCTAAGTATTTGAGGATAAATACTTATGGTTGGAAACTTGTGGATCTAGGTTTTGGAAGACTTGGCCTAAAGGATCCGGGTTGCATCAAAGGAGCTTACGTTGGTAGAAATTCTAGATTTAGCTTAAATCTAGCGAGGTGACTTCAAGTTGATTTGTGAAAACTTTGTGCATGCCAAAAATGTTATTTTCCAAATATTTGTGTGTTTTACTTGAAAATATCAATGGTGGAGTTAATGGAATAGTTTAACTCTTTTGAAATGGCTATCTTCATAAATGTTGTAAAACAACCATATTTGGGGCTTTTGGATATTTTGATGTGTAGAAATCATAATATGTCATTAAAGGATTAATTGCTTAAAATCATATTTTGTTCACTTTCTTTCTCGTTTGGAGTATTGTGGACGATTTTGGTTATGTTTAGTTGAAGTGTTCTTCTCCTTCTTCATTTATGAAGATTAAGGCTTGATGTATTTGAGATTTTGGGTTCTAAATGTTTTGGGAATGATTCTAAGTATTTGAGGATAAATACTTATGGTTGGAAACTTGTGGATCTAGGTTTTGGAAGATTTGGCCTAAAGGATCCGGGTTGCATCAAATGAGCTTACGTTGGGAGAAATTCTAGATTTAGCTTAAATCTAGCGAGGTGAGTTCAAGTTGATTTGTGAAAACTTTGTGCATCCCAAAAATGTTATTTTCCAAATATTTGGGTGTTTTACATGAAAATATCAATGGTTGAGTTAATGGAATAGTTTAACTCTTTTGAAATGGTTATCTTCATAAATGTTGTAAAACAACCATATTTGGGGCTTTTGGATATTTTGATGTGTAGATATCATAATATGTCATTAAAAGATTAATTGTTTAAAATCATATTTTGTTCACTTTCTTTCTCGTTTGGAGTATTGTGGACTATTTGGTTATGTTTAGTTGAAGTGTTTTTCTCCTTCTTCATTTATGAAGATTAGGGCTTGATGTATTTGAGATTTTGGGTTCTAAATGTTTGGAAAATGATTCTAAGTATTCGAGGATAAATACTTATGGTTGGAAACTTGTGGATCTAGGTTTTGGAAGACTTGGCCTAAAGGATCCGGGTTGCATCAAAGGAGCTTACGTTGGTAGAAATTCTAGATTTAACTTAAATCTAGCGAGGTGAGTTCAAGTTGATTTGTGAAAACTTTGTGCATGCCAAAAATGTTATTTTCCAAATATTTGGTTGTTTTACTTGAAAGTATCAATGGTGGAGTTAATGGAATAGTTTAACTCTTTTGAAATGGCTATCTTCATAAATGTTGTAAAACAACCATATTTGGGGCTTTTGGATATTTTGATGTGTAGAAATCATAATATGTCATTAAAGGATTAATTGCTTAAAATCATATTTTGTTCACTTTCTTTCTCGTTTGGAGTATTGTGGACGATTTTGGTTATGTTTAGTTGAAGTGTTCTTCTCCTTCTTCATTTATGAAGATTAAGGCTTGATGTATTTTAGATTTTGGGTTCTAAATGTTTGGGGAATGATTCTAAGTATTTGAGGATAAATACTTATGGTTGGAAACTTGTGGATCTAGGTTTTGGAAGATTTGGCCTAAAGGATCCGGGTTGCATCAAAGAAGCTTACGTTGGGAGAAATTTTAGATTTAGCTTAAATCTAGCGAGGTGAGTTCAAGTTGATTTGTGAAAACTTTGTGCATGCCAAAAATGTTATTTTCCAAATATTTGTGTGTTTTACTTGAAAATATCAATGGTTGAGTTAATGAATAATTTAACTCTTTTGAAAGGGTTATCTTCATAAATGTTGTAAAACAACCATATTTGGGGCTTTTGGATATTTTGATGTGTAGAAATCATAATATGTCATTAAAGGATTAATTGCTTAAAATCATATTTTGTTCACTTTCTTTCTCGTTTGGAGTATTGTGGACGATTTTGGTTATGTTTAGTTGAAGTGTTCTTCTCCTTCATTTATGAAGATTAGGGCTTGATGTATTTAAGATTTTGGGTTCTAAATGTCTGGGGAATGATTCTAAGTATTTGAGGATAAATACTTATGGTTGGAAACTTGTGGATCTAGGTTTTGGAAGACTTGGCCTAAAGGATCCGGGTTGCATCAAAGGAGCTTACGTTGGTAGAAATTCTAGATTTAGCTTAAATCTAGCGAGGTGACTTCAAGTTGATTTGTGAAAACTTTGTGCATGCCAAAAATGTTATTTTCCAAATATTTGTGTGTTTTACTTGAAAATATCAATGGTGGAGTTAATGGAATAGTTTAACTCTTTTGAAATGGCTATCTTCATAAATGTTGTAAAACAACCATATTTGGGGCTTTTGGATATTTTGATGTGTAGAAATCATAATATGTCATTAAAGGATTAATTGCTTAAAATCATATTTTGTTCACTTTCTTTCTCGTTTGGAGTATTGTGGACTATTTGGTTATGTTTAGTTGAAGTGTTCTTCTCCTTCTTCATTTATGAAGATTAAGGCTTGATGTATTTGAGATTTTGGGTTCTAAATGTTTTGGGAATGATTCTAAGTATTTGAGGATAAATACTTATGGTTGGAAACTTGTGGATCTAGGTTTTGGAAGATTTGGCCTAAAGGATCCGGGTTGCATCAAAGGAGCTTACGTTGGGAGAAATTCTAGATTTAGCTTAAATCTAGCGAGGTGAGTTCAAGTTGATTTGTGAAAACTTTGTGCATCCCAAAAATGTTATTTTCCAAATATTTGGGTGTTTTACATGAAAATATCAATGGTTGAGTTAATGGAATAGTTTAACTCTTTTGAAATGGTTATCTTCATAAATGTTGTAAAACAACCATATTTGGGGCTTTTGGATATTTTGATGTGTAGATATCATAATATGTCATTAAAGGATTAATTGTTTAAAATCATATTTTGTTCACTTTCTTTCTCGTTTGGAGTATTGTGGACTATTTGGTTATGTTTAGTTGAAGTGTTTTTCTCCTTCTTCATTTAGGGCTTGATGTATTTGAGATTTTGGGTTCTAAATGTTTGGAAAATGATTCTAAGTATTTGAGGATAAATACTTATGGTTGGAAACTTGTGGATCTAGGTTTTGGAAGACTTGGTCTAAAGGATCCGGGTTGCATCAAAGGAGCTTACGTTGGTAGAAATTCTAGATTTAACTTAAATCTAGCGAGGCGAGTTCAAGTTGATTTGTGAAAACTTTGTGCATGCCAAAAATGTTATTTTCCAAATATTTGGTTGTTTTACTTGAAAGTATCAATGGTGGAGTTAATGGAATAGTTTACCTCTTTTGAAATGGTTATCTTTCATAAATGTTGTAAAACAACCATATTTGGGGCTTTTGGATATTTTGATGTGTAGAAATCATAATATGTCATTAAAGGATTAATTTCTCAAAATCATATTTTGTTCACTTTCTTTCTTGTTTGGAGTATTGTGGACGATTTTGGTTATGTTTAGTTGAAGTGTTCTTCTCCTTCTTCGTTTATGAAGATTAGGGCTTGATGTATTTGAGATTTTGGGTTCTAAATGTTTCGGGAATGATTCTAAGTATTTGAGGATAAATACTTATGGTTGGAAACTTGTGGATCTAGGTTTTGGAAGACTTGGCCTAAATGATCCGGGTTGCATCAAAGGAGCTTACGTTGGGAGAAATTCTAGATTTAGCTTAAATCTAGCGAGGTGAGTTCAAGTTGATTTGTGAAAACTCTGTGCATGCCAAAAATGTTATTTTCCAAATATTTGTGTGTTTTACTTGAAAATATCAATGGTGGAGTTAATGGAATAGTTTAACTCTTTTGAAATGGTTATCAAATAAATGTTGTAAAACAACAATATTTGGGGCTTTTGGATATTTTGATGTGTAGAAATCATAATATGTCATTAAAGGATTAATTGCTGAAAATCATATTTTGTTCACTTTCTTTCTCGTTTGGAGTATTGTGGACGATTTTGGTTATGTTTAGTTGAAGTGTTTTTCTCCTTCTTCATTTATGAAGATTAGGGCTTGATGTATTTGAGATTTTGGGTTCTAAATGTTTGGGGAATGATTTTACGTATTTGAGGATAAATACTTATGGTTGGAAACTTGTGGATCTAGGTTTTGGAAGATTTGGCCTAAAGGATCCGGGTTGCATCAAAGGAGCTTACGTTGGGAGAAATTCTAGATTTAGCTTAAATCTAGCGAGGTGAGTTCAAGTTGATTTGTGAAAACTTTGTGCATCCCAAAAATGTTATTTTCCAAATATTTGGGTGTTTTACATGAAAATATCAATGGTTGAGTTAATGGAATAGTTTAACTCTTTTGAAATGGTTATCTTCATAAATATTGTAAAACAACCATATTTGGGGCTTTTGGATATTTTGATGTGTAGATATCATAATATGTCATTAAAGGATTAATTGTTTAAAATCATATTTTGTTCACTTTCTTTCTCGTTTGGAGTATTGTGGACTATTTGGTTATGTTTAGTTGAAGTGTTTTTCTCCTTCTTCATTTTTGAAGATTAGGGCTTGATGTATTTGAGATTTTGGGTTCTAAATGTTTGGAAAATGATTCTAAGTATTCGAGGATAAATACTTATGGTTGGAAACTTGTGGATCTAGGTTTTGGAAGACTTGGCCTAAAGGATCCGGGTTGCATCAAAGGAGCTTACGTTGGTAGAAATTCTAGATTTAACTTAAATCTAGCGTGGTGAGTTCAAGTTGATTTGTGAAAACTTTGTGCATGCCAAAAATGTTATTTTCCAAATATTTGGTTGTTTTACTTGAAAGTATCAATGGTGGAGTTAATGGAATAGTTTACCTCTTTTGAAATGGTTATCTTTCATAAATGTTGTAAAACAACCATATTTGGGGCTTTTGGATATTTTGATGTGTAGAAATCATAATATGTCATTAAAGGATTAATTTCTCAAAATCATATTTTGTTCACTTTATTTCTTGTTTGGAGTATTGTGGACGATTTTGGTTATGTTTAGTTGAAGTGTTCTTCTCCTTCTTCGTTTATGAAGATTAGGGCTTGATGTATTTGAGATTTTGGGTTCTAAATGTTTCGGGAATGATTCTAAGTATTTGAGGATAAATACTTATGGTTGGAAACTTGTGGATCTAGGTTTTGGAAGACTTGGCCTAAATGATCCGGGTTGCATCAAAGGAGCTTACGTTGGGAGAAATTCTAGATTTAGCTTAAATCTAGCGAGGTGAGTTCAAGTTGATTTGTGAAAACTCTGTGCATGCCAAAAATGTTATTTTCCAAATATTTGTGTGTTTTACTTGAAAATATCAATGGTGGAGTTAATGGAATAGTTTAACTCTTTTGAAATTGTTATCTTTCATAAATGTTGTAAAACAACAATATTTGGGGCTTTTGGATATTTTGATGTGTAGAAATCATAATATGTCATTAAAGGATTAATTGCTGAAAATCATATTTTGTTCACTTTCTTTCTCGTTTGGAGTATTGTGGACGATTTTGGTTATGTTTAGTTGAAGTGTTTTTCTCCTTCTTCATTTATGAAGATTAGGGCTTGATGTATTTGAGATTTTGGGTTCTAAATGTTTGGGGAATGATTTTAAGTATTTGAGGATAAATATTTACTTATGGTTGGAAACTTGTGGATCTAGGTTTTGGAAGACTTGGCCTAAAGGATCCGGGTTGCATCAAAGGAGCTTACGTTGGTAGAAATTCTAGATTTAGCTTAAATCTAGCGAGGTGAGTTCAAGTTGATTTGTGAAAACTTTGTGCATGCCAAAAATGTTATTTTCCAAATATTTGTGTGTTTTACTTGAAAATATCAATGGTGGAGTTAATGGAATAGTTTAACTCTTTTGAAATGGTTATCCTTCATAAATGTTGTAAAACAACCATATTTGGGGCTTTTGGATATTTTGATGCGTAGAAATCATAATATGTCATTAAAAGATTAATTGCTCAAAATCATATTTGTTCATTTTCTTTCTCGTTTGGAGTATTGTGGATGATTTTGGTTATGTTTAGTTAAACTGTTCTTCTCCTTCTTCATTTATGAAGATTAAGGCTTGATGTATTTTAGATTTTGGGTTCTAAATGTTTGAGGAATGATTCTAAGTATTTGAGGATAAATACTTACGGTTGGAAACTTGTGGATCTAGGTTTTGGAAGATTTGGCCTAAAGGATCCGGGTTGCATCAAAGAAGCTTACGTTGGGAGAAATTTTAGATTTAGCTTAAATCTAGCGAGGTGAGTTCAAGTTGATTTGTGAAAACTTTGTGCATGCCAAAAATGTTATTTTCCAAATATTTGTGTGTTTTACTTGAAAATATCAATGGTTGAGTTAATGAATAATTTAACTCTTTTGAAAGGGTTATCTTCATAAATGTTGTAAAACAACCATATTTGGGGCTTTTGGATATTTTGATGTGTAGAAATCATAATATGTCATTAAAGGATTAATTGCTTAAAATCATATTTTGTTCACTTTCTTTCTCGTTTGGAGTATTGTGGACGATTTTGGTTATGTTTAGTTGAAGTGTTCTTCTCCTTCATTTATGAAGATTAGGGCTTGATGTATTTAAGATTTTGGGTTCTAAATGTCTGGGGAATGATTCTAAGTATTTGAGGATAAATACTTATGGTTGGAAACTTGTGGATCTAGGTTTTGGAAGACTTGGCCTAAAGGATCCGGGTTGCATCAAAGGAGCTTACGTTGGTAGAAATTCTAGATTTAGCTTAAATCTAGCGAGGTGACTTCAAGTTGATTTGTGAAAACTTTGTGCATGCCAAAAATGTTATTTTCCAAATATTTGTGTGTTTTACTTGAAAATACCAATGGTGGAGTTAATGGAATAGTTTAACTCTTTTGAAATGGCTATCTTCATAAATGTTGTAAAACAACCATATTTGGGGCTTTTGGATATTTTGATGTGTAGAAATCATAATATGTCATTAAAGGATTAATTGCTTAAAATCATATTTTGTTCACTTTCTTTCTCGTTTGGAGTATTGTGGACGATTTTGGTTATGTTTAGTTGAAGTGTTCTTCTCCTTCTTCATTTATGAAGATTAAGGCTTGATGTATTTGAGATTTTGGGTTCTAAATGTTTTGGGAATGATTCTAAGTATTTGAGGATAAATACTTATGGTTGGAAACTTGTGGATCTAGGTTTTGGAAGATTTGGCCTAAAGGATCCGGGTTGCATCAAAGGAGCTTACGTTGGGAGAAATTCTAGATTTAGCTTAAATCTAGCGAGGTGAGTTCAAGTTGATTTGTGAAAACTTTGTGCATCCCAAAAATGTTATTTTCCAAATATTTGGGTGTTTTACATGAAAATATCAATGGTTGAGTTAATGGAATAGTTTAACTCTTTTGAAATGGTTATCTTCATAAATGTTGTAAAACAACCATATTTGGGGCTTTTGGATATTTTGATGTGTAGATATCATAATATGTCATTAAAGGATTAATTGTTTAAAATCATATTTTGTTCACTTTCTTTCTCGTTTGGAGTATTGTGGACTATTTGGTTATGTTTAGTTGAAGTGTTTTTCTCCTTCTTCATTTAGGGCTTGATGTATTTGAGATTTTGGGTTCTAAATGTTTGGAAAATGATTCTAAGTATTTGAGGATAAATACTTATGGTTGGAAACTTGTGGATCTAGGTTTTGGAAGACTTGGCCTAAAGGATCCGGGTTGCATCAAAGGAGCTTACGTTGGTAGAAATTCTAGATTTAACTTAAATCTAGCGAGGCGAGTTCAAGTTGATTTGTGAAAACTTTGTGCATGCCAAAAATGTTATTTTCCAAATATTTGGTTGTTTTACTTGAAAGTATCAATGGTGGAGTTAATGGAATAGTTTACCTCTTTTGAAATGGTTATCTTTCATAAATGTTGTAAAACAACCATATTTGGGGCTTTTGGATATTTTGATGTGTAGAAATCATAATATGTCATTAAAGGATTAATTTCTCAAAATCATATTTTGTTCACTTTCTTTCTTGTTTGGAGTATTGTGGACGATTTTGGTTATGTTTAGTTGAAGTGTTCTTCTCCTTCTTCGTTTATGAAGATTAGGGCTTGATGTATTTGAGATTTTGGGTTCTAAATGTTTCGGGAATGATTCTAAGTATTTGAGGATAAATACTTATGGTTGGAAACTTGTGGATCTAGGTTTTGGAAGACTTGGCCTAAATGATCCGGGTTGCATCAAAGGAGCTTACGTTGGGAGAAATTCTAGATTTAGCTTAAATCTAGCGAGGTGAGTTCAAGTTGATTTGTGAAAACTCTGTGCATGCCAAAAATGTTATTTTCCAAATATTTGTGTGTTTTACTTGAAAATATCAATGGTGGAGTTAATGGAATAGTTTAACTCTTTTGAAATGGTTATCAAATAAATGTTGTAAAACAACAATATTTGGGGCTTTTGGATATTTTGATGTGTAGAAATCATAATATGTCATTAAAGGATTAATTGCTGAAAATCATATTTTGTTCACTTTCTTTCTCGTTTGGAGTATTGTGGACGATTTTGGTTATGTTTAGTTGAAGTGTTTTTCTCCTTCTTCATTTATGAAGATTAGGGCTTGATGTATTTGAGATTTTGGGTTCTAAATGTTTGGGGAATGATTTTAAGTATTTGAGGATAAATACTTATGGTTGGAAACTTGTGGATCTAGGTTTTGGAAGATTTGGCCTAAAGGATCCGGGTTGCATCAAAGGAGCTTACGTTGGGAGAAATTCTAGATTTAGCTTAAATCTAGCGAGGTGAGTTCAAGTTGATTTGTGAAAACTTTGTGCATCCCAAAAATGTTATTTTCCAAATATTTGGGTGTTTTACATGAAAATATCAATGGTTGAGTTAATGGAATAGTTTAACTCTTTTGAAATGGTTATCTTCATAAATGTTGTAAAACAACCATATTTGGGGCTTTTGGATATTTTGATGTGTAGATATCATAATATGTCATTAAAGGATTAATTGTTTAAAATCATATTTTGTTCACTTTCTTTCTCGTTTGGAGTATTGTGGACTATTTGGTTATGTTTAGTTGAAGTGTTTTTCTCCTTCTTCATTTAGGGCTTGATGTATTTGAGATTTTGGGTTCTAAATGTTTGGAAAATGATTCTAAGTATTTGAGGATAAATACTTATGGTTGGAAACTTGTGGATCTAGGTTTTGGAAGACTTGGCCTAAAGGATCCGGGTTGCATCAAAGGAGCTTACGTTGGTAGAAATTCTAGATTTAACTTAAATCTAGCGAGGCGAGTTCAAGTTGATTTGTGAAAACTTTGTGCATGCCAAAAATGTTATTTTCCAAATATTTGGTTGTTTTACTTGAAAGTATCAATGGTGGAGTTAATGGAATAGTTTACCTCTTTTGAAATGGTTATCTTTCATAAATGTTGTAAAACAACCATATTTGGGGCTTTTGGATATTTTGATGTGTAGAAATCATAATATGTCATTAAAGGATTAATTTCTCAAAATCATATTTTGTTCACTTTCTTTCTTGTTTGGAGTATTGTGGACGATTTTGGTTATGTTTAGTTGAAGTGTTCTTCTCCTTCTTCGTTTATGAATATTAGGGCTTGATGTATTTGAGATTTTGGGTTCTAAATGTTTCGGGAATGATTCTAAGTATTTGAGGATAAATACTTATGGTTGGAAACTTGTGGATCTAGGTTTTGGAAGACTTGGCCTAAATGATCCGGGTTGCATCAAAGGAGCTTACGTTGGGAGAAATTCTAGATTTAGCTTAAATCTAGCGAGGTGAGTTCAAGTTGATTTGTGAAAACTCTGTGCATGCCAAAAATGTTATTTTCCAAATATTTGTGTGTTTTACTTGAAAATATCAATGGTGGAGTTAATGGAATAGTTTAACTCTTTTGAAATGGTTATCAAATAAATGTTGTAAAACAACAATATTTGGGGCTTTTGGATATTTTGATGTGTAGAAATCATAATATGTCATTAAAGGATTAATTGCTGAAAATCATATTTTGTTCACTTTCTTTCTCGTTTGGAGTATTGTGGACGATTTTGGTTATGTTTAGTTGAAGTGTTTTTCTCCTTCTTCATTTATGAAGATTAGGGCTTGATGTATTTGAGATTTTGGGTTCTAAATGTTTGGGGAATGATTTTAAGTATTTGAGGATAAATACTTATGGTTGGAAACTTGTGGATCTAGGTTTTGGAAGATTTGGCCTAAAGGATCCGGGTTGCATCAAAGGAGCTTACGTTGGGAGAAATTCTAGATTTAGCTTAAATCTAGCGAGGTGAGTTCAAGTTGATTTGTGAAAACTTTGTGCATCCCAAAAATGTTATTTTCCAAATATTTGGGTGTTTTACATGAAAATATCAATGGTTGAGTTAATGGAATAGTTTAACTCTTTTGAAATGGTTATCTTCATAAATGTTGTAAAACAACCATATTTGGGGCTTTTGGATATTTTGATGTGTAGATATCATAATATGTCATTAAAGGATTAATTGTTTAAAATCATATTTTGTTCACTTTCTTTCTCGTTTGGAGTATTGTGGACTATTTGGTTATGTTTAGTTGAAGTGTTTTTCTCCTTCTTCATTTATGAAGATTAGGGCTTGATGTATTTGAGATTTTGGGTTCTAAATGTTTGGAAAATGATTCTAAGTATTCGAGGATAAATACTTATGGTTGGAAACTTGTGGATCTAGGTTTTGGAAGACTTGGCCTAAAGGATCCGGGTTGCATCAAAGGAGCTTACGTTGGTAGAAATTCTAGATTTAACTTAAATCTAGCGAGGTGAGTTCAAGTTGATTTGTGAAAACTTTGTGCATGCCAAAAATGTTATTTTCCAAATATTTGGTTGTTTTACTTGAAAGTATCAATGGTGGAGTTAATGGAATAGTTTACCTCTTTTGAAATGGTTATCTTTCATAAATGTTGTAAAACAACCATATTTGGGGCTTTTGGATATTTTGATGTGTAGAAATCATAATATGTCATTAAAGGATTAATTTCTCAAAATCATATTTTGTTCACTTTATTTCTTGTTTGGAGTATTGTGGACGATTTTGGTTATGTTTAGTTGAAGTGTTCTTCTCCTTCTTCGTTTATGAAGATTAGGGCTTGATGTATTTGAGATTTTGGGTTCTAAATGTTTCGGGAATGATTCTAAGTATTTGAGGATAAATACTTATGGTTGGAAACTTGTGGATCTAGGTTTTGGAAGACTTGGCCTAAATGATCCGGGTTGCATCAAAGGAGCTTACGTTGGGAGAAATTCTAGATTTAGCTTAAATCTAGCGAGGTGAGTTCAAGTTGATTTGTGAAAACTCTGTGCATGCCAAAAATGTTATTTTCCAAATATTTGTGTGTTTTACTTGAAAATATCAATGGTGGAGTTAATGGAATAGTTTAACTCTTTTGAAATTGTTATCTTTCATAAATGTTGTAAAACAACAATATTTGGGGCTTTTGGATATTTTGATGTGTAGAAATCATAATATGTCATTAAAGGATTAATTGCTGAAAATCATATTTTGTTCACTTTCTTTCTCGTTTGGAGTATTGTGGACGATTTTGGTTATGTTTAGTTGAAGTGTTTTTCTCCTTCTTCATTTATGAAGATTAGGGCTTGATGTATTTGAGATTTTGGGTTCTAAATGTTTGGGGAATGATTTTAAGTATTTGAGGATAAATATTTACTTATGGTTGGAAACTTGTGGATCTAGGTTTTGGAAGACTTGGCCTAAAGGATCCGGGTTGCATCAAAGGAGCTTACGTTGGTAGAAATTCTAGATTTAGCTTAAATCTAGCGAGGTGAGTTCAAGTTGATTTGTGAAAACTTTGTGCATGCCAAAAATGTTATTTTCCAAATATTTGTGTGTTTTACTTGAAAATATCAATGGTGGAGTTAATGGAATAGTTTAACTCTTTTGAAATGGTTATCCTTCATAAATGTTGTAAAACAACCATATTTGGGGCTTTTGGATATTTTGATGCGTAGAAATCATAATATGTCATTAAAAGATTAATTGCTCAAAATCATATTTGTTCATTTTCTTTCTCGTTTGGAGTATTGTGGATGATTTTGGTTATGTTTAGTTAAACTGTTCTTCTCCTTCTTCATTTATGAAGATTAAGGCTTGATGTATTTTAGTTTTTGGGTTCTAAATGTTTGAGGAATGATTCTAAGTATTTGAGGATAAATACTTACGGTTGGAAACTTGTGGATCTAGGTTTTGGAAAATTTGGCCTAAAGGATCCGGGTTGCATCAAAGAAGCTTACGTTGGGAGAAATTTTAGATTTAGCTTAAATCTAGCGAGGTGAGTTCAAGTTGATTTGTGAAAACTTTGTGCATGCCAAAAATGTTATTTTCCAAATATTTGTGTGTTTTACTTGAAAATATCAATGGTTGAGTTAATGAATAATTTAACTCTTTTGAAAGGGTTATCTTCATAAATGTTGTAAAACAACCATATTTGGGGCTTTTGGATATTTTGATGTGTAGAAATCATAATATGTCATTAAAGGATTAATTGCTTAAAATCATATTTTGTTCACTTTCTTTCTCGTTTGGAGTATTGTGGACGATTTTGGTTATGTTTAGTTGAAGTGTTCTTCTCCTTCATTTATGAAGATTAGGGCTTGATGTATTTAAGATTTTGGGTTCTAAATGTCTGGGGAATGATTCTAAGTATTTGAGGATAAATACTTATGGTTGGAAACTTGTGGATCTAGGTTTTGGAAGACTTGGCCTAAAGGATCCGGGTTGCATCAAAGGAGCTTACGTTGGTAGAAATTCTAGATTTAGCTTAAATCTAGCGAGGTGACTTCAAGTTGATTTGTGAAAACTTTGTGCATGCCAAAAATGTTATTTTCCAAATATTTGTGTGTTTTACTTGAAAATACCAATGGTGGAGTTAATGGAATAGTTTAACTCTTTTGAAATGGCTATCTTCATAAATGTTGTAAAACAACCATATTTGGGGCTTTTGGATATTTTGATGTGTAGAAATCATAATATGTCATTAAAGGATTAATTGCTTAAAATCATATTTTGTTCACTTTCTTTCTCGTTTGGAGTATTGTGGACGATTTTGGTTATGTTTAGTTGAAGTGTTCTTCTCCTTCTTCATTTATGAAGATTAAGGCTTGATGTATTTGAGATTTTGGGTTCTAAATGTTTTGGGAATGATTCTAAGTATTTGAGGATAAATACTTATGGTTGGAAACTTGTGGATCTAGGTTTTGGAAGATTTGGCCTAAAGGATCCGGGTTGCATCAAAGGAGCTTACGTTGGGAGAAATTCTAGATTTAGCTTAAATCTAGCGAGGTGAGTTCAAGTTGATTTGTGAAAACTTTGTGCATCCCAAAAATGTTATTTTCCAAATATTTGGGTGTTTTACATGAAAATATCAATGGTTGAGTTAATGGAATAGTTTAACTCTTTTGAAATGGTTATCTTCATAAATGTTGTAAAACAACCATATTTGGGTCTTTTGGATATTTTGATGTGTAGATATCATAATATGTCATTAAAGGATTAATTGTTTAAAATCATATTTTGTTCACTTTCTTTCTCGTTTGGAGTATTGTGGACTATTTGGTTATGTTTAGTTGAAGTGTTTTTCTCCTTCTTCATTTAGGGCTTGATGTATTTGAGATTTTGGGTTCTAAATGTTTGGAAAATGATTCTAAGTATTTGAGGATAAATACTTATGGTTGGAAACTTGTGGATCTAGGTTTTGGAAGACTTGGCCTAAAGGATCCGGGTTGCATCAAAGGAGCTTACGTTGGTAGAAATTCTAGATTTAACTTAAATCTAGCGAGGCGAGTTCAAGTTGATTTGTGAAAACTTTGTGCATGCCAAAAATGTTATTTTCCAAATATTTGGTTGTTTTACTTGAAAGTATCAATGGTGGAGTTAATGGAATAGTTTACCTCTTTTGAAATGGTTATCTTTCATAAATGTTGTAAAACAACCATATTTGGGGCTTTTGGATATTTTGATGTGTAGAAATCATAATATGTCATTAAAGGATTAATTTCTCAAAATCATATTTTGTTCACTTTCTTTCTTGTTTGGAGTATTGTGGACGATTTTGGTTATGTTTAGTTGAAGTGTTCTTCTCCTTCTTCGTTTATGAAGATTAGGGCTTGATGTATTTGAGATTTTGGGTTCTAAATGTTTCGGGAATGATTCTAAGTATTTGAGGATAAATACTTATGGTTGGAAACTTGTGGATCTAGGTTTTGGAAGACTTGGCCTAAATGATCCGGGTTGCATCAAAGGAGCTTACGTTGGGAGAAATTCTAGATTTAGCTTAAATCTAGCGAGGTGAGTTCAAGTTGATTTGTGAAAACTCTGTGCATGCTAAAAATGTTATTTTCCAAATATTTGTGTGTTTTACTTGAAAATATCAATGGTGGAGTTAATGGAATAGTTTAACTCTTTTGAAATGGTTATCAAATAAATGTTGTAAAACAACAATATTTGGGGCTTTTGGATATTTTGATGTGTAGAAATCATAATATGTCATTAAAGGATTAATTGCTGAAAATCATATTTTGTTCACTTTCTTTCTCGTTTGGAGTATTGTGGACGATTTTGGTTATGTTTAGTTGAAGTGTTTTTCTCCTTCTTCATTTATGAAGATTAGGGCTTGATGTATTTGAGATTTTGGGTTCTAAATGTTTGGGGAATGATTTTAAGTATTTGAGGATAAATACTTATGGTTGGAAACTTGTGGATCTAGGTTTTGGAAGACTTGGCCTAAAGGATCCGGGTTGCATCAAAGGAGCTTACGTTGGTAGAAATTCTAGATTTAGCTTAAATCTAGCGAGGTGAGTTCAAGTTGATTTGTGAAAACTTTGTGCATGCCAAAAATGTTATTTTCCAAATATTTGTGTGTTTTACTTGAAAATATCAATGGTGGAGTTAATGGAATAGTTTAACTCTTTTGAAATGGTTATCCTACATAAATGTTGTAAAACAACCATATTTGGGGCTTTTGGATATTTTGATGCGTAGAAATCATAATATGTCATTAAAAGATTAATTGCTCAAAATCATTTTTGTTCATTTTCTTTCTCGTTTGGAGTATTGTGGATGATTTTGGTTATGTTTAGTTAAACTGTTCTTCTCCTTCTTCATTTATGAAGATTAAGGCTTGATGTATTTTAGATTTTGGGTTCTAAATGTTTGGGGAATGATTCTAAGTATTTGAGGATAAATACTTATGGTTGGAAACTTGTGGATCTAGGTTTTGGAAGATTTGGCCTAAAGGATCCGGGTTGCATCAAAGAAGCTTACGTTGGGAGAAATTTTAGATTTAGCTTAAATCTAGAGAGGTGAGTTCAAGTTGATTTGTGAAAACTTTGTGCATGCCAAAAATGTTATTTTCCAAATATTTGTGTGTTTTACTTGAAAATATCAATGGTTGAGTTAATGAATAATTTAACTCTTTTGAAAGGGTTATCTTCATAAATGTTGTAAAACAACCATATTTGGGGCTTTTGGATATTTTGATGTGTAGAAATCATAATATGTCATTAAAGGATTAATTGCTTAAAATCATATTTTGTTCACTTTCTTTCTCGTTTGGAGTATTGTGGACGATTTTGGTTATGTTTAGTTGAAGTGTTCTTCTCCTTCATTTATGAAGATTAGGGCTTGATGTATTTAAGATTTTGGGTTCTAAATGTTTGGGGAATGATTCTAAGTATTTGAGGATAAATACTTATGGTTGGAAACTTGTGGATCTAGGTTTTGGAAGACTTGGCCTAAAGGATCCGGGTTGCATCAAAGGAGCTTACGTTGGTAGAAATTCTAGATTTAGCTTAAATCTAGCGAGGTGACTTCAAGTTGATTTGTGAAAACTTTGTGCATGCCAAAAATGTTATTTTCCAAATATTTGTGTGTTTTACTTGAAAATATCAATGGTGGAGTTAATGGAATAGTTTAACTCTTTTGAAATGGCTATCTTCATAAATGTTGTAAAACAACCATATTTGGGGCTTTTGGATATTTTGATGTGTAGAAATCATAATATGTCATTAAAGGATTAATTTCTCAAAATCATATTTTGTTCACTTTATTTCTTGTTTGGAGTATTGTGGACGATTTTGGTTATGTTTAGTTGAAGTGTTCTTCTCCTTCTTCGTTTATGAAGATTAGGGCTTGATGTATTTGAGATTTTGGGTTCTAAATGTTTCGGGAATGATTCTAAGTATTTGAGGATAAATACTTATGGTTGGAAACTTGTGGATCTAGGTTTTGGAAGACTTGGCCTAAATGATCCGGGTTGCATCAAAGGAGCTTACGTTGGGAGAAATTCTAGATTTAGCTTAAATCTAGCGAGGTGAGTTCAAGTTGATTTGTGAAAACTCTGTGCATGCCAAAAATGTTATTTTCCAAATATTTGTGTGTTTAACTTGAAAATATCAATGGTGGAGTTAATGGAATAGTTTAACTCTTTTGAAATGGTTATCAAATAAATGTTGTAAAACAACAATATTTGGGGCTTTTGGATATTTTGATGTGTAGAAATCATAATATGTCATTAAAGGATTAATTGCTGAAAATCATATTTTGTTCACTTTCTTTCTCGTTTGGAGTATTGTGGACGATTTTGGTTATGTTTAGTTGAAGTGTTTTTCTCCTTCTTCATTTATGAAGATTAGGGCTTGATGTATTTGAGATTTTGGGTTCTAAATGTTTGGGGAATGATTTTAAGTATTTGAGGATAAATACTTATGGTTGGAAACTTGTGGATCTAGGTTTTGGAAGACTTGGCCTAAAGGATCCGGGTTGCATCAAAGGAGCTTACGTTGGTAGAAATTCTAGATTTAGCTTAAATCTAGCGAGGTGAGTTCAAGTTGATTTGTGAAAACTTTGTGCATGCCAAAAATGTTATTTTCCAAATATTTGTGTGTTTTACTTGAAAATATCAATGGTGGAGTTAATGGAATAGTTTAACTCTTTTGAAATGGTTATCCTTCATAAATGTTGTAAAACAACCATATTTGGGGCTTTTGGATATTTTGATGCGTAGAAATCATAATATGTCATTAAAAGATTAATTGCTCAAAATCATTTTTGTTCATTTTCTTTCTCGTTTGGAGTATTGTGGATGATTTTGGTTATGTTTAGTTAAACTGTTCTTCTCCTTCTTCATTTATGAAGATTAAGGCTTGATGTATTTTAGATTTTGGGTTCTAAATGTTTGAGGAATGATTCTAAGTATTTGAGGATAAATACTTACGGTTGGAAACTTGTGGATCTAGGTTTTGGAAGATTTGGCGTAAAGGATCCGGGTTGCATCAAAGAAGCTTACGTTGGGAGAAATTTTAGATTTAGCTTAAATCTAGCGAGGTGAGTTCAAGTTGATTTGTGAAAACTTTGTGCATGCCAAAAATGTTATTTTCCAAATATTTGTGTGTTTTACTTGAAAATATCAATGGTTGAGTTAATGAATAATTTAACTCTTTTGAAAGGGTTATCTTCATAAATGTTGTAAAACAACCATATTTGGGGCTTTTGGATATTTTGATGTGTAGAAATCATAATATGTCATTAAAGGATTAATTGCTTAAAATCATATTTTGTTCACTTTCTTTCTCGTTTGGAGTATTGTGGACGATTTTGGTTATGTTTAGTTGAAGTGTTCTTCTCCTTCATTTATGAAGAATCGGGCTTGATGTATTTAAGATTTTGGGTTCTAAATGTCTGGGGAATGATTCTAAGTATTTGAGGATAAATACTTATGGTTGGAAACTTGTGGATCTAGGTTTTGGAAGACTTGGCCTAAAGGATCCGGGTTGCATCAAAGGAGCTTACGTTGGTAGAAATTCTAGATTTAGCTTAAATCTAGCGAGGTGACTTCAAGTTGATTTGTGAAAACTTTGTGCATGCCAAAAATGTTATTTTCCAAATATTTGTGTGTTTTACTTGAAAATACCAATGGTGGAGTTAATGGAATAGTTTAACTCTTTTGAAATGGCTATCTTCATAAATGTTGTAAAACAACCATATTTGGGGCTTTTGGATATTTTGATGTGTAGAAATCATAATATGTCATTAAAGGATTAATTGCTTAAAATCATATTTTGTTCACTTTCTTTCTCGTTTGGAGTATTGTGGACGATTTTGGTTATGTTTAGTTGAAGTGTTCTTCTCCTTCTTCATTTATGAAGATTAAGGCTTGATGTATTTGAGATTTTGGGTTCTAAATGTTTTGGGAATGATTCTAAGTATTTGAGGATAAATACTTATGGTTGGAAACTTGTGGATCTAGGTTTTGGAAGATTTGGCCTAAAGGATCCGGGTTGCATCAAAGGAGCTTACGTTGGGAGAAATTCTAGATTTAGCTTAAATCTAGCGAGGTGAGTTCAAGTTGATTTGTGAAAACTTTGTGCATCCCAAAAATGTTATTTTCCAAATATTTGGGTGTTTTACATGAAAATATCAATGGTTGAGTTAATGGAATAGTTTAACTCTTTTGAAATGGTTATCTTCATAAATGTTGTAAAACAACCATATTTGGGGCTTTTGGATATTTTGATGTGTAGATATCATAATATGTCATTAAAGGATTAATTGTTTAAAATCATATTTTGTTCACTTTCTTTCTCGTTTGGAGTATTGTGGACTATTTGGTTATGTTTAGTTGAAGTGTTTTTCTCCTTCTTCATTTAGGGCTTGATGTATTTGAGATTTTGGGTTCTAAATGTTTGGAAAATGATTCTAAGTATTTGAGGATAAATACTTATGGTTGGAAACTTGTGGATCTAGGTTTTGGAAGACTTGGCCTAAAGGATCCGGGTTGCATCAAAGGAGCTTACGTTGGTAGAAATTCTAGATTTAACTTAAATCTAGCGAGGCGAGTTCAAGTTGATTTGTGAAAACTTTGTGCATGCCAAAAATGTTATTTTCCAAATATTTGGTTGTTTTACTTGAAAGTATCAATGGTGGAGTTAATGGAATAGTTTACCTCTTTTGAAATGGTTATCTTTCATAAATGTTGTAAAACAACCATATTTGGGGCTTTTGGATATTTTGATGTGTAGAAATCATAATATGTCATTAAAGGATTAATTTCTCAAAATCATATTTTGTTCACTTTCTTTCTTGTTTGGAGTATTGTGGACGATTTTGGTTATGTTTAGTTGAAGTGTTCTTCTCCTTCTTCGTTTATGAAGATTAGGGCTTGATGTATTTGAGATTTTGGGTTCTAAATGTTTCGGGAATGATTCTAAGTATTTGAGGATAAATACTTATGGTTGGAAACTTGTGGATCTAGGTTTTGGAAGACTTGGCCTAAATGATCCGGGTTGCATCAAAGGAGCTTACGTTGGGAGAAATTCTAGATTTAGCTTAAATCTAGCGAGGTGAGTTCAAGTTGATTTGTGAAAACTCTGTGCATGCCAAAAATGTTATTTTCCAAATATTTGTGTGTTTTACTTGAAAATATCAATGGTGGAGTTAATGGAATAGTTTAACTCTTTTGAAATGGTTATCAAATAAATGTTGTAAAACAATAATATTTGGGGCTTTTGGATATTTTGATGTGTAGAAATCATAATATGTCATTAAAGGATTAATTGCTGAAAATCATATTTTGTTCACTTTCTTTCTCGTTTGGAGTATTGTGGACGATTTTGGTTATGTTTAGTTGAAGTGTTTTTCTCCTTCTTCATTTATGAAGATTAGGGCTTGATGTATTTGAGATTTTGGGTTCTAAATGTTTGGGGAATGATTTTAAGTATTTGAGGATAAATACTTATGGTTGGAAACTTGTGGATCTAGGTTTTGGAAGACTTGGCCTAAAGGATCCGGGATGCATCAAAGGAGCTTACGTTGGTAGAAATTCTAGATTTAGCTTAAATCTAGCGAGGTGAGTTCAAGTTGATTTGTGAAAACTTTGTGCATGCCAAAAATGTTATTTTCCAAATATTTGTGTGTTTTACTTGAAAATATCAATGGTGGAGTTAATGGAATAGTTTAACTCTTTTGAAATGGTTATCCTTCATAAATGTTGTAAAACAACCATATTTGGGGCTTTTGGATATTTTGATGCGTAGAAATCATAATATGTCATTAAAAGATTAATTGCTCAAAATCATTTTTGTTCATTTTCTTTCTCGTTTGGAGTATTGTGGATGATTTTGGTTATGTTTAGTTAAACTGTTCTTCTCCTTCTTCATTTATGAAGATTAAGGCTTGATGTATTTTAGATTTTGGGTTCTAAATGTTTGGGGAATGATTCTAAGTATTTGAGGATAAATACTTATGGTTGGAAACTTGTGGATCTAGGTTTTGGAAGATTTGGCCTAAAGGATCCGGGTTGCATCAAAGAAGCTTACGTTGGGAGAAATTTTAGATTTAGCTTAAATCTAGAGAGGTGAGTTAAAGTTGATTTGTGAAAACTATGTGCATGCCAAAAATGTTATTTTCCAAATATTTGTGTGTTTTACTTGAAAATATCAATGGTTGAGTTAATGAATAATTTAACTCTTTTGAAAGGGTTATCTTCATAAATGTTGTAAAACAACCATATTTGGGGCTTTTGGATATTTTGATGTGTAGAAATCATAATATGTCATTAAAGGATTAATTGCTTAAAATCATATTTTGTTCACTTTCTTTCTCGTTTGGAGTATTGTGGACGATTTTGGTTATGTTTAGTTGAAGTGTTCTTCTCCTTCATTTATGAAGATTAGGGCTTGATGTATTTAAGATTTTGGGTTCTAAATGTCTGGGGAATGATTCTAAGTATTTGAGGATAAATACTTATGGTTGGAAACTTGTGGATCTAGGTTTTGGAAGACTTGGCCTAAAGGATCCGGGTTGCATCAAAGGAGCTTACGTTGGTAGAAATTCTAGATTTAGCTTAAATCTAGCGAGGTGACTTCAAGTTGATTTGTGAAAACTTTGTGCATGCCAAAAATGTTATTTTCCAAATATTTGTGTGTTTTACTTGAAAATATCAATGGTGGAGTTAATGGAATAGTTTAACTCTTTTGAAATGGCTATCTTCATAAATGTTGTAAAACAACCATATTTGGGGCTTTTGGATATTTTGATGTGTAGAAATCATAATATGTCATTAAAGGATTTCTCAAAATCATATTTTGTTCACTTTCTTTCTTGTTTGGAGTATTGTGGACGATTTTGGTTATGTTTAGTTGAAGTGTTCTTTTCCTTCTTCGTTTATGAAGATTAGGGCTTGATGTATTTGAGATTTTGGGTTCTAAATGTTTGGGGAATGATTCTAAGTATTTGAGGAAAAATACTTATGGTTGGAAACTTGTGGATCTAGGTTTTGGAAGACTTGGCCTAAATGATCCGGGTTGCATCAAAGGAGCTTACGTTGGGAGAAATTCTAGATTTAGCTTAAATCTAGCGAGGTGAGTTCAAGTTGATTTGTGAAAACTTTGTGCATGCCAAAAATGTTATTTTCCAAATATTTGTGTGTTTTACTTGAAAATATCAATGGTGGAGTTAATGGAATAGTTTAACTCTTTTGAAATGGTTATCTTCATAAATGTTGTAAAACAACCATATTTGGGGCTTTTGGATATTTTGATGTGTAGAAATCATAATATGTCATTAAAGGATTAATTGCTCAAAATCATATTTTGTTCACTTTCTTTCTCGTTTGGAGTATTGTGGACGATTTTGGTTATGTTTAGTTGAAGTGTTCTTCTCCTTCTTCATTTATGAAGATTAGGGCTTGATGTATTTGAGATTTTGTGTTCTAAATGTTTGGGGAATGATTCTAAGTATTTGAGGATAAATACGTGTAACGACCCGGATTTCCAAACATAGTTCAAATAGTATACATTGCATAACGTCGTTACATTAATAACAAAAGATACATAATAATTAACATACGGTCCCATAGTCTCAAAACTATACAATACAAAACATAAGCCTTTCCTAATCTTCGTCAGCTATCAACCGCGTCCTACACTTTATCCTTCCCTTTGCTAAGAAAAGATCCTCGACCTGTAATACATATTTTTGAAAACAAAATAAGGGTTAGACGTAGAGGTCTAGTGAGATAATCCCTGTTATTTCGAAATTGTAATACCCCGGGTAAGTTCGTTAGTTTCGTTAAATTTAATTAACTTTACTATAAATGTTTAGGGTGAATTTGGGTGAAATTATAAGTTTAGGGGTATATTGTTTAGTAATGAAAAGGGTAGGGGCTGAAGTAGTAATTATGGTCATAAATATCTGATTAGGTGTTAGGATATTTCATAAATTCAGCAAACAATTCAGTGTGTGTGTGTGTGTTTTGAGAGTAAAAGAGGAAAAGAGGAAAAGAAGGGTTAGGGCATCAATTGGTGTACTTGGAAAGGATTTAAGGTATGTTCCTTTGTAATTTATGTCTGTAATTGCTTGTGGAATGTTTCTATCGGAGTAGAATAGCTAGAAATGCATCTGGTATTGAATCTTCGATTTTCTGGGTCGAAAATGGACAAACCGACAGAGGTGTCCGGACACGGTTTGAATGTGCCCGGATGGTTTTGTTGGTGGTGTCCGGATGATTTTATGAAGGTGTCCGGACGCGTCTTTTATCCGGGTAAGTTCCCTTTTTCTTATTTTGTCCGGATTAGTGGTTTTGTCCGGAAAAGTCCTTTTATCCGGAAAAGTCATGCTGTCCGGAAAAGTAGGGTTGTCCGGGTAACTTGTGGTATCCGGATACTTTTGCTGTTTGGCCATTTTTGAGAGTTTTAGATGCTGTCAAGTATCCAGTAACCTGTATTTTGTTAACCACTAGATAGGGAGTGAATGAGGACTGACTATCCTGTAGTCTTGACTTGAGTACGAGTTTGGGGGCAACATTTGAGGGTTTGAGCTCTTTAGAGTTGTTAGCCTTAGTAAGACTTATGTGTTTTATGTGGTAAAGAGATGTCTGTATCTATGTGTTACAGATCTTGTGAATTCTGGGTAAAAGGCTGAACCGGTTAAGAAGACTTGGAAACGTGTTAATAAGCAATCAGGTGAGTTTTACTTTAAAAGTAATTTCAACTGGAATACATACGTATGGTTTGGGAATGTGATAATTAGTGATTATGTGTTTATATGTATGGTATATGCGAATTACAATATAGTGAGATATTGTATTTAAATGTGTATTATAAACGTGTTATAATACGTTGGCCGGGTTTAAGACCGGTGTGATTGGCTATAGAACTCGTATAGCGTTGTTTGGATGTAGATGTTGTACAGCGTTGTATATTATTAGTTGGCTTGCTACCACTAATATGGCCAGGAGGAAATGAGAAGGAAAGGTACACGATGTGTGAGCTTAATTGGATATATGTAATTATGTGGCGTGATTTATATGAATGAAGTTTATATAAATGGTTTTTAAACTAACAGGGGTTTCTCACTTAGACCAACAGGTCTAACCCTCATTTTGTTTTAAAAATATGTATTCCAGGTGGCGGATCAAGTAAGGGCAAGTAAGTAGAGTATGAGATGGATGGCTAGTAAGGAAGACTATAAGACGAAGCTTTTGACTTATTTAGTAGTTGTAATGGAATGTTAAATGTTATGGATGCAAATAGCACAAGGATTGTATTTCAAGTGTTGTTCTTTCTATTTGTAAAAGACTACTGGACCGTACATGTAAAGTGAAGTTTGTTTGTTATATCTATTTGTGTTAATTTGGGTGATATGTCATGTATATGGGATAAGGGTTGTTACAAATGGTATCAGAGCCTTAGTTTAAGGGATTTAGGTATTTGTATCTGTACCTAGACTTAAACTGCATGTGAAGTAGGATGTCCCTATCATTATAGAACCTTGGGATGATGAAGTATAAAAGGTAGAAGGAACATCATGTAAGGTAATTTCATATTACACCTGGCCAGTGTAATCGTGATCTTACAGGTACATGTTTGAACTGGAATACCTTGTTATATGGGGTATGTGCTTATGTGTATATTAATCTTGTTTAAATCTACAGAATGGCAAGTGGTACAAGAAATTCGAATCGAGGAGGAGGAAGAAATCCAAACAGAACTAATCCGCCAGTAGGAACAGGGGACAGGGGAGGCAGAACAGGGGACAGAACTGGAGGTAGACTTAGAGGTGGAGCTGGAGGTAGAACCGGAGGTAGAACACAACAAAATAGTACAGATTTCATTACCAGAGCTGATTTAATGACAGAAATGGGGAGATTACAAGACAATATTCAAGCTATGCTCAACCAAGCTCATAATACTGAAACAGAAAGACCAGACCCTACTCTTGAAGAGGAGATGCCAATTACCCCAACGGTCTTATCGGTAATGAGAAATGTGATTACAAAATGTTTCTTAGCTGCAAGCCTCCTACATTCTCAGGGGATCGGGATCCGGTGAAAGCAATGAGGTGGATGAAGGAAATTGAAGCCATTTTTAAAACGAGTAAGTGTGCGGACAAAGATAGAGTATTGTACGGGGCAGCCATGTTGAAAGGAGATGCGTTGTAATGGTGGGAATCGTTTATTCATTCAAAAGGACCCGATGTTTATTCTACCCTCTCTTGGGAAGAATTTGTGATAGTCTACAGGAACGCATTTTGTCTCCAAGCAGCCGTCAAACAACTGGAAGGAGAATTCATGAATTTGCAACAAGGAAGCTTATCCGTTCGAGATTATACTGCTAGCTTTCTGGAAAAATCTCGATTTGCAGAATACTATGTCGCTACAGAAGCGATGAAGATAGAAAGGTTTATCTTTGGGTTGAACTCAGAGATTAGAAGGTTAGTGACTGCAAAGGGACCCGATACCTTTTCAGCTGCAGTTGATGCAGCGGAAAATGTTGAACGAGATATGAGAAGGGATACGGGAGATAAGAGTATCGGAAAGAGAAAGTGGGAAGGACCACAATATGATCCGACGAGGTCCCGATTTCAGAGGTATGATAACCGTCCGCCGTTTTGACCAGCGGAAAGACCATGTCCGAAGTGCAATCGTGTCCATCAAGGAAACTGCCAAGGTGATTTGCGAGCATGTTATAAGTGTGGGAAGACTGGGCACGTCATTAAGGATTGTAAGGTAACGCGGCTATGTTTCTTATGCAATTCTTCGGATCATTTCCAGTCAAACTGTCCGCGAGGGAGGATGCAGCAAGGTGGGTCATCAGGCAGGCCAGCAAATGTTAAACCAGTAGTGCCAAGACTGGAACCGCCAGTAACCAGAGGTCGCGCATTTCAGATGACTGAGAAAGAAGCGGAGGAAACTCCAGATGTGGTCACAGGTACATTTTTGATAAACTCTACACGTGCTAAGGTGTTATTTGATTCCGGTGCAAACCGATCGTTTGTGTCTCCTGCATTTGCTGCTTGTTTGTGTTTGAAACCTAAAATGTTAGATCATTCTCTATTAGTAGATACAGCAAATGACAACCAAGTGTCGGTTAGTGAAGTATTTGATGGTTGTGTGATTAATATAGAGGGGTGTGGAGTGCCTATACAATTGTTTCCTATAACTTTGATAGAATTTGATGTAGTAGTGGGAATGGACTGGTTGGCTGAGAATCAGGCTAATATAGTGTGTGACAAGAAGATAATAAATGTTGTATTGCCTGAGAGAGGACCGGTAGT
This sequence comes from Saussurea involucrata, assembly GCA_033807775.1. Taxonomy (NCBI): domain Eukaryota; kingdom Viridiplantae; phylum Streptophyta; class Magnoliopsida; order Asterales; family Asteraceae; genus Saussurea; species Saussurea involucrata. The sequence continues at coordinate 28,508,804 of CM066316.1, forward strand.
GATTTATGGTGATCGTAGGAATCATCAGTCCTGTCTTATATCACTAGTAAAGGCACGTAAGTGTGTGAATAAGGGTTGTCAGAGTTACTAGGCTTACGTGATAGATGTTAAGCCGGAAAAGATTAGGATGGAAGATATTCCTATCGTTAGTGAATTCCCTGAAGTATTCCCTGAAGACTTGAACAGTCTTCCGCCAGTTAGACAAGTCGAGTTCGGTATAGACTTAATTCCTGGAGCCACTCTTGTAGCCCGTGCACCGTACCGTTTGGCACCTCCAGAGATGAAAGAGATGATGGCACAACTACAAGATCTATCCGATAAGGGTTTCATCAGACCTAGTTCTTCGCCGTGGGGAGCACCAGTGTTATTTGTGAAAAAGAAAGATGGGTCGATGAGAATGTGTATTGACTACCGAGAATTGAATAAGCGCACGATAAAGAACAAGTATCCGCTACCCCGAATTGATGATCTCTTTGATCAGTTAGTTGGAGCTTGCTATTTCTCCAAGATTGATCTAAGGTCCGGTTATCACCAGCTGAAGGTTAAAGAAGAAGACGTTTTAAAGACTGCTTTTCGAACGAGGTATGGTCATCATGAGTTTTTAGTAATGCCATTTGGATTGACGAACGCTCCAGCTGCCTTTATGGATTTGATGAATCGGGTATGTAAGCCGTATCTCGATAAATTTGTTGTTTTTATCGATGATATTCTTATCTATTCTCGATCCAAGGAAGAGCACGCGCAACATCTTCGTTTGATTCTAGAGCTGCTGAAGAAGGAAAGGTTGTATGCAAAATTTTCAAAATGTGAGTTCTGGTTACGGAAAGTACAATTTCTGGGGCACGTGGTTTCAGAGAGCGGTATACAAGTCGATCCATTGAAAGTGGAAGCAGTTGAAAAATGGCAACAGCTTAAGACAGCAACAGAGGTACGCAGTTTTCTAGGTTTAGCCGGTTACTATCGGAAATTCATAAAAGACTTCTCTCGAATCGCAACGCCATTGACTAAGCTGACCCGGAAGAACCTAAAGTTTGAATGGAAAGCAGAACAAGACGAGGCCTTCCGGATATTGAAAGAGAAACTATGCAGCGCACCGATTCTATCACTACCTGGAGGTTCGGAAGATTTTGTTGTTTATAGTGATGCGTCAAAACTGGGATTGGGATGTGTACTTATGCAGCGGGGAAAGGTTATTGCTTATGCTTCTCGTCAATTAAAGGATCATGAAAGACAGTATCCTACGCATGATATGGAGCTTGCAGCAGTTGTTTTCGCGTTGAAGATTTGGAGACATTATCTGTATGGTTCCAAATGTCAGATTTATACTGATCACAAGAGTCTTCAACACCTCTTTGATCAGAAGGAACTAAATATGAGACAAAGGAGATGGTTGGAATTGCTGAATGATTACGACTGTGAAATCCTTTATCACCCGGGAAAGGCGAATGTAGTGGCAGATGCGCTCAGTCGTCAAGAAAGGAGTGGAACAATAAAAGTTATTTCGCTACGAACTGAACTCCTACCCAACTTATTTGATGAATTGCAGAAGTGTCAAGCGGAGGTTTATCATGATGAACATCTAAAATCAGAAAAGTTAGCAGGGATGTCAGCATTACTAGTAAAAGATGATCGGGGGTTATTGTGTCTGGGAAACAGAGTATGGGTACCTCGATTGGGTGGGTTGCGTGATCGTGTTTTACAAGAAGCTCATCAATCCCGTTTCTCTATTCACCCAGGTACAAACAAGATGTATAAGGACCTAAAGCAATTCTATTGGTGGCCGGGGATAAAAAGAGGGATTGCTCAGTATGTAGAAAGGTGTGATACTTGTAAGAAGGTAAAGATCGAACATCAAAAGCCATTTGGTCAACTGCAACGGCTAGAAATACCTATGTGGAAGTGGGAGCAGATTACCACAGACTTTATCACAAAGCTACCAAGAACTCCGAAGGGATTCGATTCAATTTGGGTGATCGTCGACAGGTTGACAAAGTCTGCACACTTCCTACCGATTAAGGAAACCGATTCGTTGGAGCGATTAGCTAAGTTGTACATTGATGAAGTAGTAACTCGACATGGAGTTCCAATCTCGATCAATGCCTGATCGTGATAGTCGTTTTACTTCAAGATTTTGGAGAAGTTTTCAAAGGGAAATGGGGACTCAGATAAAGTTAAGTACGGCATATCATCCTCAAACAGATGGGCAGAGCGAACGAACAATTCAGACCTTAGAAGATATGCTCCGGGCTTGTATTGTTGATTTTGGGGGATCGTGGGATAAGCATTTGCCGTTAATCGAATTCGCTTACAACAACAGTTATCATTCCAGCATACAAGCGGCACCGTTTGAAGTACTGTATGGTAGGAAATGTCGAACGCCTCTGTGTTGGAATGAAGTGGGGGAGAAACAGTTAGCAGGTCCAGAAATAGTACAGTTAACAGCGGATAAGATTACACAGATTCGGGATAGATTGAAAACAGCTCAAGACAGGCAGAAAAACTATGCAGATCGACGCCGGAAACCTTTAGAGTTCCAAGTCGGAGATTTTGTAATGTTGAAGGTCTTGCCATGGAAAGGAGTTATACGTTTTGGAAAACAAGGAAAGCTTAGTCCGCGGTATATTGGACCGTTTGAAATAACGGAAAGGATCGGTGAAGTGGCATACAGATTAGATCTTCCCCCAGAATTAAGCAGAGTTCACAACGCGTTTCATGTATCGAATCTTCGAAAGTGTTTAATTGCACCAGATCAAGCCATCTCCCTACCAGATATACAAGTAGATGAGAAGTTGAATTATGTGGAGGAACCGGAAATCATCTTAGACAGCAAAGTCAAAGTCTTACGAAGCGGTAAAGAGATCAGACAAGTGAAAGTTCAGTGGAGACATCACAGAGGTCAGGATGCGACGTGGGAGTCGGAGTCAGGAATGAGAACCAAGTACCCTCATCTGTTCACTTAACTAAATTCCGGGACGGAATTCTTTTAAGGGGGAGATGATGTAATACCCCGGGTAAGTTCGTTAGTTTCGTTAAATTTAATTAACTTTACTATAAATGTTTAGGGTGAATTTGGGTGAAATTATAAGTTTAGGGGTATATTGTTTAGTAATGAAAAGGGTAGGGGCTGAAGTAGTAATTATGGTCATAAATATCTGATTAGGTGTTAGGATATTTCATAAATTCTGCAAACAATTCAGTGTGTGTGTGTGTGTTTTGAGAGTAAAAGAGGAAAAGAGGAAAAAAGGGTTAGGGCATCAATTGGTGTACTTGGAAAGGATTTAAGGTATGTTCCTTTGTAATTTATGTCTGTAATTGCTTGTGGAATGTTTCTATCGGAGTAGAATAGCTAGAAATGCATCTGGTATTGAATCTGCGATTTTCTGGGTCGAAAATGGACAAACCGACAGAGGTGTCCGGACACGGTTTGAATGTGCCCGGATGGTTTTGTTGGTGGTGTCCGGATGATTTTATGAAGGTGTCCGGACGCGTCTTTTATCCGGGTAAGTTCCCTTTTTCTTATTTTGTCCGGATTAGTGGTTTTGTCCGGAAAAGTCCTTTTGTCCGGAAAAGTCATGCTGTCCGGAAAAGTAGGGTTGTCCGGGTAACTTGTGGTATCCGGATACTTTTGCTGTTTGGCCATTTTTGAGAGTTTTAGATGCTGTCAAGTATCCAGTAACCTGTATTTTGTTAACCACTAGATAGGGAGTGAATGAGGACTGACTATCCTGTAGTCTTAACTTGAGTACGAGTTTGGGGGCAACATTTGAGGGTTTGAGCTCTTTAGAGTTGTTAGCCTTAGTAAGACTTATGTGTTTTATGTGGTAAAGAGATGTCTGTATCTATGTGTTACAGATCTTGTGAATTCTGGGTAAAAGGCTGAACCGGTTAAGAAGACTTGGAAACGTGTTAATAAGCAATCAGGTGAGTTTTACTTTAAAAGTAATTTCAACTGGAATACATACGTATGGTTTGGGAATGTGATAATTAGTGATTATGTGTTTATATGTATGGTACATGCGAATTACAATATAGTGAGATATTGTATTTACATGTGTATTATAAACGTGTTATAATACGTTGGCCGGGTTTAAGACCGGTGTGATTGGCTATAGAACTCGTATAGCGTTGTTTGGCTGTAGATGTTGTACAGCGTTGTATATTATTAGTTGGCTTGCTACCACTAATATGGCCAGGAGGAAATGAGAAGGAAAGGTACACGATGTGTGAGCTTAATTGGATATATGTAATTATGTGGCGTGATTTATATGAATGAAGTTTATATAAATGGTTTTTAAACTAACAGGGGTTTCTCACTTAGACCAACAGGTCTAACCCTCATTTTGTTTTAAAAATATGTATTCCAGGTGGCGGATCAAGTAAGGGCAAGTAAGTAGAGTATGAGATGGATGGCTAGTAAGGAAGACTATAAGACGAAGCTTTTGACTTATTTAGTAGTTGTAATGGAATGTTAAATGTTATGGATGCAAATAGCACAAGGATTGTATTTCAAGTGTTGTTCTTTCTATTTGTAAAAGACTACTGGACCGTACATGTAAAGTGAAGTTTGTTTGTTATATCTATTTGTGTTAATTTGGGTGATATGTCGTGTATAAGGGATAAGGGTTGTTACAGAAATCGTTATAAAACCAATTTATATAAAATCCTTTATATAAACACACATATATCACATTCAACTAAATACCAAATAAGACTCGTGCATCGTGTACCACTCATCCTTCATATCCTTCACATGGCCAAATTAGTTGGTCGCAAGCCAACTAATAAATTAACTTCACTGTACGACAATTACAGCCAACAACACTGTACGAATATTACAGCCAACACACCGGTCCTAAGCCCGGCCAGTCGTATTCTTGTATAATATAATTCTTAGGTAAATACAATATCTCAATATATTATATTTCAACATAAACACACATAATCACACCATCTATCACATTCCCAATCCACATATGTATGTATTCCAGTTTTCAGAAAACGTTTAAGTAATACTTACCTTGAATGCTTAAAAAATACGCTTCCAAGCCTTTCCCCGAGCTATCCGATTCTTTATCCAAAATTCTCAGAATCTGAAACCATTTACATACAAATATCTCCTTACCAACTCAGGTATAAGACTTACTAGCAGGCTAAGGACTCTAGATAACTCAAACCCTCAAAAATAACCAAACAGCTAAACTATCCGGACAACACAAAACAATCCGGACAGCAGATCTTTTCGGACAGCATAACCTTTCCGGACGGCATAACCAATCCGGACGACACCCGGAAACCAAAGTAGCCCAAATACCATCTGATATCTTATATCATCCGGTATTACAATTCGTATGGTTGGAAACTTGTGGATCTAGGTTTTGGAAGACTTGGCCTAAAGGATCCGGGTTGCATCAAAGGAGCTTACGTTGGTAGAAATTCTAGATTTAACTTAAATCTAGCGAGGTGAGTTCAAGTTGATTTGTGAAAACTTTGTGCATGCCAAAAATGTTATTTTCCAAATATTTGTGTGTTTTACTTGAAAGTATCAATGGTGGAGTTAATGGAATAGTTTACCCCTTTTGAAATGGTTATCTTTCATAAATGTTGTAAAACAACCATATTTGGGGCTTTTGGATATTTTGATGTGTAGAAATCATAATATGTCATTAAAGGATTAATTGCTCAAAATCATATTTTGTTCACTTTCTCTCTCGTTTGGAGTATTGTAGACGATTTTGGTTATGTTTAGTTAAACTGTTCTTCTCCTTCTTCAATTATGAAGATTAAGGCTTGATGTATTTGAGATTTTGGGTTCTAAATGTTTGGGGAATGATTCTAAGTATTTGAGGATAAATATTTATGGTTGGAAACTTGTGGATCTAGGTTTTGGAAGATTTGGCCTAAAGGATCCGGGTTGCATCAAAGGAGCTTACGTTGGGAGAAATTCTAGATTTAGCTTAAATCTAGCGAGGTGAGTTCAAGTTGATTTATGAAAACTTTGTGCATGCCAAAAATGTTATTTTCCAAATATTTGTGTGTTTTACTTGAAAATATCAATGGTTGAGTTAATGGAATAGTTTAACTCTTTTGAAAGGGTCATCTTCATAAATGTTGTAAAACAACCATATATTAGGGCTTTTGGATATTTTGATGTGTAGAAATCATAATATGTCATTAAATGATTAATTGCTTAAAATAATATTTTGTTCACTTTCTTTCTCGTTTGGAGTATTGTGGACGATTTTGGTTATGTTTAGTTGAAGTGTTCTTCTCCTTCTTCGTTTATGAAGATTAAGGCTTGATGTATTTGAGATTTTGGGTTCTAAATGTTTGGGGAATGATTCTAAGTATTTGAGGATAAATACTTATGGTTGGAAACTTGTGGATCTAGGTTTTGGGTGATCGTCGACAGGTTGACAAAGTCTGCACACTTCCTACCGATTAAGGAAACCGATTCGTTGGAGCGATTAGCTAAGTTGTACATTGATGAAGTAGTAACTCGACATGGAGTTCCAATCTCGATCATTTCTGATCGTGATAGTCGTTTTACTTCAAGATTTTGGAGAAGTTTTCAAAGGGAAATGGGGACTCAGATAAAGTTAAGTACGACATATCATCCTCAAACAGATGGGCAGAGCGAACGAACAATTCAGACCTTAGAAGATATGCTCCGGGCTTGTATTGTTGATTTTGGGGGATCGTGGGATAAGCATTTGCCGTTAATCGAATTCGCTTACAACAACAGTTATCATTCCAGCATACAAGCGGCACCGTTTGAAGTACTGTATGGTAGGAAATGTCGAACGCCTCTGTGTTGGAATGAAGTGGGGGAGAAACAGTTAGCAGGTCCAGAAATAGTACAGTTAACAGCGGATAAGATTACACAGATTCGGGATAGATTGAAAACAGCTCAAGACAGGCAGAAAAACTATGCAGATCGACGCCGGAAACCTTTAGAGTTCCAAGTCGGAGATTTTGTAATGTTGAAGGTCTTGCCATGGAAAGGAGTTATACGTTTTGGAAAACAAGGAAAGCTTAGTCCGCGGTATATTGGACCGTTTGAAATAACGGAAAGGATCGGTGAAGTGGCATACAGATTAGATCTTCCCCCAGAATTAAGCAGAGTTCACAACGCGTTTCATGTATCGAATCTTCGAAAGTGTTTAATTGCACCAGATCAAGCCATCTCCCTACCAGATATACAAGTAGATGAGAAGTTGAATTATGTGGAGGAACCGGAAATCATCTTAGACAGCAAAGTCAAAGTCTTACGAAGCGGTAAAGAGATCAGACAAGTGAAAGTTCAGTGGAGACATCACAGAGGTTAGGATGCGACGTGGGAGTCGGAGTCAGGAATGAGAACCAAGTACCCTCATCTGTTCACTTAACTAAATTCCGGGACGGAATTCTTTTAAGGGGGAGATGATGTAATACCCCGGGTAAGTTCGTTAGTTTCGTTAAATTTAATTAACTTTACTATAAATGTTTAGGGTGAATTTGGGTGAAATTATAAGTTTAGGGGTATATTGTTTAGTAATGAAAAGGGTAGGGGCTGAAGTAGTAATTATGGTCATAAATATCTGATTAGGTGTTAGGATATTTCATAAATTCAGCAAACAATTCAGTGTGTGTGTGTGTTTTGAGAGTAAAAGAGGAAAAGAGGAAAAAAGGGTTAGGGCATCAATTGGTGTACTTGGAAAGGATTTAAGGTATGTTCCTTTGTAATTTATGTCTGTAATTGCTTGTGGAATGTTTCTATCGGAGTAGAATAGCTAGAAATGCATCTGGTATTGAATCTGCGATTTTCTGGGTCGAAAATGGACAAACCGACAGAGGTGTCCGGACACGGTTTGAATGTGCCCGGATGGTTTTGTTGGTGGTGTCCGGATGATTTTATGAAGGTGTCCGGACGCGTCTTTTATCCGGGTAAGTTCCCTTTTTCTTATTTTGTCCGGATTAGTGGTTTTGTCCGGAAAAGTCCTTTTGTCCGGAAAAGTCATGCTGTCCGGAAAAGTAGGGTTGTCCGGGTAACTTGTGGTATCCGGATACTTTTGCTGTTTGGCCATTTTTGAGAGTTTTAGATGCTGTCAAGTATCCAGTAACTTGTATTTTGTTAACCACTAGATAGGGAGTGAATGAGGACTGACTATCCTGTAGTCTTAACTTGAGTACGAGTTTGGGGGCAACATTTGAGGGTTTGAGCTCTTTAGAGTTGTTAGCCTTAGTAAGACTTATGTGTTTTATGTGGTAAAGAGATGTCTGTATCTATGTGTTACAGATCTTGTGAATTCTGGGTAAAAGGCTGAACCGGTTAAGAAGACTTGGAAACGTGTTAATAAGCAATCAGGTGAGTTTTACTTTAAAAGTAATTTCAACTGGAATACATACGTATGGTTTGGGAATGTGATAATTAGTGATTATGTGTTTATATGTATGGTACATGCGAATTACAATATAGTGAGATATTGTATTTACATGTGTATTATAAACGTGTTATAATACGTTGGCCGGGTTTAAGACCGGTGTGATTGGCTATAGAACTCGTATAGCGTTGTTTGGCTGTAGATGTTGTACAGCGTTGTATATTATTAGTTGGCTTGCTACCACTAATATGGCCAGGAGGAAATGAGAAGGAAAGGTACACGATGTGTGAGCTTAATTGGATATATGTAATTATGTGGCGTGATTTATATGAATGAAGTTTATATAAATGGTTTTTAAACTAACAGGGGTTTCTCACTTAGACCAACAGGTCTAACCCTCATTTTGTTTTAAAAATATGTATTCCAGGTGGCGGATCAAGTAAGGGCAAGTAAGTAGAGTATGAGATGGATGGCTAGTAAGGAAGACTATAAGACGAAGCTTTTGACTTATTTAGTAGTTGTAATGGAATGTTAAATGTTATGGATGCAAATAGCACAAGGATTGTATTTCAAGTGTTGTTCTTTCTATTTGTAAAAGACTACTGGACCGTACATGTAAAGTGAAGTTTGTTTGTTATATCTATTTGTGTTAATTTGGGTGATATGTCGTGTATAAGGGATAAGGGTTGTTACAGAAATCGTTATAAAACCAATTTATATAAAATCCTTTATATAAACACACATATATCACATTCAACTAAATACCAAATAAGACTCGTGCATCGTGTACCACTCATCCTTCATATCCTTCACATGGCCAAATTAGTTGGTCGCAAGCCAACTAATAAATTAACTTCACTGTACGACAATTACAGCCAACAACACTGTACGAATATTACAGCCAACACACCGGTCCTAAGCCCGGCCAGTCGTATTCTTGTATAATATAATTCTTAGGTAAATACAATATCTCAATATATTATATTTCAACATAAACACACATAATCACACCATCTATCACATTCCCAATCCACATATGTATGTATTCCAGTTTTCAGAAAACGTTTAAGTAATACTTACCTTGAATGCTTAAAAAATACGCTTCCAAGCCTTTCCCCGAGCTATCCGATTCTTTATCCAAAATTCTCAGAATCTGAAACCATTTACATACAAATATCTCCTTACCAACTCAGGTATAAGACTTACTAGCAGGCTAAGGACTCTAGATAACTCAAACCCTCAAAAATAACCAAACAGCTAAACTATCCGGACAACACAAAACAATCCGGACAGCAGATCTTTTCGGACAGCATAACCTTTCCGGACGGCATAACCAATCCGGACGACACCCGGAAACCAAAGTAGCCCAAATACCATCCGATATCTTATATCATCCGGTATTACAATTCGTATGGTTGGAAACTTGTGGATCTAGGTTTTGGAAGACTTGGCCTAAAGGATCCGGGTTGCATCAAAGGAGCTTACGTTGGTAGAAATTCTAGATTTAACTTAAATCTAGCGAGGTGAGTTCAAGTTGATTTGTGAAAACTTTGTGCATGCCAAAAATGTTATTTTCCAAATATTTGTGTGTTTTACTTGAAAGTATCAATGGTGGAGTTAATGGAATAGTTTACCCCTTTTGAAATGGTTATCTTTCATAAATGTTGTAAAACAACCATATTTGGGGCTTTTGGATATTTTGATGTGTAGAAATCATAATATGTCATTAAAGGATTAATTGCTCAAAATCATATTTTGTTCACTTTCTCTCTCGTTTGGAGTATTGTAGACGATTTTGGTTATGTTTAGTTAAACTGTTCTTCTCCTTCTTCAATTATGAAGATTAAGGCTTGATGTATTTGAGATTTTGGGTTCTAAATGTTTGGGGAATGATTCTAAGTATTTGAGGATAAATATTTATGGTTGGAAACTTGTGGATCTAGGTTTTGGAAGATTTGGCCTAAAGGATCCGGGTTGCATCAAAGGAGCTTACGTTGGGAGAAATTCTAGATTTAGCTTAAATCTAGCGAGGTGAGTTCAAGTTGATTTATGAAAACTTTGTGCATGCCAAAAATGTTATTTTCCAAATATTTGTGTGTTTTACTTGAAAATATCAATGGTTGAGTTAATGGAATAGTTTAACTCTTTTGAAAGGGTCATCTTCATAAATGTTGTAAAACAACCATATTTGGGGCTTTTGGATATTTTGATGTGTAGAAATCATAATATGTCATTAAAGGATTAATTGCTCAAAATCATATTTTGTTCACTTTCTCTCTCGTTTGGAGTATTGTGGACGATTTTGGTTATGTTTAGTTAAACTGTTCTTCTCCTTCTTCATTTATGAAGATTAGGGCTTGATGTATTTGAGATTTTGGGTTATAAATGTTTGGGGAATGATTCTAAGTATTTGAGGATAAATACTTATGGTTGGAAACTTGTGGATCTAGGTTTTGGAAGACTTGGCCTAAAGGATCCGGGTTGCATCAAAGGAGCTTACGTTGGTAGAAATTCTAGATTTAGCTTAATTCTAGCGAGGTGACTTCTAGTTGATTTGTGAAAACTTTGTGCATGCCAAAAATGTTATTTTCCAAATATTTGTGTGTTTTACTTGAAAATATCAATGGTTGAGTTAATGGAATAGTTTAACTCTTTTGAAAGGGTCATCTTCCTAAATGTTGTAAAACAACCATATTTGGGGCTTTTGGATATTTTGATGTGTAGAAATCATAATATGTCATTAAAGGATTAATTTCTCAAAATCATATTTTGTTCACTTTCTTTCTTGTTTGGAGTATTGTGGACGATTTTGGTTATGTTTAGTTGAAGTGTTCTTCTCCTTCTTCGTTTATGAAGATTAGGGCTTGATGTATTTGAGATTTTGGGTTCTAAATGTTTGGGGAATGATTCTAAGTATTTGAGGATAAATACTTATGGTTGGAAACTTGTGGATCTAGGTTTTGGAAGACTTGGCCTAAATGATCCGGGTTGCATCAAAGGAGCTTACGTTGGTAGAAATTCTAGATTTAGCTTAAATCTAGCGAGGTGAGTTCAAGTTGATTTGTGAAAACTCTGTGCATGCCAAAAATGTTATTTTCCAAATATTTGTGTGTTTTACTTGAAAATATCAATGGTGGAGTTAATGGAATAGTTTAACTCTTTTGAAATGGCTATCTTCATAAATGTTGTAAAACAACCATATTTGGGGCTTTTGGATATTTTGATGTGTAGAAATCATAATATGTCATTAAAGGATTAATTGCTCAAAATCATATTTTGTTCACTTTCTCTCTCGTTTGGAGTATTGTGGACGATTTTGGTTATGTTTAGTTAAACTGTTCTTCTCCTTCTTCATTTATGAAGATTAAGGCTTGATGTATTTGAGATTTTGGGTTCTAAATGTTTGGGGAATGATTCTAAGTATTTGAGGATAAATACTTATGGTTGGAAACTTGTGGATCTAGGTTTTGGAAGATTTGGCCTAAAGGATCCGGGTTGCATCAAAGGAGCTTACGTTGGGAGAAATTCTAGATTTAGCTTAAATCTAGCGAGGTGAGTTCAGGTTGATTTATGAAAACTTTGTGCATGCCAAAAATGTTATTTTCCAAATATTTGTGTATTTTACTTGAAAATATCAATGGTTGAGTTAATGGAATAGTTTAACTCTTTTGAAAGGGTCATCTTCATAAATGTTGTAAAAGAACCATATTTGGGGCTTTTGGATATTTTGATGTGTAGAAATCATAATATGTCATTAAATGATTAATTGCTTAAAATAATATTTTGTTCACTTTCTTTCTCGTTTGGAGTGTTGTGGACGATTTTGGTTATGTTTAGTTGAAGTGTTCTTCTCCTTCTTCATTTATGAAGATTAGGGCTTGATGTATTTAAGATTTTGGGTACTAAATGTTTGGGAATGATTCTAAGTATTTGAGGATAAATACTTATGGTTGGAAACTTGTGGATCTAGGTTTTGGAAGACTTGGCCTAAAGGATCCGGGTTGCATCAAAGGAGCTTACGTTGGTAGAAATTCTAGATTTAGCTTAAATCTAGTGAGGTGACTTCTAGTCGATTTGTAAAAACTTTGTGCATGCCAAAAATGTTATTTTCCAAATATTTGTGTGTTTTACTTGAAAATATCAATGGTGGAGTTAATGGAATAGTTTAACTCTTTTGAAATGGTTATCTTCATAAATGTTGTAAAACAACCATATTTAGGGCTTTTGGATATTTTGATGTGTAGAAATCATAATATGTCATTAAAGGATTACTTTCTCAAAATCATATTTTGTTCACTTGCTTTCTTGTTTGGAGTATTGTGGACGATTTTGGTTATGTTTAGTTGAAGTGTTCTTTTCCTTCTTCGTTTATGAAGATTAAGGCTTGATGTATTTGAGATTTTGGGTTCTAAATGTTTGGGGAATGATTCTAAGTATTTGAGGATAAATATTTATGGTTGGAAACTTGTGGATCTAGGTTTTGGAAGACTTGGCCTAAATGATCCGGGTTGCATCAAAGGAGCTTACGTTGGGAGAAATTCTAGATTTAGCTTAAATCTAGCGAGGTGAGTTCAAGTTGATTTGTGAAAACTCTGTGCATGCCAAAATAGTTATTTTCCAAATATTTGTGTGTTTTACTTGAAAATATCAATGGTGGAGTTAATGGAATAGTTTAACTCTTTTGAAATGGTTATCTTTCATAAATGTTGTAAAATAACCATATTTGGGGCTTTTGGATATTTTGATGTGTAGAAATCATAATATTTTATTAAAGGATTAATTGCTAAAAATCATATTTTGTTCACTTTCTTTCTCGTTTGGAGTATTGTGGACGATTTTGGTTATGTTTAGTTGAAGTGTTTTTCTCCTTCTTCATTTATGAAGATTAGGGCTTGATGTATTTGAGATTTTGGGTTCTAAATGTTTGGGGAATGATTTTAAGTATTTGAGGATAAATACTTATGGTTGGAAACTTGTGGATCTAGGTTTTGGAAGACTTGGCCAAAAGGATCTGGGTTGCATCAAAGGAGCTTACGTTGGTAGAAATTCTAGATTTAGCTTAAATCTAGCGAGGTGAGTTCAAGTTGATTTGTGAAAACTTTGTGCATGCCAAAAATGTTATTTTCCATGTATTTGTGTGTTTTACTTGAAAATATCATTGGTGGAGTTAATGGAATAGTTTAACTCTTTTGAAATGGTTATCTTTCATAAATGTTGTAAAACAACCATATTTGGGGCTTTTGGATATTTTGATGTGTAGAAATCATAATATGTCATTAAAGGATTAATTGCTCAAAATCATATTTTGTTCACTTTCTTTCTCGTTTGGAGTATTGTGGACGATTTTGGTTATGTTTAGTTGAAGTGTTCTTCTCCTTCTTCATTTATGAAGATTAGGGCTTGATGTATTTGAGATTTTGGGTTATAAATGTTTGGGGAATGATTCTAAGTATTTGAAGATAAATACTATGGTTGGAAACTTGTGGATCTAGGTTTTGGAAGATTTGGCCTAAAGGATCCGGGTTGCATCAAAGAAGCTTACGTTGGGAGAAATTCTAGATTTAGCTTAAATCTAGCGAGGTGAGTTCAAGTTGATTTGTGAAAACTTTGTGCATGCCAAAAATGTTATTTTCCAAATATTTGTGTGTTTTACTTGAAAATATCAATGGTGGAGTTAATGGAATAGTTTAACTCTTTTGAAATGGCAATCTTTCATAAATGTTGTAAAACAACCATATTTGGGGCTTTTGGATATTTGTATGTGTAGAAATCATAATATGTCATTAAAGGATTAATTGCTAAAAATCATATTTTGTTCACTTTCTTTCTCGTTTGGAGTATTGTGGACGATTTTGGTTATGTTTAGTTGAAGTGTTTTTCTCCTTCTTCATTTATGAAGATTAGGGCTTGATGTATTTGAGATTTTGGGTTCTAAATGTTTGGGGAATGATTTAAGTATTTGAGGATAAATACTTATGGTTGGAAACTTGTGGATCTAGGTTTTGGAAGACTTGGCCTAAAGGATCTTGGTTGCATCAAAGGAGCTTACGTTGGTAGAAATTCTAGATTTAGCTTAAATCTAGCGAGGTGAGTTCAAGTTGATTTGTGAAAACTTTTTTTTTTTTGGAAAGGAGGCGGCACTCCTGGCAAAAATACAAGAAAGAAAAAATACACCTAAACGGCGAGGGACTCCCTCCCACAAAGGATTTCCACCCACAGTAAAGGACAAACCCAATACGCGGAGAAGAAACCAACTAAAAGATCAAAAAACTTCGTCAAAAAATACCAGAGATCTAGCAACCAGAATAAACATAACGAAATAACACCAGGCAAGCCCAATCTAACACGAACACCAGCAACATAACGGACCCACAAACATAAAATGCCAACAAAATAATTACTGCATAGATACACCATGGATAACAGATCTTCGAGTAGCAATATCTCTCGCGGTCACAGAGCTTCGACCACCCATCCCCACCATACGCAACATAACCACCTTCTTGATCTCCATAACGAGCTGATCAGCAGTCTTACGACTAGTTGTAAATAAGCGTTGATTACGTTCCTGCCAAATAAAATAAACAGTTGCCGCAAATAATAACTTCGTACGAACTTCACCCGGATGCCACCGTCTATGATGAATATCATCCATAATCTCCTCCCACGAGTTCGAAACCACCATGGTATTCATTTCCAACTTTATAGATCTCCACACACAAGCAGAATATGCACAAGTAAAAAACAAATGATCGTGAGAATCCAAACCGTTTTGGCAAAGGCTGCAAGACATATCATCTCTTCTCCAAACTCGCATACGATCTTGGGTAGGCAACCTCAAACGAAACGCCACCCATAAACAAAACGAGTGCTTTGGAATATGTTTAGGGAACCAACACATCTTATGCCAAAAAACTTCCTGATACGGACCGTCTAACGTTTTCCAAACCTCCGACACCAAAAAAGGAACCGGCTGATTATGGGTATTGCGCCACATAATCTGATCATGTATATTTGGTTGGATGGTAGGAATCGAAATTGTACCCAAACCCGGACACCGTTGCACCCACAGAGGTGGCCAGTGTTGCATGAAAGTAATAACATCCGCCACCTTAGAATTCCGCTGATACCCCCCATCATGGATCAACCGATATGTAATATAATTGGACAAATGACCTACGTCAAGCCATGTATCCTCCCATGCATGAGTAGAAAGGCCATCCCCAATAATATGCATAAACCGTGGCCGAACATAATCACGAAGGGCCAACAGTTTCCGCCAAACCCAAGTAGACGACGAGGTGATAGGCAGTGTCCAGAAAGAAGCCCCACGTAACCGGTACTCGTATATCCAAGCCACCCATAACGAATTCCTTTTCCTCAAAATATCCCACACATGTGAAGTGATCAAAGCACGATTCCATGTGGCTAAACGCTTAAGCCCCAAGCCGCCCACCTTTTTTGGTTTGCACACATCATCCCATGCAACCTTTGCCCGACCCCTCGACGAATCACCTTGACTCCAAAGAAAATCACGAAAAAGTCTTTCTAAAGTATGAGCCACCGAAGAAGGTATGGTGAATACCATCATCCAGTAAAGTTGTAAAGATTCAAGTACTGATTTCACAAGCTGCAAACGGCCACCAAACGATAAAAACTTCGACTTCCAATTCGAAATTCTACTACGAACTTTGATTATAAGAGGGTTAAAATCAGTGACACGAAGACGTTTGGATGAAAGAGGAACACCTAAATAGCGAAACGGAAGTGTACCCCGTTGAAAAGGCAAAATAGCCGTGATATCCTCCTGAACCATCTCATCCACATTCGAAAAGTACACAGAGCTTTTGGCCATACTTGGCTTCAACCCCGAAGCCTTTGCAAAATCATCCAAAGCAAGTTTAATAACCCGGGCAGACGCAACATCTCCTCTCGTGAAAACCATAAGATCATCCGCAAAACAAAGATGAGTAAGGCCAAGTCTAGAACACCCTTTATGAAACCGAAAATCAGCAGCTTCTGTGATGCGTCGGCGAAGAAAACACGTAAAAGCCTCCATGACAAGAGTAAACAGATACGGCGAAAGAGGACACCCTTGCCTAATACCCCGCTTACCTTTAAAGAACCCATAAGACTGACCATTCACCATAACCGAGAAAGAAGGAGTAGAAACAACCTCCATGATCCAATGATGCATAATTGGGTGAAATCCCATCCCTTGAAGCACCCTCGAAAGAAACCTCCAATCCACCGAATCGTAAGCCTTTTGGATATCAATCTTAAAAGAACATCTCGGAGGGCCAGTACTACGATCATAACCCATCACCAACTCATGCGCCATAAGGATATTATCCGTAATTCGACGTCCGGGAATAAAAGCTGATTGAGCAGAACTAACCAAATTATCAAGGAAATCCTTGATTCTCCACGAGATGATCTTAGTGATGCACTTGTAAATCACATTACACAAAGAGATAGGCCGGAATTCCGAAACCCGAAAAGCATTCGATATTTTAGGGATAAGGCATATGGATGTGTGATTTAGCTCTCTAGCTAGGTAGCCACGATAGAAGAAATCCTGCACAGCAAGCTCCACATCTTTTCCCACAATGTCCCAAGATGCTTTGTAGAACTTGGACGAAAAACCATCCGATCCCGGGGCCCGATCATCACCAATAGCAAACATTGCACTTTTGACCTCCTCCTTGGTTATTGGTCGGATCATAAAGTTAGCATCAGAAATAGACAGCCGATTAGGAAAAAGATCCGGGGAAACATCATTATCAATCTCGCCAAGAGTGGAACGGAAGTGATCAAGAAAAACATTTTCAAACCCCAGTCCAGAGAAAACACGCCCGGCCGAGTCCATCACCGAATCAATACGACTCGAAGCCCTTTTCTCCTTAACAACTTTGTGGAAAAAAGAGGTGTTCAAGTCTCCTTCCGCAAGCCAACGAATTTTTGCCCTTTGACGAAAATTATCCTCCTCTACATGCAAAGCCTCTTGAAAAGCAAGTAAGACATGTGCAAGATCTTCATGTAAAATTTGGTTGGACGGATCAGAATCTACTGCCTTTTGAACCTCATCCACCTCAATTCTTAAATCCCTTACACGTTTAGAAACGTTACCATGCACACTCCGTAAGGCACGAAGCGGTTTCTTAAGAGCTTTCAGACGCGTAGTAACAGAGAACGCGAAGGTACCACGAACATTCAATTTCCAAGCCTCTTGGACTGTTTTAAGAAAATCCGGATGACGGGTAATAAAATTGTCAAATTTAAAGGGTCGCGTACCTCGAATAAAACTGCCCCCCAACGAAGCAACCATTGGACTATGATCCGAAAGTCCCCTCGGTAAAAATTTTGCAACCGCGTTGCCCATAAAGTCTTCAAGGGAATCATTGATCATAATACGGTCCAACTTTCGAAAAATACCATCACCACCCCCATTTGGTTTCTGCACCCATGTATACCGGATCCCAGTATAACGTGCATCAAAAACCTCAAGAGTGGCCACACAATCCAGAAATTCAACCATACCGAGATCACGATTCAATGAACCACCTTTACTATCCTCCGGGTAGAGATAGGCGTTAAAATCGCCCAACAATAACCAAGGGTCATCACTGACCATGGCTTTAAACTGCGCAAGATCATGCCAAAGCGAACGTCTACCACCCAAAGAATTAACCGCATAGACAACCGAAGTGTAAAACATACGATTCGAATTACGGACATGTACTTTGCAGTGCATAACTTGATTTGACATATTGAGAACCATAATGTCTAAAACCGAAGGGTCCGACCCCAAGACTATACGAGCACCATGCAAACAAGAAGAAATATTTGAAACCCAAGGCCAGGAACCAAAAACATGTCGAGATATATCATTCAAGTTTGAAGCAAGGACATGAGATTCCAAGATAGCACATAAAGACAAAGACTGAGAATGAATAAAATTCATTACCTCTCGTTGCTTAATAGGAGAATTCAATCCCCGCACGTTCCATGCACCAAGATTCATCATTACAACGATTTCGGAGCGACATCGTTCACACCCGATGCCAGAGAAGACCCACTACTATGCAAATCCAACGGACGTCCCAAACCATTCTGATCATCCAAAATAATATCAGGATCATCTTCATCATCTGAAGATAGAGAGGCAAACGAGTTGGAAGTAGCAATACCAACTGAACGCTTGACTCTCGCTTGAAGAACCGATGGGTGAACCTCCATTTTAGATGGAGCAGGTTTTTTAAGAATACCACGGAGAGGAATATGGGTTGAGTGATCTTGGACCTGAAAATTACCATCCTTGACCCCATGCATCATACTTTGAACATTTCCATCCACATCCTCTAAAACAGCCCCTTGCTCCTTGCTCGGAAGACAAGTCTTCACCATATTAGCCATTTCCTTATTAGTTTGAACATCCTCCCCCACATGTGGCTGCACATGAGTTTCCACAGAACCCGTCACACTTGCCATTACATTCGATGCCCCCGAGGAAGAACCAACATGCTTCTGAACCGGTTTCCACATCTCTTTCAGCTGAGATTTCTGAGGTTTCTTACGATTTGTTACCAAAGTAAAACCCTCAGAGTCCGTTCCACCCTTTACCTGATCTTTACCCTTCTTCCTCGCAATCTCTGCCTTAACGCACGAAGATGTTTTATGACCGAAGACTTTGCAGTAAGAGCACTGAGAGGGCTCCCATAAATATTCGACATTCAATGAGACAAGCATTTCCTTACCCCCATGCAGATTCGGAACAGCAACCTGCAGTTCCCGCTTCAACTCACCCACCGCCCACACATCAACCAAGACTTTTGCAAACCCCGGCCTGCTCCATGCATCATCACACATCTTAGCAGTATAATCATCCATCATCCTCGGGACACCTATCGCACTAGCAATACGACTAACCCCTTCTCTATTGAAAGCCACAAGTGGAATATTGTGAATCTTGACCCAGAGTGGACAGGATGTATGTTCAGGTTTAATCAGACCTTGTTGAGGATCCCATGGGAAGACAAACAGTGGAACTCCCCTCACCATCCAAGGTCCACCTTCAAGAACGATACGAAGACCCTCGCTAGTACCAAACCGGAAAAATAAGAACCCTGTTTCGTTCATCATGACGTCTTGTAAACCATGCTTGCCCCATAATGACATAACAGACTTCTTTACAGACGGGAAGTACAATCGAGGACCCAAAAAATATCCATACAGCGTGTTTTGATAAAGAGTCGACATTTTCTCCGTTAATTCTAGAGGAAGGTCAATACGAGACATACCTTTATCCGCCAATGGAAAGAAATCCAAAGCTCCATTCGAACTCTTTGCATTAGCACTAACCACCGACGCGAACGAACCACCCTTCAAATTGGCTCCATTAATGTTCGAATGGCTTTCCGTACTCACCCCAGATAACCGATTCAATACCGACTCGCGAGTCCCATTCACACTAGACGAAGGAAAAATAGGGCTTACATGTTGCGCAGTCGAGCCCTTGTCAGCACAAACCCCATGCACCCCATGCATACTGTGCACTGTAGCATTAGGGTTAGCGTACTGTTCATCCGCACCCACCATACCACAAACACCCTTATCAGCCCCAACAAGACCAGCAGTAGCCACTTGGGGCGAGTCTTTAAGATTAGATGAAACCCTAGTCGCCTCCTCCATCATGACATCCTTTCTTTGCATGCCAACCGAACCCGAAACTGAATGGGCATTAAAGGCCTCATGCCCCTGCCCTCGTCCAATCTGATTCTCCGCCGAGAACACCCTGAGATCACGATCCTGGGGCGTGAAGACCACACCAGACACCCCATTCTCGTAGTCCATACTCGACCAAAGCTTGAAGCCTACACGCTGCAATCGAACACTGGAAAACCCTAGATCGAAACCCGAGAGACGAAGACTACGCCTTGCAACGTAGTGCTGCCTCCCACGAATTATACCAGTCTTGATTACGAGGGTATAGGAAACACAAACCTTGAATCGAGATGTCCCAAGAGAGAAGTGTGAAGTTATCGAGAGGACTCACCAAGTTGCCACCGCCGAAAACCCAAAAAAACCTTCGAGAAACAGTAAAACCTCTAAATAAAACTAAAATCCCACTACAGATGATCGAGAAGAAGCAATATGTTAGTAAGAAGAGACCAAAAACACCAACAAATTCGAGAAACGAGAACGACCAAACCCTAATCACCATGAAACCCTAATCGCCAAGGAGAGAGAGAGTCCATTTTGTTTGTTGATTTTGGTTGTGAAAACTTTGTGCATGCCAAAAATGTTATTTTCCAAATATTTGTGTGTTTTACTTGAAAATATCATTGGTGGAGTTAATGGAATAGTTTAACTCTTTTGAAATGGTTATCTTTCATAAATGTTGTAAAACAACCATATTTGGGGCTTTTGGATATTTTGATGTGTAGAAATCATAATATGTCTTTAAAGGATTAATTGCTCAAAATCATATTTTGTTCACTTTCTTTCTCGTTTGGAGTATTGTGGACGATTTTGGTTATGTTTAGTTGAAGTGTTCTTCTCCTTCTTCATTTATGAAGATTAGGGCTTGATGTATTTGAGATTTTGGTTTCTAAATGTTTGGGGAATGATTCTAAGTATTTGAAGATAAATACTATGGTTGGAAACTTGTGGATCTAGGTTTTGGAAGATTTGGCCTAAAGGATCCGGGTTGCATCAAAAAAGCTTACGTTGGGAGAAATTCTAGATTTAGCTTAAATCTAGCGAGGTGAGTTCAAGTTGATTTGTGAAAACTTTGTGCATGCCAAAAATGTTATTTTCCAAATATTTGTGTGTTTTACTTGAAAATATCAATGGTGGAGTTAATGGAATAGTTTAACTCTTTTGAAATGGCTATCTTCCTAAATGTTGTAAAACAACCATATTTGGGGCTTTTGGATATTTTGATGTGTAGAAATCATAATATGTCATTAAAGGATTAATTTCTCAAAATCATATTTTGTTCACTTTCTTTCTTGTTTGGAGTATTGTGGACGATTTTGGTTATGTTTAGTTGAAGTGTTCTTCTCCTTCTTCGTTTATGAAGATTAGGGCTTGATGTATTTGAGATTTTGGGTTCTAAATGTTTGGGGAATGATTCTAAGTATTTGAGGATAAATACTTATGGTTGGAAACTTGTGGATCAAGGTTTTGGAAGACTTGGCCTAAATGATCCGGGTTGCATCAAAGGAGCTTACGTTGGTAGAAATTCTAGATTTAGCTTAAATCTAGCGAGGTGAGTTCAAGTTGATTTGTGAAAACTCTGTGCATGCCAAAAATGTTATTTTCCAAATATTTGTGTGTTTTACTTGAAAATATCAATGGTGGAGTTAATGGAATAGTTTAACTCTTTTGAAATGGCTATCTTCATAAATGTTGTAAAACAACCATATTTGGGGCTTTTGGATATTTTGATGTGTAGAAATCATAATATGTCATTAAAGGATTAATTGCTCAAAATCATATTTTGTTCACTTTCTCTCTCGTTTGGAGTATTGTGGACGATTTTGGTTATGTTTAGTTAAACTGTTCTTCTCCTTCTTCATTTATGAAGATTAAGGCTTGATGTATTTGAGATTTTGGGTTCTAAATGTTTGGGGAATGATTCTAAGTATTTTAGGATAAATACTTATGGTTGGAAACTTGTGGATCTAGGTTTTGGAAGATTTGGCCTAAAGGATCCGGGTTGCATCAAAGGAGCTTACGTTGGGAGAAATTCCAGATTTAGCTTAAATCTAGCGAGATGAGTTCAAGTTGATTTGTGAAAACTCTGTGCATGCCAAAATAGTTATTTTCCAAATATTTGTGTGTTTTACTTGAAAATATCAATGGTGGAGTTAATGGAATAGTTTAACTCTTTTGAAATGGTTATCTTTCATAAATGTCGTAAAACAACCATATTTGGGGCTTTTGGATATTTTGATGTGTAGAAATCATAATATTTTATTAAAGGATTAATTGCTAAAAATCATATTTTGTTCACTTTCTTTCTCGTTTGGAGTATTGTGGACGATTTTGGTTATGTTTAGTTGAAGTGTTTTTCTCCTTCTTCATTTATGAAGATTAGGGCTTGATGTATTTGAGATTTTGGGTTCTAAATGTTTGGGGAATGATTTTAAGTATTTGAGGATAAATACTTATGGTTGGAAACTTGTGGATCTAGGTTTTGGAAGACTTGGCCTAAAGGATCTGGGTTGCATCAAAGGAGCTTACGTTGGTGGAAATTCTAGATTTAGCTTAAATCTAGCGAGGTGAGTTCAAGTTGATTTGTGAAAACTTTGTGAATGCCAAAAATGTTATTTTCCAAGTATTTGTGTGTTTTACTTGAAAATATCATTGGTGGAGTTAATGGAATAGTTTAACTCTTTTGAAATGGTTATCTTTCATAAATGTTGTAAAACAACCATATTTGGGGCTTTTGGATATTTTGATGTGTAGAAATCATAATATGTCATTAAAGGATTAATTGCTAAAAATCATATTTTGTTCACTTTCTTTCTCGTTTGGAGTATTGTGGACGATTTTGGTTATGTTTAGTTGAAGTGTTTTTCTCCTTCTTCATTTATGAAGATTAGGGCTTGATGTATTTGAGATTTTGGGTTCTAAATGTTTGGGGAATGATTTTAAGTATTTGAGGATAAATACTTATGGTTGGAAACTTGTGGATCTAGGTTTTGGAAGACTTGGCCTAAAGGATCTGGGTTGCATCAAAGGAGCTTACGTTTGTAGAAATTCTAGATTTAACTTAAATCTAGCGAGGTGAGTTCAAGTTGATTTGTGAAAACTTTGTGCATGCCAAAAATGTTATTTTCCAAATATTTGTGTGTTTTACTTGAAAATATCAATGGTGGAGTTAATGGAATAGTTTAACTCTTTTGAAATGGCTATCTTCATAAATGTTGTAAAACAACCATATTTGGGGCTTTTGGATATTTTGATGTGTAGAAATCATAATATGTCATTAAAGGATTAATTTCTCAAAATCATATTTTGTTCACTTTCTTTCTTGTTTGGAGTATTGTGGACGATTTTGGTTATGTTTAGTTGAAGTGTTCTTCTCGTTCTTCGTTTATGAAGATTAGGGCTTGATGTATTTGAGATTTTGGGTTCTAAATGTTTGGGGAATGATTCTAAGTATTTGAGGATAAATACTTATGGTTGGAAACTTGTGGATCTAGGTTTTGGAAGACTTGGCCTAAATGATCCGAGTTGCATCAAAGGAGCTTACGTTGGGAGAAATTCTAGATTTAGCTTAAATCTAGCGAGGTGAGTTCAAGTTGATTTGTGAAAACTTTGTGCATGCCAAAAATGTTATTTTCCAAATATTTGTGTGTTTTACTTGAAAATATCAATGGTGGAGTTAATGGAATAGTTTAACTCTTTTGAAATGGTTATCTTCATAAATGTTGTAAAACAACCATATTTGGGGCTTTTGGATATTTTGATGTGTTGAAATCATAATATGTCATTAAAGGATTAATTGCTCAAAATCATATTTTGTTCACTTTCTTTCTCGTTTGGAGTATTGTGGACGATTTTGGTTATGTTTAGTTGAAGTGTTCTTCTCCTTCTTCGTTTATGAAGATTAGGGCTTGATGTATTTGAGATTTTGGGTTCTAAATGTTTGGGGAATGATTCTAAGTATTTGAGGATAAATACTTATGGTTGGAAACTTGTGGATCAAGGTTTTGGAAGACTTGGCCTAAATGATCCGGGTTGCATCAAAGGAGCTTACGTTGGTAGAAATTCTAGATTTAGCTTAAATCTAGCGAGGTGAGTTCAAGTTGATTTGTGAAAACTCTGTGCATGCCAAAAATGTTATTTTCCAAATATTTGTGTGTTTTACTTGAAAATATCAATGGTGGAGTTAATGGAATAGTTTAACTCTTTTGAAATGGCTATCTTCATAAATGTTGTAAAACAACCATATTTGGGGCTTTTGGATATTTTGATGTGTAGAAATCATAATATGTCATTAAAGGATTAATTGCTCAAAATCATATTTTGTTCACTTTCTCTCTCGTTTGGAGTATTGTGGACGATTTTGGTTATGTTTAGTTAAACTGTTCTTCTCCTTCTTCATTTATGAAGATTAAGGCTTGATGTATTTGAGATTTTGGGTTCTAAATGTTTGGGGAATGATTCTAAGTATTTGAGGATAAATACTTATGGTTGGAAACTTGTGGATCTAGGTTTTGGAAGATTTGGCCTAAAGGATCCGGGTTGCATCAAAGGAGCTTACGTTGGGAGAAATTCTAGATTTAGCTTAAATCTAGCGAGATGAGTTCAAGTTGATTTGTGAAAACTCTGTGCATGCCAAAATAGTTATTTTCCAAATATTTGTGTGTTTTACTTGAAAATATCAATGGTGGAGTTAATGGAATAGTTTAACTCTTTTGAAATGGTTATCTTTCATAAATGTCGTAAAACAACCATATTTGGGGCTTTTGGATATTTTGATGTGTAGAAATCATAATATTTTATTAAAGGATTAATTGCTAAAAATCATATTTTGTTCACTTTCTTTCTCGTTTGGAGTATTGTGGACGATTTTGGTTATGTTTAGTTGAAGTGTTTTTCTCCTTCTTCATTTATGAAGATTAGGGCTTGATGTATTTGAGATTTTGGGTTCTAAATGTTTGGGGAATGATTTTAAGTATTTGAGGATAAATACTTATGGTTGGAAACTTGTGGATCTAGGTTTTGGAAGACTTGGCCTAAAGGATCTGGGTTGCATCAAAGGAGCTTACGTTGGTGCAAATTCTAGATTTAGCTTAAATCTAGCGAGGTGAGTTCAAGTTGATTTGTGAAAACTTTGTGAATGCCAAAAATGTTATTTTCCAAGTATTTGTGTGTTTTACTTGAAAATATCATTGGTGGAGTTAATGGAATAGTTTAACTCTTTTGAAATGGTTATCTTTCATAAATGTTGTAAAACAACCATATTTGGGGCTTTTGGATATTTTGATGTGTAGAAATCATAATATGTCATTAAAGGATTAATTGCTCAAAATCATATTTTGTTCACTTTCTTTCTCGTTTGGAGTATTGTGGACGATTTTGGTTATGTTTAGTTGAAGTGTTTTTCTCCTTCTTCATTTATGAAGATTAGGGCTTGATGTATTTGAGATTTTGGGTTCTAAATGTTTGGGGAATGATTTTAAGTATTTGAGGATAAATACTTATGGTTGGAAACTTGTGGATCTAGGTTTTGGAAGACTTGGCCTAAAGGATCTGGGTTGCATCAAAGGAGCTTACGTTTGTAGAAATTCTAGATTTAACTTAAATCTAGCGAGGTGAGTTCAAGTTGATTTGTGAAAACTTTGTGCATGCCAAAAATGTTATTTTCCAAATATTTGTGTGTTTTACTTGAAAATATCAATGGTGGAGTTAATGGAATAGTTTAACTCTTTTGAAATGGCTATCTTCATAAATGTTGTAAAACAACCATATTTGGGGCTTTTGGATATTTTGATGTGTAGAAATCATAATATGTCATTAAAGGATTAATTTCTCAAAATCATATTTTGTTCACTTTCTTTCTTGTTTGGAGTATTGTGGACGATTTTGGTTATGTTTAGTTGAAGTGTTCTTCTCGTTCTTCGTTTATGAAGATTAGGGCTTGATGTATTTGAGATTTTGGGTTCTAAATGTTTGGGGAATGATTCTAAGTATTTGAGGATAAATACTTATGGTTGGAAACATGTGGATCTAGGTTTTGGAAGACTTGGCCTAAATGATCCGAGTTGCATCAAAGGAGCTTACGTTGGGAGAAATTCTAGATTTAGCTTAAATCTAGCGAGGTGAGTTCAAGTTGATTTGTGAAAACTTTGTGCATGCCAAAAATGTTATTTTCCAAATATTTGTGTGTTTTACTTGAAAATATCAATGGTGGAGTTAATGGAATAGTTTAACTCTTTTGAAATGGCTATCTTCATAAATGTTGTAAAACAACCATATTTGGGGCTTTTGGATATTTTGATGTGTAGAAATCATAATATGTCATTAAAGGATTAATTTCTCAAAATCATATTTTGTTCACTTTCTTTCTTGTTTGGAGTATTGTGGACGATTTTGGTTATGTTTAGTTGAAGTGTTCTTCTCGTTCTTCGTTTATGAAGATTAGGGCTTGATGTATTTGAGATTTTGGGTTCTAAATGTTTGGGGAATGATTCTAAGTATTTGAGGATAAATACTTATGGTTGGAAACATGTGGATCTAGGTTTTGGAAGACTTGGCCTAAATGATCCGAGTTGCATCAAAGGAGCTTACGTTGGGAGAAATTCTAGATTTAGCTTAAATCTAGCGAGGTGAGTTCAAGTTGATTTGTGAAAACTTTGTGCATGCCAAAAATGTTATTTTCCAAATATTTGTGTGTTTTACTTGAAAATATCAATGGTGGAGTTAATGGAATAGTTTAACTCTTTTGAAATGGTTATCTTCATAAATGTTGTAAAACAACCATATTTGGGGCTTTTGGATATTTTGATGTGTTGAAATCATAATATGTCATTAAAGGATTAATTGCTCAAAATCATATTTTGTTCACTTTCTTTCTCGTTTGGAGTATTGTGGACGATTTTGGTTATGTTTAGTTGAAGTGTTCTTCTCCTTCTTCATTTATGAAGATTAGGGCTTGATGTATTTGAGATTTTGGGTTTTAAATGTTTGGGGAATGATTCTAAGTATTTGTGGATAAATACGTGTAACGACCCGGATTTCCAAACACAGTTCAAATAGTATACATTGCATAACGTCGTTACATTAATAACAAAAGATACATAATAATTCACATACGGTCCCATAGTCTAGAAACTATACAATACAAAACATAAGCCTTTCCTAATCTTCGTCAGCTATCAACCGCGTCCTACACTTTATCCTTCCCTTTGCTAAGAAAAGATCCTCGACCTGGAATACATATTTTTGAAAACAAAATAAGGGTTAGACGTAGAGGTCTAGTGAGATAATCCCTGTTATTTCGAAATCGTTATAAAACCAATTTATATAAAATCCTTTATATAAACACACACATATCACATTCAACTAAATACCAAATAAGACTCGTGCATCGTGTACCACTCATCCTTCATATCCTTCACATGGCCAAATTAGTTGGTCGCAAGCCAACTAATAAATTAACTTCACTGTACGACAATTACAGCCAACAACACTGTACGAATATTACAGCTAACACACCGGTCCTAAGCCCGGCCAGTCGTATTCTTGTATAATATAATTCTTAGGTAAATACAATATCTCAATATATTATATTTCAACATAAACACACATAATCACACCATCTATCACATTCCCAATCCACATATGTATGTATTCCAGTTTTCAGAAAACGTTTAAGTAATACTCAGCTTGAATGCTTAAAAATACGCTTCCAAGCCTTTCCCCGAGCTATCCGATCCTTTATCCAAAATTCTCAGAATCTGAAACCATTTACATACAAATATCTCCTTACCAACTCAGGTATAAGACTTACTAGCAGGCTAAGGACTCTAGATAACTCAAACCCTCAAAAATAACCAAACAGCTAAACTATCCGGACAACACAAAACAATCCGGACAGCAGATCTTTCTGGACAGCATAACCTTTCCGGACGGCATAACCAATCCGGACGACACCCGGAAACCAAAGTAGCCCAGATACCATCCAATATCTTATATCATCCGGAAACTTAAAGAAAAGGGGTACTTACCGGGTAGATGAATCGTTCGGACACCAGCAATCAAAACTACCGGACACTACCAACGAAACTACCCGGACACATTCAATCTATCCGGAAACCACTGTCGGTTTACCCCAATTTCACCCAGAAATCGATCGAAATCAATCCCAGACCAGATGTTATAATTCTAATCCGATAGATACTTCCTAATAGCAATTATACACATAAATTGTAAAGGAACATACCTTAGAAATCACTTCCAAGCAACCAATTTGAAGTCCTAGCCTTAATCTCCTTCTTTTTCTTCCTTTGTCTCCAAAACACACACACACACACACAACTTAATTGGATATTTCTGAGTTGTGTAATATCTGAAGTCTAAAAGGGATAATATATCAAACCCATATTTTCATTCTTGACCTTCGCCTAATCAACAATGACCCAAACACCCTTAACTTATAATTTAACCCAATCTTACCCTAAAATCCAACTTTAAAGTTAACTTTATTTAACGAAAAGGGATTTTTAACTAACGAACTTACCCGGGGTATTACAATTCGTATGGTTGGAAACTTGTGGATCTAGGTTTTGGAAGACTTGGCCTAAAGGATCCGGGTTGCATCAAAGGAGCTTACGTTGGTAGAAACTCTAGATTTAACTTAAATCTAGCGAGGTGAGTTCAAGTTGATTTGTGAAAACTTTGTGCATGCCAAAAATGTTATTTTCCAAATATTTGTGTGTTTTACTTGAAAGTATCAATGGTGGAGTTAATGGAATAGTTTACCCCTTTTGAAATGGTTATCTTTCATAAATGTTGTAAAACAACCATATTTGGGGCTTTTGGATATTTTGATGTGTAGAAATCATAATATGTCATTAAAGGATTAATTGCTCAAAATCATATTTTGTTCACTTTCTCTCTCGTTTGGAGTATTGTGGACGATTTTGGTTATGTTTAGTTAAACTGTTCTTCTCCTTCTTCAATTATGAAGATTAAGGCTTGATGTATTTGAGATTTTGGGTTCTAAATGTTTGGGGAATGATTCTAAGTATTTGAGGATAAATATTTATGGTTGGAAACTTATGGATCTAGGTTTTGGAGGATTTGGCCTAAAGGATCCGGGTTGCATCAAAGGAGCTTACGTTGGGAGAAATTCTAGATTTAGCTTAAATCTAGCGAGGTGAGTTCAAGTTGATTTATGAAAACTTTGTGCATGCCAAAAATGTTATTTTCCAAATATTTGTGTGTTTTACTTGAAAATATCAATGGTTGAGTTAATGGAATAGTTTAACTCTTTTGATAGGGTCATCTTCATAAATGTTGTAAAATAACCATATTTGGGGCTTTTGGATATTTTGATGTGTAGAAATCATAATATGTCATTAAATGATTAATTTCTTAAAATAATATTTTGTTCACTTTCTTTCTCGTTTGGAGTATTGTGGACGATTTTGGTTATGAAAGTTGAAGTGTTTTTCTCCTTCTTCATTTATGAAGATTAGGGCTTGATGTATTTAAGATTTTGGGTTCTAAATGTTTGGGGAATGATTCTAAGTATTTGAGGATAAATACTTATGGTTGGAAACTTGTGGATCTAGGTTTTGGAAGACTTGGCCTAAAGGATCCGGGTTGCATCAAAGGAGCTTACGTTGGTAGAAATTCTAGATTTAGCTTAATTCTAGCGAGGTGACTTCTAGTTGATTTGTGAAAACTTTGTGCATGCCAAAAATGTTATTTTCCAAATATTTGTGTGTTTTACTTGAAAATATCAATGGTGGAGTTAATGGAATAGTTTAACTCTTTTGAAATGGTTATCTTCATAAATGTTGTAAAACAACCATATTTAGGGCTTTTGGATATTTTGATGTGTAGAAATCATAATATGTCATTAAAGGATTACTTTCTCAAAATCATATTTTGTTCACTTGCTTTCTTGTTTGGAGTATTGTGGACGATTTTGGTTATGTTTAGTTGAAGTGTTCTTCTCCTTCTTCGTTTATGAAGATTAAGGCTTGATGTATTTGAGATTTTGGGTTCTAAATGTTTGGGGAATGATTCTAAGTATTGGAGGATAAATACTTATGGTTGGAAACTTGTGGATCTAGGTTTTGGAAGACTTGGCCTAAAGGATCCGGGTTGCATCAAAGGAGCTTACGTTGGTAGAAATTCTAGATTTAGCTTAATTCTAGCGAGGTGACTTCTAGTTGATTTGTGAAAACTTTGTGCATGCCAAAAATGTTATTTTCCAAATATTTGTGTGTTTTACTTGAAAATATCAATGGTGGAGTTAATGGAACAGTTTAACTCTTTTGAAATGGTTATCTTCATAAATGTTGTAAAACAACCATATTTAGGGCTTTTGGATATTTTGATGTGTAGAAATCATAATATGTCATTAAAGGATTACTTTCTCAAAATCATATTTTGTTCACTTGCTTTCTTGTTTGGAGTATTGTGGACGATTTTGGTTATGTTTAGTTGAAGTGTTCTTCTCCTTCTTCGTTTATGAAGATTAAGGCTTGATGTATTTGAGATTTTGGGTTCTAAATGTTTGGGGAATGATTCTAAGTATTTGAGGATAAATACTTATGGTTGGAAACTTGTGGATCTAGGTTTTGGAAGACTTGGCCTAAATGATCCGGGTTGCATCAAAGGAGCTTAAGTTGGTAGAAATTCTAGATTTAGCTTAAATCTAGCGAGGTGACTTCTAGTTGATTTGTGAAAACTTTGTGCATGCCAAAAATGTTATTATCCAAATATTTGTGTGTTTTACTTGAAAATATCAATGGTGGAGTTAATGGAATAGTTTAACTCTTTTGAAATGGTTATCTTCATAAATGTTGTAAAACAACCATATTTAGGGCTTTTGGATATTTTGATGTGTAGAAATCATAATATGTCATTAAAGGATTACTTTCTCAAAATCATATTTTGTTCACTTGCTTTCTTGTTTGGAGTATTGTGGACGATTTTGGTTATGTTTAGTTGAAGTGTTCTTCTCCTTCTTCGTTTATGAAGATTAAGGCTTGATGTATTTGAGATTTTAGGTTCTAAATGTTTGGGGAATGATTCTAAGTATTTGAGGATAAATACTTATGGTTGGAAACTTGTGGATCTAGGTTTTGGAAGACTTGGCCTAAATGATCCGGGTTGCATCAAAGGAGCTTAAGTTGGTAGAAATTCTAGATTTAGCTTAAATCTAGCGAGGTGACTTCTAGTTGATTTGTGAAAACTTTGTGCATGCCAAAAATGTTATTTTCCAAATATTTGTGTGTTTTACTTGAAAGTATCAATGGTGGAGTTAATGGAATAGTTTACCCCTTTTGAAATGGTTATCTTTCATAAATGTTGTAAAACAACCATATTTGGGGCTTTTGGATATTTTGATGTGTAGAAATCATAATATGTCATTAAAGGATTAATTGCTCAAAATCATATTTTGTTCACTTTCTCTCTCGTTTGGAGTATTGTGGACGATTTTGGTTATGTTTAGTTAAACTGTTCTTCTCCTTCTTCAATTATGAAGATTAAGGCTTGATGTATTTGAGATTTTGGGTTCTAAATGTTTGGGGAATGATTCTAAGTATTTGAGGATAAATATTTATGGTTGGAAACTTATGGATCTAGGTTTTGGAAGATTTGGCCTAAAGGATCCGGGTTGCATCAAAGGAGCTTACGTTGGGAGAAATTCTAGATTTAGCTTAAATCTAGCGAGGTGAGTTCAAGTTGATTTATGAAAACTTTGTGCATGCCAAAAATGTTATTTTCCAAATATTTGTGTGTTTTACTTGAAAATATCAATGGTTGAGTTAATGGAATAGTTTAACTCTT
The DNA here is from genome assembly GCA_033807775.1 of Saussurea involucrata. Classification (NCBI taxonomy): domain Eukaryota; kingdom Viridiplantae; phylum Streptophyta; class Magnoliopsida; order Asterales; family Asteraceae; genus Saussurea; species Saussurea involucrata. Next base: position 28,540,714 of record CM066316.1, read on the forward strand.
TTGATAGGGTCATCTTCATAAATGTTGTAAAATAACCATATTTGGGGCTTTTGGATATTTTGATGTGTAGAAATCATAATATGTCATTAAATGATTAATTTCTTAAAATAATATTTTGTTCACTTTCTTTCTCGTTTGGAGTATTGTGGACGATTTTGGTTATGAAAGTTGAAGTGTTTTTCTCCTTCTTCATTTATGAAGATTAGGGCTTGATGTATTTAAGATTTTGGGTTCTAAATGTTTGGGGAATGATTCTAAGTATTTGAGGATAAATACTTATGGTTGGAAACTTGTGGATCTAGGTTTTGGAAGACTTGGCCTAAAGGATCCGGGTTGCATCAAAGGAGCTTACGTTGGTAGAAATTCTAGATTTAGCTTAATTCTAGCGAGGTGACTTCTAGTTGATTTGTGAAAACTTTGTGCATGCCAAAAATGTTATTTTCCAAATATTTGTGTGTTTTACTTGAAAATATCAATGGTGGAGTTAATGGAATAGTTTAACTCTTTTGAAATGGTTATCTTCATAAATGTTGTAAAACAACCATATTTAGGGCTTTTGGATATTTTGATGTGTAGAAATCATAATATGTCATTAAAGGATTACTTTCTCAAAATCATATTTTGTTCACTTGCTTTCTTGTTTGGAGTATTGTGCACGATTTTGGTTATGTTTAGTTGAAGTGTTCTTCTCCTTCTTCGTTTATGAAGATTAAGGCTTGATGTATTTGAGATTTTGGGTTCTAAATGTTTGGGGAATGATTCTAAGTATTGGAGGATAAATACTTATGGTTGGAAACTTGTGGATCTAGGTTTTGGAAGACTTGGCCTAAAGGATCCGGGTTGCATCAAAGGAGTTTACGTTGGTAGAAATTCTAGATTTAGCTTAATTCTAGCGAGGTGACTTCTAGTTGATTTGTGAAAACTTTGTGCATGCCAAAAATGTTATTTTCCAAATATTTGTGTGTTTTACTTGAAAATATCAATGGTGGAGTTAATGGAACAGTTTAACTCTTTTGAAATGGTTATCTTCATAAATGTTGTAAAACAACCATATTTAGGGCTTTTGGATATTTTGATGTGTAGAAATCATAATATGTCATTAAAGGATTACTTTCTCAAAATCATATTTTGTTCACTTGCTTTCTTGTTTGGAGTATTGTGGACGATTTTGGTTATGTTTAGTTGAAGTGTTCTTCTCCTTCTTCGTTTATGAAGATTAAGGCTTGATGTATTTGAGATTTTGGGTTCTAAATGTTTGGGGAATGATTCTAAGTATTTGAGGATAAATACTTATGGTTGGAAACTTGTGGATCTAGGTTTTGGAAGACTTGGCCTAAATGATCCGGGTTGCATCAAAGGAGCTTAAGTTGGTAGAAATTCTAGATTTAGCTTAAATCTAGCGAGGTGACTTCTAGTTGATTTGTGAAAACTTTGTGCATGCCAAAAATGTTATTATCCAAATATTTGTGTGTTTTACTTGAAAATATCAATGGTGGAGTTAATGGAATAGTTTAACTCTTTTGAAATGGTTATCTTCATAAATGTTGTAAAACAACCATATTTAGGGCTTTTGGATATTTTGATGTGTAGAAATCATAATATGTCATTAAAGGATTACTTTCTCAAAATTATATTTTGTTCACTTGCTTTCTTGTTTGGAGTATTGTGGACGATTTTGGTTATGTTTAGTTGAAGTGTTCTTCTCCTTCTTCGTTTATGAAGATTAAGGCTTGATGTATTTGAGATTTTAGGTTCTAAATGTTTGGGGAATGATTCTAAGTATTTGAGGATAAATACTTATGGTTGGAAACTTGTGGATCTAGGTTTTGGAAGACTTGGCCTAAATGATCCGGGTTGCATCAAAGGAGCTTAAGTTGGTAGAAATTCTAGATTTAGCTTAAATCTAGCGAGGTGACTTCTAGTTGATTTGTGAAAACTTTGTGCATGCCAAAAATGTTATTATCCAAATATTTGTGTGTTTTACTTGAAAATATCAATGGTGGAGTTAATGGAATAGTTTAACTCTTTTGAAATGGTTATCTTCATAAATGTTGTAAAACAACCATATTTAGGGCTTTTGGATATTTTGATGTGTAGAAATCATAATATGTCATTAAAGGATTACTTTCTCAAAATCATATTTTGTTCACTTGCTTTCTTGTTTGGAGTATTGTGGACGATTTTGGTTATGTTTAGTTGAAGTGTTCTTCTCCTTCTTCGTTTATGAAGATTAAGGCTTGATGTATTTGAGATTTTGGGTTCTAAATGTTTGGGGAATGATTCTAATTATTTGAGGATAAATACTTATGGTTGGAAACTTGTGGATCTAGGTTTTGGAAGACTTGGCCTAAATGATCCGGGTTGCATCAAAGGAGCTTACGTTGGGAGAAATTCTAGATTTAGCTTAAATCTAGCGAGGTGAGTTCAAGTTGATTTGTGAAAACTTTGTGCATGCCAAAAATGTTATTTTCCAAATATTTGTGTGTTTTACTTGAAAATATCAATGGTGGAGTTAATGGAATAGTTTAACTCTTTTGAAATGGCTATCTTCATAAATGTTGTAAAACAACCATATTTGGGGCTTTTGGATATTTTGATGTGTAGAAATCATAATATGTCATTAAAGGATTAATTTCTCAAAATCATATTTTGTTCACTTTCTTTCTTGTTTGGAGTATTGTGGACGATTTTGGTTATGTTTAGTTGAAGTGTTCTTCTCCTTCTTCGTTTATGAAGATTAGGGCTTGATGTATTTGAGATTTTGGGTTCTAAATGTTTGGGGAATGATTCTAAGTATATTTGAGGATAAATACTTATGGTTGGAAACTTGTGGATCTAGGTTTTGGAAGACTTGGCCTAAATGATCCGGGTTGCATCAAAGGAGCTTACGTTGGGAGAAATTCTAGATTTAGCTTAAATCTAGCGAGGTGAGTTCAAGTTGATTTGTGAAAACTTTGTGCATGCCAAAAATGTTATTTTCCAAATATTTGTGTGTTTTACTTGAAAATATCAATGGTGGAGTTAATGGAATAGTTTAACTCTTTTGAAATGGTTATCTTCATAAATGTTGTAAAACAACCATATTTGGGGCTTTTGGATATTTTGATGTGTAGAAATCATAATATGTCATTAAAGGATTAATTGCTCAAAATCATATTTTGTTCACTTTCTTTCTTGTTTGGAGTATTGTGGACGATTTTGGTTATGTTTAGTTGAAGTGTTCTTCTCCTTCTTCGTTTATGAAGATTAGGGCTTGATGTATTTGAGATTTTGGGTTCTAAATGTTTGGGGAATGATTCTAAGTATTTGAGGATAAATACTTATGGTTGGAAACTTGTGGATCTAGGTTTTGGAAGACTTGGCCTAAATGATCCGGGTTGCATCAAAGGAGCTTAAGTTGGTAGAAATTCTAGATTTAGCTTAAATCTAGCGAGGTGACTTCTAGTTGATTTGTGAAAACTTTGTGCATGCCAAAAATGTTATTTTCCAAATATTTGTGTGTTTTACTTGAAAATATCAATGGTGGAGTTAATGGAATAGTTTAACTCTTTTGAAATGGTTTTCTTCATAAATGTTGTAAAACAACCATATTTAGGGCTTTTGGATATTTTGATGTGTAGAAATCATAATATGTCATTAAAGGATTACTTTCTCAAAATCATATTTTGTTCACTTGCTTTCTTGTTTGGAGTATTGTGGACGATTTTGGTTATGTTTAGTTGAAGTGTTCTTCTCCTTCTTCGTTTATGAAGATTAAGGCTTGATGTATTTGAGATTTTGGGTTCTAAATGTTTGGGGAATGATTCTAAGTATTTGAGGATAAATACTTATGGTTGGAAACTTGTGGATCTAGGTTTTGGATGACTTGGCCTAAATGATCCGGGTTGCATCAAAGGAGCTTACGTTGGGAGAAATTCTAGATTTAGCTTAAATCTAGCGAGGTGAGTTCAAGTTGATTTGTGAAAACTTTGTGCATGCCAAAAATGTTATTTTCCAAATATTTGTGTGTTTTACTTGAAAATATCAATGGTGGAGTTAATGGAATAGTTTAACTCTTTTGAAATGGCTATCTTCATAAATGTTGTAAAACAACCATATTTGGGGCTTTTGGATATTTTGATGTGTAGAAATCATAATATGTCATTAAAGGATTAATTTCTCAAAATCATATTTTGTTCACTTTCTTTCTTGTTTGGAGTATTGTGGACGATTTTGGTTATGTTTAGTTGAAGTGTTCTTCTCCTTCTTCGTTTATGAAGATTAGGGCTTGATGTATTTGAGATTTTGGGTTCTAAATGTTTGGGGAATGATTCTAAGTATTTGAGGATAAATACTTATGGTTGGAAACTTGTGGATCTAGGTTTTGGAAGACTTGGCCTAAATGATCCGAGTTGCATCAAAGGAGCTTACGTTGGGAGAAATTCTAGATTTAGCTTAAATCTAGCGAGGTGAGTTCAAGTTGATTTGTGAAAACTTTGTGCATGCCAAAAATGTTATTTTCCAAATATTTGTGTGTTTTACTTGAAAATATCAATGGTGGAGTTAATGGAATAGTTTAACTCTTTTGAAATGGTTATCTTCATAAATGTTGTAAAACAACCATATTTGGGGCTTTTGGATATTTTGATGTGTAGAAATCATAATATGTCATTAAAGGATTAATTGCTCAAAATCATATTTTGTTCACTTTCTTTCTCGTTTGGAGTATTGTGGACGATTTTGGTTATGTTTAGTTGAAGTGTTCTTCTCCTTCTTCATTTATGAAGATTAGGGCTTGATGTATTTGAGATTTTGGGTTCTAAATGTTTGGGGAATGATTCTAAGTATTTGAGGATAAATACGTGTAACGACCCGGATTTCCAAACATAGTTCAAATAGTATACATTGCATAACGTCGTTACATTAATAACAAAAGATACATAATAATTCACATACGGTCCCATAGTCTCAAAACTATACAATACAAAACATAAGCCTTTCCTAATCTTCGACAGCTATCAACCGCGTCCTACACTTTATCCTTCCCTTTGCTAAGAAAAGATCCTCGACCTGGAATACATATTTTTGAAAACAAAATAAGGGTTAGACGTAGAGGTCTAGTGAGATAATCCCTGTTATTTCGAAATCGTTATAAAACCAATTTATATAAAATCCTTTATATAAACACACACATATATCACATTCAACTAAATACCAAATAAGACTCGTGCATCGTGTACCACTCATCCTTCATATCCTTCACATGGCCAAATTAGTTGGTCGCAAGCCAACTAATAAATTAACTTCACTGTACGACAATTACAGCCAACAACACTGTACGAAAATTACAGCCAACACACCGGTCCTAAGCCCGGCCAGTCGTATTCTTGTATAATATAATTCTTAGGTAAATACAATATCTCAATATATTATATTTCAACATAAACACACATAATCACACCATCTATCACATTCCCAATCCACATATGTATGTATTCCAGTTTTCAGAAAACGTTTAAGTAATACTCACCTTGAATGCTTAAAAATACGCTTCCAAGCCTTTCCCCGAGCTATCCGATCCTTTATCCAAAATTCTCAGAATCTGAAACCATTTACATACAAATATCTCCTTACCAACTCAGGTATAAGACTTACTAGCAGGCTAAGGACTCTAGATAACTCAAACCCTCAAAAATAACCAAACAGCTAAACTATCCGGACAACACAAAACAATCCGGACAGCAGATCTTTCCGGACAGCATAACCTTTCCGGACGGCATAACCAATCCGGACGACACCCGGAAACCAAAGTAGCCCAGATACCATCCGATATCTTATATCATCCTGAAACTTAAAGAAAAGGGGTACTTACCGGGTAGATGAATCGTTCGGACACCAGCAATCAAAACTACCGGACACTACCAACGAAACTACCCGGACACATTCAATCTATCCGGAAACCACTGTCGGTTTACCCCAATTTCACCCAGAAATCGACCGAAATCAATCCCAGACCAGATGTGATAATTCTAATCCGATAGATACTTCCTAATAGCAATTATACACATAAATTGTAAAGGAACATACCTTAGAAACCACTTCCAAGCAACCAATTTGAAGTCCTAGCCTTAATCTCCTTCTTTTTCTTCCTTTGTCTCCAAAACACACACACACACAACTTAATTGGATATTTCTGAGTTGTGTAATATCTGAAGTCTAAAAGGGATAATATCAAACCCATATTTTCATTCTTGACCTTAGCCTATTCAACAATGACCCAAACACCCTTAACTTATAATTTAACCCAATCTTACCCTAAAATCCAACTTTAAAGTTAACTTTATTTAACGAAAAGGGATTTTTAACTAACGAACTTACCCGGGGTATTACAATTCGTATGGTTGGAAACTTGTGGATCTAGGTTTTGGAAGATTTGGCATAAAGGATCCGGGTTGCATCAAAGGAGCTTACGTTGGTAGAAATTCTAGATTTAAATTAAATCTAGCGAGGTGAGTTCAAGTTGATTTGTGAAAACTTTGTGCATGCCAAAAATGTTATTTTCCAAATATTTGTGTGTTTTACTTGAAAGTATCAATGGTGGAGTTAATGGAATAGTTTACCCCTTTTGAAATGGTTATCTTTCATAAATGTTGTAAAACAACCATATTTGGGGCTTTTGGATATTTTGATGTGTAGAAATCATAATATGTCATTAAAGGATTAATTGCTCAAAATCATATTTTGTTCACTTTCTCTCTCGTTTGGAGTATTGTGGACGATTTTGGTTATGTTTAGTTAAACTGTTCTTCTCCTTCTTCATTTATGAAGATTAAGGCTTGATGTATTTGAGATTTTGGGTTCTAAATGTTTGGGGAATGATTCTAAGTATTTGAGGATAAATACTTATGGTTGGAAACTTATGGATCTAGGTTTTGGAAGATTTGGCCTAAAGGATCCGGGTTGCATCAAAGAAGCTTACGTTGGGAGAAATTCTAGATTTAGCTTAAATCTAGCGAGGTGAGTTCAAGTTGATTTATGAAAACTTTGTGCATGCCAAAGATGTTATTTTCCAAATATTTGTGTGTTTTACTTGAAAATATCAATGGTTGAGTTAATGGAATAGTTTACTCTTTTGAAAGGGTCATCTTCATAAATGTTGTAAAAGAACCATATTTGGGGCTTTTGGATATTTTGATGTGTAGAAATCATAATATGTCATTAAATGATTAATTGCTTAAAATAATATTTTGTTCACTTTCTTTCACATTTGGAGTATTGTGGACGATTTTGGTTATGTTTAGTTGAAGTGTTCTTCTCCTTCTTCATTTATGAAGATTAGGGCTTGATGTATTTAAGATTTTGGGTTCTAAATGTTTGGGGAATGATTCTAAGTATTTGAGGATAAATACTTATGGTTGGAAACTTGTGGATCTAGGTTTTGGAAGACTTGGCCTAAAGGATCCGGGTTGCATCAAAGGAGTTTACGTTGGTAGAAATTCTAGATTTAGCTTAAATCTAGCGAGGTGACTTCTAGTTGATTTGTGAAAACTTTGTGCATGCCAAAAATGTTATTTTCCAAATATTTGTGTGTTTTACTTGAAAATATCAATGGTGGAGTTAATGGAATAGTTTAACTCTTTTGAAATGGTTATCTTCATAAATGTTGTAAAACAACCATATTTAGGGCTTTTGGATATTTTGATGTGTAGAAATCATAATATGTCATTAAAGGATTACTTTCTCAAAATCATATTTTGTTCACTTGCTTTCTTGTTTGGAGTATTGTGGACGATTTTGGTTATGTTTAGTTGAAGTGTTCTTCTCCTTCTTCGTTTATGAAGATTAAGGCTTGATGTATTTGAGATTTTGGGTTCTAAATGTTTGGGGAATGATTCTAAGTATTTGAGGATAAATACTTATGGTTGGAAACTTGTGGATCTAGGTTTTGGAAGACTTGGCCTAAATGATCCGGGTTGCATCAAAGGAGCTTACGTTGGGAGAAATTCTAGATTTAGCTTAAATCTAGCGAGGTGAGTTCAAGTTGATTTGTGAAAACTCTGTGCATGCCAAAATTGTTATTTTCCAAATATTTTTGTGTTTTACTTGAAAATATCAATGGTGGAGTTAATGGAATAGTTTAACTCTTTTGAAATGGTTATCTTTCATAAATGTTGTAAAACAACCATATTTGGGCTTTTGGATATTTTGATGTGTAGAAATCATAATATGTCATTAAAGGATTAATTGCTAAAAATCATATTTTGTTCACTTTCTTTCTCGTTTGGAGTATTGTGGACGATTTTGGTTATGTTTAGTTGAAGTGTTTTTCTCCTTCTTCATTTATGAAGATTAGGGCTTGATGTATTTGAGATTTTGGGTTCTAAATGTTTGGGGAATGATTTTAAGTATTTGAGGATAAATACTTATGGTTGGAAACTTGTGGATCTAGGTTTTGGAAGACTTGGCCTAAAGGATCTGGGTTGCATCAAAGGAGCTTACGTTGGTAGAAATTCTAGATTTAGCTTAAATCTAGCGAGGTGAGTTCAAGTTGATTTGTGAAAACTTTGTGCATGCCAAAAATTTTATTTTCCAAGTATTTGTGTGTTTTACTTGAAAATATCATTGGTGGAGTTAATGGAATTGTTTAACTCTTTTGAAATGGTTATCTTTCATAAATGTTGTAAAACAACCATATTTGGGGCTTTTGGATATTTTGATGTGTAGAAATCATAATATGTCATTAAAGGATTAATTGCTCAAAATCATATTTTGTTCACTTTCTTTCTCGTTTGGAGTATTGTGGACGATTTTGGTTATGTTTAGTTGAAGTGTTCTTCTCCGTCTTCATTTATGAAGATTAGGGCTTGATGTATTTTAGATTTTGGGTTCTAAATGTTTGGGGAATGATTCTATGTATTTGAAGATAAATACTATGGTTGGAAACTTGTGGATGTAGGTTTTGGAAGATTTGGCCTAAAGGATCCGGGTTGCATCAAAGAAGCTTACGTTGGGAGAAATTCTAGATTTAGCTTAAATCTAGCGGGGTGAGTTCAAGTTGATTTGTGAAAACTTTGTGCATGCCAAAAATGTTATTTTCCAAATATTTGTGTGTTTTACTTGAAAATATCAATGGTGGAGTTAATGGAATAGTTTAACTCTTTTGAAATGGTTATCTTCATAAATGTTGTAAAACAACCATATTTGGGGCTTTTGGATAATTTGATGTGTAGAAATCATAATATGTCATTAAAGGATTAATTGCTCAAAATCATATTTTGTTCACTTTCTTTCTCGTTTGGAGTATTGTGGACGATTTTGGTTATGTTTAGTTGAAGTGTTCTTCTCCTTCTTCATTTATGAAGATTAGGGCTTGATGTATTTGAGATTTTGGGTTCTAAATGTTTGGGGAATGATTCTAAGTATTTGAGGATAAATACGTGTAACGACCCGGATTTCCAAACATAGTTCAAATAGCATACATTGCATAACGTCGTTACATTAATAACAAAAGATACATAATAATTCACATACGGTCCCATAGTCTCAAAACTATACAATACAAAACATAAGCCTTTTCTAATCTTCGTCAGCTATCAACCGCGTCCTACACTTTATCCTTCCCTTTGCTAAGAAAAGATCCTCGACCTGGAATACATATTTTTGAAAACAAAATGAGGGTTAGACCTAGAGGTCTAGTGAGATAATCCATGTTATTTCGAAATCGTTATAAAACCAATTTATATAAAATCCTTTATATAAACACACATATATCACATTCAACTAAATACCAAATAAGACTCGTGCATCGTGTACCACTCATCCTTCATATCCTTCACATGGCCAAATTAGTTGGTAGCAAGCCAACTAATAAATTAACTTCACTGTACGACAATTACAGCCAACAACACTGTACGAATATTACAGCCAACACACCGGTCCTAAGCCCGGCCAGTCGTATTCTTGTATAATATAATTCTTAGGTAAATACAATATCTCAATATATTATATTTCAACATAAACACACATAATCACACCATCTATCACATTCCCAATCCACATATGTATGTATTCCAGTTTTCAGAAAACGTTTAAGTAAAACTCACCTTGAATGCTTAAAAATACGCTTCCAAGCCTTTCCCCGAGCTATCCGATCCTTTATCCAAATATCTCAGAATCTGAAACCATTTACATACAAATATCTCCTTACCAACTCAGGTATAAGACTTACTAGCAGGCTAAGGACTCTAGATAACTCAAACCCTCAAAAATAACCAAACAGCTAAACTATCCGGACAACACAAAACAATCCGGACAGCAGATCTTTCCGGACAGCATAACCTTTCCGGACGGCATAACCAATCCGGACGACACCCGGAAACCAAAGTAGCCCAGATACCATCTGATATCTTATATCATCCGGAAACTTAAAGAAAAGGGGTACTTACCGGGTAGATGAATCGTCCGGACACCAACAATCAAAACTACCGGACACTACCAACGAAACTACCCGGACACATTCAATCTATCCGGAAACCACTGTCGGTTTACCCCAATTTCACCCAGAAATCGACAGAAATCAATCCCAGACTAGATGTGACAATTCTAATCCGATAGATACTTCCTAATAGCAATTATACACATAAATTGTAAAGGAACATACCTTAGAAATCACTTCCCAGAAACCAATTGGAAGTCCTAGCCTTAATCTCCTTCTTTTTCTTCCTGTAAGTCCAGGATTTACTCTTACAATCAATATATCAATCTATGAAGCAGTAATTGAGAAGTAATATGATCAAGCCCAATTGTATTCAATGAAGAATAGAATTACAGATCTTAGAGAGAGAGTATCTCAAAGATTACAAAAGATGAATACAAATATATACGGGAAAAATCTGTTAGCAATGTAGTGCTAACCACTATATATATATACTGCAACGGAAATATTAAAGCTACAGTACAAATATGAATGACTAATAGGAACAATACACGTGTCCTAATTAGTTAACTAAACACTAAGGAAAGTATCTAGTTATAAGTTCTGAACATGTTGTTCAGAACTTCTGAACATAATTCTGATTAAGCTTCTCAGAACTTCTGACTCTTCTTCTCAGACTTCTGACTCTTCTTCTCAGACTTCTGTACTTGGTAAACTTTCAAAGTAATCCTGCTGAGCTTTTGTAGTCAGAACTCTGACCCTTCTTCTCAGAACATCTGAGCCTTCTTATCAGATTTCAACACTTAGTTTATTGACAAAACTCAGATCTAACAATCTCCCCCTTTTTGTCAAATAAACTTATACTTTGTATCACCAAGCTCTTTCAATGCAAGAACAATTTTCTGTAACAGCACATTTCTCTGAGTAAGTCTCTTGTCAATTCTATCAATAATTTTCTGAATAGTTTCAACTTGCTGAGTGATCACTTCTTGAGTCATGTTAGCTTACTTCACCTTCAGCACCTTTTTCTCCAAATTATGCTTGATGAATCTCAAAGTTCCAGAGCTATATTTTGCAGTCTCCTTTGCTCTGAAAAAGATCTTTTCACTCTTGTTTTTCAAAAATACTCCCAATTCTGGATGTCTGCACACACTTCCAGTTTTTAATACTTGCTTCTGATCATGATCTGTGATGGGTCTTGAAAGATAGACACCTGGCCTTTGTAAATACAGAGCTATTTGAAAATATGTATAACAATGCCATCTTAGGATGTAAAACATAGCTTCAATCACTACACTCCTTGCCTTCCTTTCATTCTTATCTTTGCTTGATTCTTTGAAGCACAACATACTGTGTAGTCTGTAGAAATCCATTACTGATAGCTTTTCAAAGTCTGCATCAGTAAAATAGTACACCTTTCCATCTTCTCTTAATACTTCAAAGGATAAGTATTCTTGCTTTCTGAACTGCTTGATCTTTAATTCTCTGATCCCAGTGATTAGAAAATCTGAATACACATCTTTCTTTGGTTTTCCAAGACATCTTGACTTCTCAGCCAACCAGATCTGAGTCTCTTTTGGTTTGTCATGATATACACTTAGAAAGTTTACTTCAATTGGATCAAAGAAGTTTGGCAGATCAAACTCCAGAAAATACCCATTCATATCAATAGACATCTCATCTTCTTTTGGTTCAGATTGTTCAGCTTGTTCAAAACTTGTTATTTGCACATTCTGAGGAATTATGTCCTGAATTTATTCATCTTCATCTGAAAGAATTTCATTCACCTCATATTCAGCAGGAAACACAAAGTCATTATGCAGCATCTTTTTGGGATTAACCTCTGATAGCAACCATTCACCACAGCTTCTGATCTTTCTTCTGAGACTTAATTTTCTTTTAACAGATTTCACACATCTCTTCTCCAGACTTTTTCTTTCAGATACAGAAAATGCTTCCATTCCATTTAGTAACCAACTCAAAGTTGCATCACTATATTTTACCAAATCTTTCAATCTGAATAGTTCAAGTCTTTCATGAACTGTGTATGCAAAACCTTCTGATTCCATTCCTTCATTTATAAACCCTTTCTCATGTATACCAATCCCTGGAATCATCGCTGGACAGCTTAAGTTGCATTTCTCCTTTCTTCCTTCAATAGCCAGTTGAAAATCATACAAGTACATGTTTCTGACATAAATTCCCAGAAGTCTTCTACATTCAATCTCTATCCAGGCTTCTTCAGTACTGGCAAAGAACTTAATAAGAAAGATCTGATCTTCAAGAGTTAATCTGTGGAAATCAAAACTTGATAAGAAAACCTTTACATTCTTTTCTTTCAATACTTCCAATTTTACATACTCCAGACCATCAAATTCTTCTGTTTGGAACATCAAAACTTTCTCAATCCTTTTCTGAATGTGCAGCCTTGAGTCAGGAATTCTAAATCTGTTTGAGGCTTCTGCATAAATCATCTGAGATCTTCCATCCATGAAACCATCAACATTATTTTCCAAAACTTCATATTCTCCTTCTTTGTGATAAAGATTCTCATATGTTTCTTCTGGGAAGATGTCGTCATGAAAATGTTTAGCAAGTGGTATATCACTTAATTCCAGAACAAAATCACACATAGGTTCCTCTAACATTGGTAGATTAATCTTAGGGATTTCAATTGGATTTCTGAATAGATATTCTGAAGGCATGAAGTATTCTTTGACTCTTTCATATTCTCCTATATCATCAGCAATATCATCAACATAGTTGAAATAAAAATCCTCTTGAAATTTTTGAGAATATCCAACTGAATTATCTTCTTCTCCCATCAGATCAATAGGTCTTACCATCTTTACAGCTTTTTGAATATTCTGAACATTAAGTGCTCTGACTATCTCACTGTGCATCCTTCTGATCAAAATCTCATTCAATCTCCTTTCTTCTGACTCGAAGTCTATCACACTATCTTTATCATATGGAACAATATCTGTACAAGTGTTCACAACCACTAAGCTTTCATCTACTTCCTCTGATCCCAAAACAGGTTCCTCAATTGTTTCAGTTTTATCAGAATTAACTTCCATCTCTGTGTCTAAATTCAATTCTTCTGTTTAATCAGAATCACCACCATCTATGCTTTCCACCTCCATTTCCTCTGTATCTGAACTGTCAATCTGAACTATCTGATTATCCACTGTCTTTACAATTTCTTATGTCTGAACTTCTGTGTTCTTTGTACTGACTAAATGCATATCTGCTATTTCAAAATCTTCTATGCCAATATCATCATCAGAACTCAACCTTTGCCTTTTCTCCCCCTTTTGATGATCATGAGGTTCATTATCATCAAACTTTCTTTTGTAGTTCTGACCAGAAATACCTTCAGGTTCAGCTTCTGCAAGTGGAACAAGATCAAGAGGCTTTGAAGTTGAAGCCATAGATACACTCAGTGCTTTAAATACATAATCTTGCATACTCTGCATTTGTTTCAACAGATCTTTTTGAAATTCAGACATTATATCCTTGATCTCCTTTTATGAGATTCCAAGGATATCTTCACATTATCTATCTTAGTTTCAACAGATATCAATTTTCCCTCCAACATTTCTTTCAATCCTTTCACCTCATTATTCAGCCCATCCACCTTTTCTTCCAATTTTTCAACTTTTTCCCCCATCTCCTTGTTTTGATTCTGAATCTTTTCAAATTCAGAAGAATCTAACCGTGAACCTGAACCAACAGATGGTCCAGTTTTCATGTGCCCAGAGGGCTCATGGCCTGTAGATAACACGAAGTCATCTTGTACAACAGATGCACGTTTGAATGAGGATTTTGAAATGTTCACCTCACCAGGACTTCCGTCCAATCCTTGACACCCAATATTAGGTATGTCTATGAATGTTGTGTCAGGAATACGAAATTCCTGATCTGTGCAAGTGTTAGAAGGAATTTCAGGCTCAATTTGAATAGGACTGTGATATTCAGACTCAATGTGTTGAAAAATAGGTTGGGATTTATCACCTCCCTCCAAATGAGTTTGGGATGGTTCCCCTGAATTGTGTGAAACAGTAGCATGTTGAAATGCTTCTGAGTGGGTATGGATGGGTTGTTCAAGATCCACCACTAGGTCCATGGTGTTTGTTTCAATATTGGACACCAAGAAATGTGAACCAATAGCAGTTGTGGTTACCTGGTTAAGATTAGCTAGTTCAGAGGCATCTCTTTCTGTTTGAACCTCTGTTGACAATCTCTCATCCTCACCACCCTCATTCTGTTTTTCCTCGCTTATTCTAACCAAGCTCTCAGAATTTTGCCCCTCATTTCTCTCAGAATGTTCACCCATTTGAACATCCTCCCCCTCTCTAACTGGACTAGACCCCTCACCTCTCTTCTCAGGTTGGTCCTCATGGGTAGGGATTTTAGGTATTTCAATTCCCATAGAGGTGCAATATGCTTTTAAAATCTCACTCTCCCTTGGTATATAATTCCTAAGTGATTTTGACAATAGTTTATGATTAGGATAATTCTCAAGTTTAGTAACTGAAGACATCTTACCCAAATAAAAAGTAGGACCATGTTGTTCATTTGATCTTCTTGAAATGGTTCTGTTTTCTTGCATTGCATATCATATCACAATTTGCCAATACCTTATGTAAGGTATGTATGCCAGAGGAGTATCCTTTGTCTTCTTTTGAATAGCTTTGTGATTTTTCTCAAAAGTGTTCTTCATGTCTTCCCAAAGTATAGCAGTGTAATCATAATGCCTATTCTTCACTAAACCCTGAAAGATCTGAAGAATCTGTTTTGAACCTTGATCTGCTAAGCTATTTTTCCCTGACAAACACTTATTCACCACATGAAAGAAACATGCCCAAATAGGTGGCAATTTGTTCCTTCTGAACAAACTAAGGGTCCTTAGTCCTTCATTATATCCTAACTTCATAAATTCTGCAATTAGTTCCTCTGTTAAAGGTGAGTCTTCAAAGTCTGACCTTCTTTGTACATCATCTTTCTCTGGAAGATTTAACATTTCTCTTAGTGCAGAGATTGATAAAGCAAATGTTACTCCACCAATTTCAGATACAAACTTGTTGTCTTCTAACCTAAGATGTCTCCACCATTGTTGAATATACTGAATAGGAACTGTTTTGCTTCTTGTAAACCATTTCCTGTAAGGATGATACTTGAATAATTCCATGATGATTCTATGTTCAGGCTTAAATATACTATCCTCAAATAGTAAAACACAGTTATTTTCTGACAATTTTAACCGTTCACCTTCAGGCACAACCCTTTCCACTAAAATTGGTCTATTCGACATAATCGACCTTGCAGCACTCTGTTCATGTTCAACATTTATGTTTACCTCATCTGCATTTCCTTCTGATTCAGCCATTTGTTCATCTTCTTCATTTATCTCATCATTTCAATAGCTTCTTCCTCAACAGCTCTATTTTGCACTTCATCATTATCGGAATCGGATGAATCCATCAAAGACTTAGTAGAATGCAGAGATATTTGACCACTTCTTCGAAATCCAGACATGATTTAAGAAGAAAACAAACTCAAAGAACTATTGATTGATTCGTATCTCACTTTTCACTCTGACATTTGAAAGAATTTGAAATAGGGATTTTAAGACCTATTTAAAATCCGCGAAGTTGAAACGTTTGACGGAAAAGCGAGGTCAAAGTTATAACGGAGTCAACACGTTTGAAATGCCACAGAAGATTTAAATGAAATACGTGGCATAATCAACCAAATATGAAGCTGACACGTGTTATTTGATAGAATATTGACACAAGTCAAAAATCTGAATAACACGCTCAGAAGATTGTCTTTCCTTTATCAGAGATCTGAGTATTCTACTCAGAGTTCTGAGTCCATGATTCAGAAGAATTTGCCTTGTAACCAAGATTTATTTAAAAACAACTTCTGACAAATGTAAAAACTTTAATTAATCAGAAGAGGTTTGAACAGATAGAAAAACAATGTATCATCAGAATACTGTTCACAAAATGATGATTTAAAGAAAATCATTTAAAATCTTATATCTGAATATGAAAACATTTGAAATTCAGATATAGTTTGAACAAGAAGAAAAAAAATTTATCATTAAAAGCTTGTTCTTCTTAGAATGATCAGAAATAAGAAATGAACACAAACCTTTTTAGCATCATGATATGATTTCCAGAAGATTTTGATGCTCCCCCTTGACTTTAGCATGTACTTGACCATATATGATACATAAAGATGAGGTAGAAAAAAATAGAAAAAAAAATAATCCACAGGATTGAAGTATTTGTATTTCTCAGAAATAAATTTTTGAAAGATAGATTTCTAAAGTATTGACTCAGAATCTCTGACCTTAAGACTCAGAAGTTCTGAACTCAAGACTCAGAAGTTCTGAACTCAAGACTCAGAAGTTCTGAACTTAAGAGTCAGAAGTTCTGAACTTAAGACTCAGAAGTTCTGAACTTAAGAATCAGAGTTCTGGGTACACTACTAAGACAATTTTACTTGGAAAAATTTAACATTTTATTTTTAAGAAACACAAATATTTTCAATTAGTCAGATTAAGCATTCCTATTTTACATATGAGAAAAGAAAACCTTTTGTGATCAAGAGGCTTTGTGAACAAGTCAGCAAATTGATACTTTGTATGCACAAAGTGCATCTCTATAGTTCCTTTTTCCACATAGTCCTTTATAAAATGATACCTCACATCTATGTGTTTAGTCTTTGAATGTTGAACATGATTCTGAGTAATGGCAATTGCACTTTCTGAATCACAATAGATGGGAACTTTGTTGAGCTGATATCCATAATCCATGAGTTGTGTTCTCATCCACAAAGTTTGAGAGCATGCAGCAGCAGCAGCAATTCTGTTTCTTTGATGCCCAACTCTTACAATCAATATATCAATCTATGAAGCAGTAATTGAGAAGTAATATGATCAAGCCCAATTGTATTCAATGAAGAACAGAATTACAGATCTTAGAGAGAGAGTATCTCAAAGTTTGAAGTGGACACACAATTCTGTTTCTTTGATGCCCAACTCACTATTTTATCCCCCAAAAAATGACAAGCACCAGAAGTACTTTTTCTGTCCAACCTACTTCCTGCATGATCAGCATCAGTGAAAGCAGTCAATTTGAAGTCAGTTTCTTTTGGATACCATAAACCTAGATCAGGTGATCCTTTGAGATATCTTAAAATCCTTTTGACAGCTAACATATGTGATTCTTTTGGGTTAGATTGAAATCTAGCACAGAAACAGGTAGAAAACATTATATCTGGCCTACTTGCACTCAGATAAAGTAAAGTTCCAATCATGCCTCGTTTGTTATCTACTGAAACTCCTTTGAGATCAGCATCTAACTTTATGTTTGTTGCCATAGGAGTTCTCATAGAAGCACAATCAGACATTTTGAACTTTTTTCAGAATATCTCTAACATATTTTCCTTGATTTATAAAAATACCATTTGGTAATTGTTTGACTTGAAGACCAAGGAAAAAATTCAGCTCACCCATCATGCTCATTTCAAATTCAGATGACATGATTTTAGAAAAATTATCACATAATTCTGGACTGGTAGAACCAAATATTATGTCATCAACATAAATCTGAATAAGAATTAAATCATCACCCTGTTTCTTTAAAAACAAAGTTGTGTCAATCTTACCTTTCTTGAACCCTGAAACTAACAAATGTTGAGTAAGAGTGTCATACCAGGCTCGTGGTGCTTGTTTTAGACCATATAAAGCTTTGTCTAAAATATAAACATGATCAGGAAATTCTGGATCAACAAAACCTTCAGGTTGATGAACATACACCTCTTCATTAAGTTTGCCATTTAGAAAGGCTGATTTGACATCCATTTGATACACCTTGAAGTTCTTGTGTGCAGCATAGGCCAAAAATATTCTGATTGCCTCTATTCTTGCCACTGGTGCAAATGTTTCATCATAATCAATTCCTTCTTGTTGACAGTATCCCTTAGAAACCAATCTTGCCTTGTTTCTGATAACAACACCTGACTCATCCTTTTTGTTTCTGAACACCAATTTAGTTCCAATGATAGATTTACCTTCAGGCTTTGGAATGAGTCTCCAAACTTTGTTTCTTTCAAATTGGAACAATTCCTCTTGCATTGCTGAAATCCAATCTGGATCCTCTAGGGCTTCATTAGCTTTCTTAGGTTCAATCACACTTAAGAAACCAGCAAACATTGCTTCATTTGTTGTAGCTGATCTGGTTTTTACTCCTGCTGATGGATCATCTATTACTTGATGAATAGGATGATTTTTAGTCCATTTATTTGCACTTGGAAGAACATCAATCTCTGAAAAATTGTTGTTTATATCATTCTCATCAATGATTGCTTGTAATTCTGAGCTGTCCCCTTGTTCTGAGATATGAGTAGGAGTTGTATCCAAGTTTGGATTCTGAGCAGTAAAGTCAGATTTCTGAGTAACTTGTTCAGAGTTCTGAATACAAGGTTCAGAATTCTAAGTACATGGTTCAGAATTTTCACCACTTGTATTTATCAAATTTGGACATTCCTCAGATGGACCTTTATCAGAAATTACATTTGATTGAACTATTTCTGGAGTTCTATTCTTCATCTCTTTTACCATCTTTGGGTTTTCATATTCTGCATAAGAATCAGAAATTAGTTCTAGAAAAGCATCCTTAAACAATAAATTGAGTTCTGAACAAATAGGATTAGAATTTGTATCAGAAGTCATCTTTGTCTTGTTTTTCATGAGTTCTGAACTGTCTTGTTCAGAAGTCTTCATTCTGGCTTCATCGAATGTTACATTAATGCTTTCCATCATCCTCTTGGTTCTTCTATTGTAGATTCTGAATGCTTTGGAAGTTAATGAATAACCAACAAAGTATCCTTCATCTGCCTTTTTATCAAATTTGGCAAGATTTTCTCTGTCTTTAAGAACATAGCATCTGCAACCAAAAACATGAAGAAATTTGATTAAAGGTTTTCTTTTATTTATCAGTTCATAAGCAGTCTTATTTAATCTTTTATTGATTAAAGTTCTGTTCTGTGTAAAGCAAGCAGTTGCAATTGCTTCAGCCCATAAGAAAGTTGGAAGATTTGAATAAGACAACATGGTTCTTGCAGGTTCCACTAGAGTTCTGTTTTTCCTTTCAACAACACCATTTTGTTGAGGAGTTCTGACAGCAGAGAAATTGTGAGAAATCCCAGAACTTTCTAAAAAATTCTGAAGAGTCTCATTTCTGAACTCTGTTCCATTATCACTTCTGATTTTCTGAACTGGAAGTTGTAAGAAAACTTGAATCCTTTTGATAAAGTTTATCAATGTAGTAGCAGCTTCTGACTTAGCTCTTAAGAACTCTACCCATGTGTATCTGGAATATTCATCAACAATTACAAGCATATATTTCTTTCCTCCCATAGACTGAACTGAAATAGGACCACAAAGATCAGTATGAATCATTTCTAATGGTGCTTTGCAAGATGAGTCCATTTTTAATTTGTGAGAACTCTTTTTCATCTTGCCCATTTCACAAGCTGAGCATAATGATTCTTTTTCAAATTTGATCTTTGGTAAACCTTTAACCAGATGTTTTGCAACAAGATTATTAAGATCTTTGAAGTTTAAATGAGAACATCTTCTGTGCCACAGCCAGCATTCATTTGCAGTTGAGTTTGATAAAAGACAAACAGGATTTAATGTTTGTAATTTTGAAAAGTTAACCACAAATAAATCCATGTGTCTTTTGGCCCAGAAGACTTTAAGATCATTCTCAGTTAAAATCATGCAACCTGTTATTTGGAATTTGATTTGACAAAGACTGTCTAAAAATTGACTTATGCTGAAAAGATTATGTTGTAATCCTTCAACATAGAAAACTTTTTGAATTGTCAGATCTCCTTTTGTTAAATCTCCATAACCTTTAACTTGACCTTTGCTGTTATTTCCAAAGTTTACTGCTCCTCCAGCCTTTTCTGTGAAATTTGATAGAAAATACTTCTGACCTGTCATGTGTCTTGAAGCTCCTGAATCTAAAAACCACACATGACAGCCCTGCAAAAACAATCAGTTAGTTTTAGGTACCCATTTTGGAATGGGTCCTTCTTTGTTAGCTTTGTCATCTGATTTAACAAAAGTACCTTTTACTTTCCATTCAAAATCTTTCTTTAAACACCATTTGCCTTGAACTTTTATGAAGTCAGAACATTTTCTGTTCACAAATTTGTTCAATTTCTTCTTGAAAGTTGTAAATTTGGATGTTGCAGTATTTTCAACTTTCTTTTCTTTCATATTAAGCTCTTTCTCATTCTTTCTTTTGATTTTAATTTGAGGATTCACTTCTTTTATCTTTTCTTTTCTCTGAGTTTGAGGAACAGAAACATTCTTCTTTTCTGTATTCTGAATATCTTTTCTTATGAACGAAACAGATGTTATTGTGATTGGACATTTCTGAGAATATTGAAAAGAATCACTTTCACATTGAACACAAGTTAGATTTTTCTTTGCAAGTAACAACAAATCTGTACCATAAGTCCTTTCATTTTTATTTCTATTTTTCAAAGTACATGTACATTTATTACAGAAACTATGAGCTTTTGGTACAGAATCAGAGTTCAATTCAGTCTTCTCAGGAACTCTTTTCAGATCATCTTTCCTTTTGCTTTCCTCTTTTTCTGAAAAATTCAACTTATTTTTGTTAGAAAATGAATTAGATGATTCACCTTTTTCATATGTACTTGATTCATTAAAGAATTTATCATTTTCTTTTAGAGCATTAATCTTGAACAGATCATATTCAACTTTCAGTTTCTCAAGCTCTGTTATTTTCTGAATAAAAACATTCTTTTCTTTTAAAGCATTTTTAAGATCAAAATCCAAATCACACAAGTCATTTTCAAGTTCATCATAATCTTTCCTTAGGTCCTCAAGTTCTTGACTTACAAGATTAAATCTCTTTTCAAGTTCTAGAAATTCTTCTGACTTTGAATCAGAATTCTGATTAATAGACTCAGATTTCTGACCCTCAGAATCAGAAAATTGATAAGAACAGTCAGAATTCTGATTAGAAGATTCAGATTTTTGACTAATTGTTTCAGAAACCTTACTAGTATCAAATATACTTTCTATGTCAGAATATGAAAAACTTTGTTGTTTATTTTTGTAACTGACATTTAGAGAGTCATATTTGAATTTAGTGTCATTGTATTTTGGATTCTCTTCTTTTGGTTTAGAAATTTATTTCTTAACTTTATCTTCTGAAACATTTGACTTTTCTGTTTTTGATTCAGAAACTGTTTCCTTTGTCTTTTTAGAACTTGATTTCTGTAAATTATCAGAACTTGTGATAGAACTTGCAGGTCTTATAAAAACTTCAACAACTTCTGGAATTTTTGGTTTAGGAACATGAAGCTTATCAAAATCATACAAGTTTATTGGAGCTCTTTTTAAAACAACATTTTCTTCCAATCCCAATCCCTTCTTTGGATTATAAAATCTTGTATCTTTTAGATTGCTTGTTAGAAGATTTAATGTTTGCTGAGTCTGACCTCTTTTCAAGTTAAGATCTTCTAATTCTTTGATTTTGATGTACAAATTCTTTCTTTCCTCAAATAGCATATCAAACTTTATTTGTAAATCACCCTTTTCATCCTTGACTTTTGAAAGTTCAATTTTTAATTCAGAAATATTTTTCACCAATTCAGAATTTTCAGTTTTAACTTTCTGTTTCTCAACCTCAGATTCCTCATACTGTTCTCTTATTACCTCTTTTTCAATTCTGAATTTGTTAACTAAATTTCTTTCTCCTTTTATTTGTTTTCTTAGTTTAACAAATTCAGTTTTCATTTCACCAATCTGTGTCATTAAGTCTATTTCAAGTGCAGAATGTACCTCAGCGGATGACTCAGAATCAGCATCTTCAAAGTCAGAATCATCCTCATTCTTCATCTTTGCCATATAACTCTACATCTGTGAAAAGTGAATGCAGTCATCTTCATCTGAAGTGTAGTACAACCAATTTTCTTGTTCAGCTAACATTGCCACTTCATCATCTCTTTTCTTTGCTAGCTGAGCCTTTTTGGTGTAGTACTCATAATCCTTCACAATTTTTACTTTGCAATCTTTTGCATAGTGACCAGACTTTCCACACTTGAAGCACAGATTCTTTTCTTTTCTTTCTTCATTTTCTTCTCTATTTTCTTCCCTTCTTTCTTCCTTCTTTTCATACTTACTCTCTCCTCTCTCTTCTCTTTTCTTGAAATCTGAATTTCCCTGCTCTTTCCTGTACTTGCCCTGAAATTTTCCTTTTCCATACCTCTTGTTGAAAGTGTTAGTCAACAAGGCCAACTTTTCAGCAATCATTTTGATATCTTCATCTTCTTCTGATCCCTCTTCCTTATCAGACTCCTCCAGATTTGGTATCTCAGATAGATACGCAGTCTTCTTGGGTGTTTTAACAATTTTGGACTTTGACAGGAAAGCTAACTGTTCTGCAACATTCTTCTTTTCTTCAACCACAATTTTAACAGAGTCCTCATGCTGATTTAGTACACAAAATAGATCATTGAGATCTTCTTCACACATATCCTTATTCATTTGTAGACTTATAGCAAATGATGACCATTCAGAGTTTAGACTGTTCAGAAATTTGTAGTTTATTTCTGACTTTGTCTTTTTCAACCCATTTCTTCTCAAATCATTCAGTATAGTACATAATTTAATATATGTTTGAGTCAAGCTTTCAGATTCTTTAGCCTTGAACCTTTCATAAGCATTTATGCTTTGATTTAACTTTGCTTGTATCGATCTGACAGTTCCTAACATCTGTCTTTCCAGTTCATCCCACATTTCCTTGGCGGATGATCCACTGTCAATTCGGTTTAGAACTTCATTCGGAACGGCCAATGTCATCAATGTGATTGCTCTTTTGTCTATAGCATGCCTATTTTTCTGTTCTGCTGTGTATTGAGAATAATTCTTCTTCACCCTTGTTGCCGGAATTTCTGGAGTTGTCTCTGTTTCAGGGGTTGCAGCCACATCGATATAGACTTCGATAGGACCTTCTCGGATTGAAACCATTAGATTTTCATCTATGTTATCCAGGAATTGGATCATTCGAATTTTCCATTGCTGGTACTCTTCAGGTATTAGAACAGGTGGCTTTGTTTCAGATCCCATAGCGAGATATTCTTTAGAAGACATGATTGTAAGAATTTTCAACAGAAAGACAAATTTGAATTTCTTGATCGAAAGATAACAATTAATTCAAGAATTGATAAGAATTCAAGAATTGTAAGCAGCAGCGGAATCGATTTTTGAACGAATCAAGAAATCTTCAAGAAAATTGATCAATTAACCTTCGCGATCACGATCTTGAACAATTTTGTTTGTTGATTGGCTCTGATACCAATTGTAAGTCCAGGATTTACTCTTACAATCAATATATCAATCTATGAAGCAGTAATTGAGAAGTAATATGATCAAGCCCAATTGTATTCAATGAAGAACAGAATTACAGATCTTAGAGAGAGAGTATCTCAAAGATTACAAAAGATGAATACAAATATATACGGGAAAAATCTGTTAGCAATGTAGTGCTAACCACTATATATATATATATACTGCAACGGAAATATTAAAGCTATAGTACAAATATGGATGACTAATAGGAACAATACATGTGTCCTAATTAGTTAACTAAACACTAAGGAAAGTATCTAGTTATAAGTTCTGAACATGTTGTTCAGAACTTCTGAACATAATTCTGATTAAGCTTCTCAGAACTTCTGACTCTTCTTCTCAGACTTCTGACTCTTCTTCTCAGACTTCTGTACTTGGTAAACTTTCAAAGTAATCCTGTTGAGCTTTTGAAGTCAGAACTCTGACCCTTCTTCTCAGAACATCTGAGCCTTCTTATCAGATTTCAACACTTAGTTTATTGACAAAACTCAGATCTAACACTTCCTTTGTCTCCAAAACACACACACACACCTTAATTGGATATTTCTGAGTTGTGTAATATCTGAAGTCTAAAAGGGATAATATCAAACCCATATTTTCATTCTTGACCTTAGCCTATTCAACAATGACCCAAACACCCTTAACTTATAATTTAACCCAAACTTACCCTAAAATCCAACTTTAAAGTTAACTTTATTTAACGAAAAGGGATTTTTAACTAACGAACTTACCCGGGGTATTACAATACGTATGGTTGGAAACTTGTGGATCTAGGTTTTGGAAGACTTGACCTAAAGGATCCGGGTTGCATCAAAGGAGCTTACGTTGGTAAAAATTCTAGATTTAACTTAAATCTAGCGAAGAGAGTTCAAGTTGATTTGTGAAAACTTTGTGCATGCCAAAAATGTTATTTTCCAAATATTTGTGTGTTTTACTTGAAAGTATCAATGGTGGAGTTAATGGAATAGTTTACCCCTTTTGAAATGGTTATCTTTCATAAATGTTGTAAAACAACCATATTTGGGGCTTTTGGATATTTTGATGTGTAGAAATCATAATATGTCATTAAAGGATTAATTGCTCAAAATCATATGTTGTTCACTTTCTCTCTCGTTTGGAGTATTGTGGACGATTTTGGTTATGTTTAGTTAAACTGTTCTTCTCCTTCTTCATTTATGAAGATTAAGGCTTGATGTATTTGAGATTTTGGGTTCTAAATGTTTGGGGAATGATTCTAAGTATTTGAGGATAAATACTTATGGTTGGAAACTTGTGGATCTAGGTTTTGGAAGATTTGGCCTAAAGGATCCGGGTTGCATCAAAGGAGCTTACGTTGGGAGAAATTCTAGATTTAGCTTAAATCTAGCGAGGTGAGTTCAAGTTGATTTGTGAAAACTTTGTGCATGCCAAAAATGTTATTTTCCAAATATTTGTGTGTTTTACTTGAAAATATCAATGGTTGAGTTAATGGAATAGTTTAACTCTTTTGAAAGGGTCATCTTCATAAATGTTGTAAAACAACCATATTTGGGGATTTTGGATATTTTGATGTGTAGAAATCATAATATGTCATTAAAGGATTAATTGCTTAAAATCATATTTTGTTCACTTTCTTTCTCGTTTGGAGTATTGTGGACGATTTTGGTTATGTTTAGTTGAAGTGTTCTTCTCCTTCATTTATGAAGATTAGGGCTTGATGTATTTAAGATTTTGGGTTCTAAATGTTTGGGGAATGATTCTAAGTATTTGAGGATAAATACTTATGGTTGGAAACTTGTGGATCTAGGTTTTGGAAGACTTGGCCTAAAGGATCCAGGTTGCATCAAAGGAGCTTACGTTGGTAGAAATTCTAGATTTAGCTTAAATCTAGCGAGGTGACTTCAAGTTGATTTGTGAAAACTTTGTGCATGCCAAAAATGTTATTTTCCAAATATTTGTGTGTTTTACTTGAAAATATCAATGGTGGAGTTAATGGAATAGTTTAACTCTTTTGAAATGGTTATCTTCATAAATATTGTAAAACAACCATATTTGGGGCTTTTGGATATTTTGATGTGTAGAAATCATAATATATCATTAAAGGATTAATTTCTCAAAATCATATTTTGTTCACTTTCTTTCTTGTTTGGAGTATTGTGGACGATTTTGGTTATGTTTAGTTGAAGTGTTCTTCTCCTTCTTCGTTTATGAAGATTAAGGCTTGATGTATTTGAGATTTTGGGTTCTAAATGTTTGGGGAATGATTCTAAGTTTTTGAGGATAAATACTTATGGTTGGAAACTTGTGGATCTAGGTTTTGGAAGACTTGGCCTAAAGGCTCCGGGTTGCATCAAAGGAGCTTACGTTGGTAGAAATTCTAGATTTAGTTTAAATCTAGCGAGGTGAGTTCAAGTTGATTTGTGAAAACTTTGTGCATGCCAAAAATGTTATTTTCCAAATATTTGTGTGTTTTACTTGAAAATATCAATGGTGGAGTTAATGGAATAGTTTAACTCTTTTGAAATGGTTATCTTTCATAAATGTTGTAAAACAACCATATTTGGGGCTTTTGGATATTTTGATGTGTAGAAATCATAATATGTCATTAAAGGATTAATTGCTCAAAATCATATTTTGTTCACTTTCTTTCTCGTTTGGAGTATTGTGGACGATTTTGGTTATGTTTAGTTGAAGTGTTCTTCTCCTTCTTCGTTTATGAAGATTAAAGCTTGATGTATTTGAGATTTTGGGTTCTAAATGTTTGGGGAATGATTCTAAGTTTTTGAGGATAAATATTTATGGTTGGAAACTTGTGGATCTAGGTTTTGGAAGACTTGGCCTAAAGGATCCAGGTTGCATCAAAGGAGCTTACGTTGGTAGAAATTCTAGATTTAGCTTAAATCTAGCGAGGTGACTTCAAGTTGATTTGTGAAAACTTTGTGCATGCCAAAAATGTTATTTTCCAAATATTTGTGTGTTTTACTTGAAAATATCAATGGTGGAGTTAATGGAATAGTTTAACTCTTTTGAAATGGTTATCTTCATAAATGTTGTAAAACAACCATATTTGGGGCTTTTGGATATTTTGATGTGTAGAAATCATAATATATCATTAAAGGATTAATTTCTCAAAATCATATTTTGTTCACTTTCTTTCTTGTTTGGAGTATTGTGGACGATTTTGGTTATGTTTAGTTGAAGTGTTCTTCTCCTTCTTCGTTTATGAAGATTAAGGCTTGATGTATTTGAGATTTTGGGTTCTAAATGTTTGGGGAATGATTCTAAGTTTTTGAGGATAAATATTTATGGTTGGAAACTTGTGGATCTAGGTTTTGGAAGACTTGGCCTAAAGGCTCCGGGTTGCATCAAAGGAGCTTACGTTGGTAGAAATTCTAGATTTAGTTTAAATCTAGCGAGGTGAGTTCAAGTTGATTTGTGAAAACTTTGTGCATGCCAAAAATGTTATTTTCCAAATATTTGTGTGTTTTACTTGAAAATATCAATGGTGGAGTTAATGGAATAGTTTAACTCTTTTGAAATGGTTATCTTTCATAAATGTTGTAAAACAACCATATTTGGGGCTTTTGGATATTTTGATGTGTAGAAATCATAATATGTCATTAAAGGATTAATTGCTCAAAATCATATTTTGTTCACTTTCTTTCTCGTTTGGAGTATTGTGGACGATTTTGGTTATGTTTAGTTGAAGTGTTCTTCTCCTTCTTCGTTTATGAAGATTAAAGCTTGATGTATTTGAGATTTTGGGTTCTAAATGTTTGGGGAATGATTCTAAGTTTTTGAGGATAAATATTTATGGTTGGAAACTTGTGGATCTAGGTTTTGGAAGACTTGGCCTAAAGGATCCAGGTTGCATCAAATGAGCTTACGTTGGTAGAAATTCTAGATTTAGCTTAAATCTAGCGAGGTGACTTCAAGTTGATTTGTGAAAACTTTGTGCATGCCAAAAATGTTATTTTCCAAATATTTGTGTGTTTTACTTGAAAATATCAATGGTGGAGTTAATGGAATAGTTTACCTCTTTTGAAATGGTTATCTTCATAAATGTTGTAAAACAACCATATTTGGGGCTTTTGGATATTTTGATGTGTAGAAATCATAATATGTCATTAAAGGATTAATTGCTCAAAATCATATTTTGTTCACTTTCTTTCTCGTTTGGAGTATTGTGGACGATTTTGGTTATGTTTAGTTGAAGTGTTCTTCTCCTTCTTCGTTTATGAAGATTAAGGCTTGATGTATTTGAGATTTTGGGTTCTAAATGTTTGGGGAATGATTCTAAGTATTTGAGGATAAATACTTATGGTTGGAAACTTGTGGATCTAGGTTTCGGAAGACTTGGCCTAAATGATCCGGGTTGCATCAAAGGAGCTTACGTTGGGAGAAATTCTAGATTTAGCTTAAATCTAGAGAGGTGAGTTCAAGTTGATTTGTGAAAACTTTGTGCATGCCAAAAATGTTATTTTCCAAATATTTGTGTGTTTTTCTTGAAACTATCAATGGTGGAGTTTATGAAATAGTTTAACTCTTTTGAAATGGTTATCTTCATAAATGTTGTAAAACAACCATATTTGGGGCTTTTGGATATTTTGATGTGTAGAAATCATAATATGTCATTAAAGGATTAATTGCTCAAAATCATATTTTGTTCACTTTCTTTCTCGTTTGGAGTATTGTGGACGATTTTGGTTATGTTTAGTTGAAATGTTCTTCTCCTTCTTCATTTATGAAGATTAGGGCTTGATGTATTTGAGATTTTGGGTTCTAAATGTTTGGGGAATGATTCTAAGTATTTGAGGATAAATACGTGAAACGACCCGGATTTCCAAACATAGTTCAAATAGCATACATTGCATAACGTCGTTACATTCATAACAAAAGATACATAATAATTCACATACGGTCCCATAGTCTCAAAACTATACAATACAAAACATAAGCCTTTCCTAATCTTCGTCAGCTATAAACCGCGTCCTACACTTTATCCTTCCCTTTGATAAGAAAAGATCCTCGACCTAGAATACATATTTTTTAAAACAAAATGAGGGTTAGACCTAGAGGTCTAGTGAGATAATCCATGTTATTTCGAAATCGTTATAAAACCAATTTATATAAAATCCTTTATATAAACACACATATATCACATTCAACTAAATACCAAATAAGACTCGTGTATCGTGTACCACTCATCCTTCATATCCTTCACATGGCCAAATTAGTTGGTAGGAAGCCAACTAATAAATTAACTTCACTGTACGACAATTACAGCCAACAACATTGTACGAATATTACAGCCAACACACCGGTCCTAAGCCCGACCAGTCGTATTCTTGTTTAATATAATTCTTAGGTAAATACAATATCTCAATATATTATATTTCAACATAAACACACATAATCACACCATCTATCACATTCCCAATCCACATATGTATGTATTCCAGTTTTCAGAAAACGTTTAAGTAAAACTCACCTTGAATGCTTAAAAATACGCTTCCAAGCCTTTCCCCGAGCTATCCGATCCTTTATCCAAAATTCTCAGAATCTGAAACCATTTACATACAAATATCTTCTTACCAACTCAGGTATAAGACTTACTAGCAGGCTAAGGACTCTAGATAACTCAAACCCTCAAAAATAACCAAACAGCTAAACTATCCGGACAACACAAAACAATCCGGATAGCAGATCTTTCCGGACAGCATAACCTTTCCGGACGGCATAACCAATCCGGACGACACCCGGAAACCAAAGTAGCCCGGATACCATCCGATATCTTATATCATCCGGAAACTTAAAGAAAAGGGGTACTTACCGGGTAGATGAATCGTCCGGACACCAGCAATCAAAACTACCGGACACTACCAACGAAACTACCCGGACACATTCAATCTATCCGGAAACCACTGTCGGTTTACCACAATTTCACCCAGAAATCGACAGAAATCAATCCCAGACCAGATGTGATAATTCTAATCCGATAGATACTTCCTAATAGCAATTATACACATAAATTGTAAAGGAACATACCTTAGAAATCACTTCCAAGCAACCAATTTGAAGTCCTAGCCTTAATCTCCTTCTTTTTCTTCCTTTGTCTCCAAAACACACACACACACACCTTAATTGGATATTTCTGAGTTGTGTAATATCTGAAGTCTAAAAGGGATAATATCAAACCCATATTTTCATTCTTGACCTTAGCCTATTCAACAATGACCCAAACACCCTTAACTTATAATTTAACCCAATCTTACCCTAAAATCCAACTTTAAAGTTAACTTTATTTAACGAAAAGGGATTTTTAACTAACGAACTTACCCGGGGTATTACAATACGTATGGTTGGAAACTTGGGGATCTAGGTTTTGGAAGACTTGGCCTAAAGGACCCGAGTTGCATCAAAGGAGCTTACGTTTGTAGAAATTCTAGATTTAATTTAAATCTAGCGAGGTGAGTTCAAGTTGATTTGTGAAAACTTTGTGCATGCCAAAAATGTTATTTTCCAAATATTTGTGTGGTTTACTTGAAAGTATCAATGGTGGAGTTAATGGAATAGTTTACCTCTTTTGAAATGGTTATCTTTCATAAATATTGTAAAACAACAATATTTGGGCCTTTTGGATATTTTGATGTGTAGAAATCATAATATGTTATTAAAGGATTAATTGCTCAAAATCATATTTTGTTCACTTTCTTTCTCGTTTGGAGTATTGTGGACGATTTTGGTTATGTTTACTTAAACTGTTCTTCTCCTTCTTCATTTATGAAGATTAAGGCTTGATGTATTTGAGATTTTGAGTTCTAAATGTTTGGGGAATGATTCTAAGTATTTGAGGATAAATACTTATGGTTGGAAACTTGTGGATCTAGGTTTTGGAAGATTTGGCCTAAAGGATCCGGGTTGCATCAAAGGAGCTTACGTTGGGAGAAATTCTAGATTTAGCTTAAATCTAGCGAGGTGACTTCAAGTTGATTTGTGAAAACTTTGTGCATGCCAAAAATGTTATTTTCCAAATATTTGTGTGTTTTACTTGAAAATATCAATGGTTGAGTTAATGGAATAGTTTAACTCTTTTGAAAGGGTTATCTTCATAAATGTTGTAAAACAACCATATTTGGGGCTTTTGGATATTTTGATGTGTAGAAATCATAATATGAAATTAAAGGATTAATTGCTGAAAATCATATTTTGTTCACTTTCTTTCTCGTTTGGAGTATTGTGGACGATTTTGGTTATGTTTAGTTGAAGTGTTTTTCTCCTTCTTCATTTATGAAGATTAGGGCTTGATGTATTTGAGATTTTGGGTTCTAAATGTTTAGGGAATGATTTTAAGTATTTGAGGATAAATACTTATGGTTGGAAACTTGCGGATCTAGGTTTTGGAAGACTTGGCCTAAAGGATCCGGGTTGCATCAAAGGAGCTTACGTTGGTAGAAATTCTAGATTTAGCTTAAATCTAGCGAGGTGAGTTCAAGTTGATTTGTGAAAACTTTGTGCATGCCAAAAATGTTATTTTCCAAATATTTGTGTGTTTTACTTGAAAATATCAATGGTGGAGTTAATGGAATAGTTTAACTCTTTTGAAATGGTTATCTTTCATAAATGTTGTAAAACAACCATATTTGGGGCTTTTGGATATTTTGATGTGTAGAAATCATAATATGTCATTAAAGGATTAATTGCTCAAAATCATATTTTGTTCACTTTCTTTCTCGTTTGGAGTATTGTGGACGATTTTGGTTATGTTTAGTTGAAGTGTTCTTCTCCTTCTTCATTTATGAAGATTAGGGCTTGATGTATTTGAGATTTTGGGTTCTAAATGTTTGAGGGAATGATTCTAAGTATTTGAGGATAAATACGTGTAACGACCCGGATTTCCAAACATAGTTCAAATAACATACATTGCATAATGTCGTTACATTCATAACAAAAGATACATAATAATTCACATACGGTCCCATAGTCTCAAAACTATACAATACAAAACATAAGCCTTTCCTAATCTTCGTCAGCTATCAACCGCGTCCTACACTTTATCCTTCCTTTTGATTGGAAAAGATCCTCGACCTGGAATACATATTTTTGAAAACAAAATGAGGGTTAGACCTAGAGGTCTAGTGAGATAATCCATGTTATTTTGAAATCGTTATAAAACCAATTTATATAAAATCCTTTATATAAACACACATATATCACATTCAACTAAATACCAAATAAGACTCGTGCATCGTGTACCACTCATCCTTCATATCCTTCACATGGCCAAATTAGTTGGTAGCAAGCCAACTAATAAATTAACTTCACTGTACGACAATTACAGCCAACAACACTGTACGAATATTACAGCCAACACACCGGTCCTAAGCCCGGCCAGTCGTATTATTGTATAATATAATTCTTAGGTA
The DNA here is from genome assembly GCA_033807775.1 of Saussurea involucrata. NCBI lineage: Eukaryota > Viridiplantae > Streptophyta > Magnoliopsida > Asterales > Asteraceae > Saussurea > Saussurea involucrata. The sequence goes on from CM066316.1 coordinate 28,573,007, forward strand.
AATACAATATCTCAATATATTATATTTCAACATAAACACACATAATCACACCATCTATCACATTCCCAATCCACATATGTATGTATTCCAGTTTTCAGAAAACGTTTAAGTAAAACTCACCTTGAATGCTTAAAAATACGCTTCCAAGCCTTTCCCCGAGCTATCCGATCCTTTATCCAAAATTCTCAGAATCTGAAACCATTTACATACAAATATCTTCTTACCAACTCAGGTATAAGACTTACTAGCAGGCTAAGGACTCTAGATAACTCAAACCCTCAAAAATAACCAAACAGCTAAACTATCCGGACAACACAAAACAATCCGGATAGCAGATCTTTCCGGACAGCATAACCTTTCCGGACGGCATAACCAATCCGGACGACACCCGGAAACCAAAGTAGCCCGGATACCATCCGATATCTTATATCATCCGGAAACTTAAAGAAAAGGGGTACTTACCGGGTAGATGAATCGTCCGGACACCAGCAATCAAAACTACCGGACACTACCAACGAAACTACCCGGACACATTCAATCTATCCGGAAACCACTGTCGGTTTACCACAATTTCACCCAGAAATCGACAGAAATCAATCCCAGACCAGATGTGATAATTCTAATCCGATAGATACTTCCTAATAGCAATTATACACATAAATTGTAAAGGAACATACCTTAGAAATCACTTCCAAGCAACCAATTTGAAGTCCTAGCCTTAATCTCCTTCTTTTTCTTCCTTTGTCTCCAAAACACACACACACACACACACCTTAATTGGATATTTCTGAGTTGTGTAATATCTGAAGTCTAAAAGGGATAATATCAAACCCATATTTTCATTCTTGACCTTAGCCTATTCAACAATGACCCAAACACCCTTAACTTATAATTTAACCCAATCTTACCCTAAAATCCAACTTTAAAGTTAACTTTATTTAACGAAAAGGGATTTTTAACTAACGAACTTACCCGGGGTATTACAATACGTATGGTTGGAAACTTGGGGATCTAGGTTTTGGAAGACTTGGCCTAAAGGACCCGAGTTGCATCAAAGGAGCTTACGTTTGTAGAAATTCTAGATTTAATTTAAATCTAGCGAGGTGAGTTCAAGTTGATTTGTGAAAACTTTGTGCATGCCAAAAATGTTATTTTCCAAATATTTGTGTGGTTTACTTGAAAGTATCAATGGTGGAGTTAATGGAATAGTTTACCTCTTTTGAAATGGTTATCTTTCATAAATATTGTAAAACAACAATATTTGGGCCTTTTGGATATTTTGATGTGTAGAAATCATAATATGTTATTAAAGGATTAATTGCTCAAAATCATATTTTGTTCACTTTCTTTCTCGTTTGGAGTATTGTGGACGATTTTGGTTATGTTTACTTAAACTGTTCTTCTCCTTCTTCATTTATGAAGATTAAGGCTTGATCTATTTGAGATTTTGAGTTCTAAATGTTTGGGGAATGATTCTAAGTATTTGAGGATAAATACTTATGGTTGGAAACTTGTGGATCTAGGTTTTGGAAGATTTGGCCTAAAGGATCCGGGTTGCATCAAAGGAGCTTACGTTGGGAGAAATTCTAGATTTAGCTTAAATCTAGCGAGGTGACTTCAAGTTGATTTGTGAAAACTTTGTGCATGCCAAAAATGTTATTTTCCAAATATTTGTGTGTTTTACTTGAAAATATCAATGGTTGAGTTAATGGAATAGTTTAACTCTTTTGAAAGGGTTATCTTCATAAATGTTGTAAAACAACCATATTTGGGGCTTTTGGATATTTTGATGTGTAGAAATCATAATATGAAATTAAAGGATTAATTGCTGAAAATCATATTTTGTTCACTTTCTTTCTCGTTTGGAGTATTGTGGACGATTTTGGTTATGTTTAGTTGAAGTGTTTTTCTCCTTCTTCATTTATGAAGATTAGGGCTTGATGTATTTGAGATTTTGGGTTCTAAATGTTTAGGGAATGATTTTAAGTATTTGAGGATAAATACTTATGGTTGGAAACTTGCGGATCTAGGTTTTGGAAGACTTGGCCTAAAGGATCCGGGTTGCATCAAAGGAGCTTACGTTGGTAGAAATTCTAGATTTAGCTTAAATCTAGCGAGGTGAGTTCAAGTTGATTTGTGAAAACTTTGTGCATGCCAAAAATGTTATTTTCCAAATATTTGTGTGTTTTACTTGAAAATATCAATGGTGGAGTTAATGGAATAGTTTAACTCTTTTGAAATGGTTATCTTTCATAAATGTTGTAAAACAACCATATTTGGGGCTTTTGGATATTTTGATGTGTAGAAATCATAATATGTCATTAAAGGATTAATTGCTCAAAATCATATTTTGTTCACTTTCTTTCTCGTTTGGAGTATTGTGGACGATTTTGGTTATGTTTAGTTGAAGTGTTCTTCTCCTTCTTCATTTATGAAGATTAGGGCTTGATGTATTTGAGATTTTGGGTTCTAAATGTTTGAGGGAATGATTCTAAGTATTTGAGGATAAATACGTGTAACGACCCGGATTTCCAAACATAGTTCAAATAACATACATTGCATAATGTCGTTACATTCATAACAAAAGATACATAATAATTCACATACGGTCCCATAGTCTCAAAACTATACAATACAAAACATAAGCCTTTCCTAATCTTCGTCAGCTATCAACCGCGTCCTACACTTTATCCTTCCCTTTGATTAGAAAAGATCCTCGACCTGGAATACATATTTTTGAAAACAAAATGAGGGTTAGACCTAGAGGTCTAGTGAGATAATCCATGTTATTTCGAAATCGTTATAAAACCAATTTATATAAAATCCTTTATATAAACACACATATATCACATTCAACTAAATACCAAATAAGACTCGTGCATCGTGTACCACTCATCCTTCATATCCTTCACATGGCCAAATTAGTTGGTAGCAAGCCAACTAATAAATTAACTTCACTGTACGACAATTACAGCCAACAACACTGTACGAATATTACAGCCAACACACCGGTCCTAAGCCCGGCCAGTCGTATTATTGTATAATATAATTCTTAGGTAAATACAATATCTCAATATATTATATTTCAACATAAACACACATAATCACACCATCTATCACATTCCCAATCCACATATGTATGTATTCCAGTTTTCAGAAAACGTTTAAGTAAAACTCACCTTGAATGCTTAAAAATACGCTTCCAAGCCTTTCCCCGAGCTATCCGATCCTTTATCCAAAATTCTCAGAATCTGAAACCATTTACATACAAATATCTCCTTACCAACTCAGGTATAAGACTTACTAGCAGGCTAAGGACTCTAGATAACTCAAACCCTCAAAAATAACCAAACAGCTAAACTATCCGGACAACACAAAACAATCCGGACAGCAGATCTTTCCGGACAGCATAACCTTTCCGGACGGCATAACCAATCCGGACGACACACGGAAACCAAAGTAGCCCGGATACCATCCGGTATCTTAGATCATCCGGAAACTTAAAGAAAAGGGGTACTTACCGGGTAGATGAATCGTCGGGACACCAGCAATCGAAACTACCGGACACTACCAACGAAACTACCCGGACACATTCTATCCGGAAACCACTGTCGGTTTACCCCAATTTCACCCAGAAATCGACAGAAATCAATCCCAGACCAGATGTGATAATTCTAATCCGATAGATACTTCCTAATAGCAATTATACACATAAATTGTAAAGGAACATACCTTAGAAATCACTTCCAAGCAACCAATTTGAAGTCCTAGCCTTAATCTCCTTCTTTTTCTTCCTTTGTCTCCAAAACACACACACACACCTTAATTGGATATTTCTGAGTTGTGTAATATCTGAAGTCTAAAAGGGATAATATCAAACCCATATTTTCATTCTTGACCTTAGCCTATTCAACAATGACCCAAACACCCTTAACTTATAATTTAACCCAATCTTACCCTAAAATCCAACTTTAAAGTTAACTTTATTTAACGAAAAGGGATTTTTAACTAACGAACTTACCCGGGGTATTACAATACGTATGGTTGGAAACTTGTGGATCTAGGTTTTGGAATACTTGGCCTAAAGGATCCGGGTTGCATCAAAGGAGCTTACGTTTTGAGAAATTCTCATTTAGCTTAAATCTAGAGAGGTGAGTTCAACTTGATTTGTGAAAACTTTGTGCATGCCAAAAATGTTATTTTCCAAATATTTGTGTGTTTTACTTGAAAATATCAATGGTGGAGTTAATGGAATAGTTGAACTCTTTTGAAATGGTTATCTCCATAAATGTTGTAAAACAACCATATTTGGGGCTTTTGGATATTGTGATGTGTAGAAATCATAATATGTCATTATAGGATTAATTGCTCAAAATCATATATTGTTCATTTCTTTCTCGTTTGGAGTATTGTGGACGATTTTGGTTATGTTTAGTTGAAGTTTTTCTTCTCCTTCATTTATAAAGATTAGGGCTTGATGTATTTAAGATTTTGGGTTCTAAATGTTTGGGGAATGATTCTAAGTATTTGAGGATAAATACTTATGGTTGGAAACTTGTGGATCTAGGTTTTGGAAGACTTGGCCTAAAGGATCCGGGTTGCATCAAAGGAGCTTACGTTGGTAGAAATTCTAGATTTAGCTTAAATCTAGCGAGGTGAGTTCAAGTTGATTTGTGAAAACTTTGTGCATGCCAAATATGTTATTTTCCAAATATTTGTGTGTTTTACTTGAAAATATCAATGGAGGAGTTAATGGAATAGTTTAACTCTTTTGAAATGGTTATCTTCATAAATGTTGTAAAACAACCATATTTGGGGCTTTTGGATATTTTGATGTGTAGAAATCATAATATGTCATTAAAGGATTAATTGCTCAAAATCATATTTTGTTCACTTTCTTTCTTGTTTGGAGTATTGTGGACGATTTTGGTTATGTTTAGTTGAAGTGTTCTTCTCCTTCTTCGTTTATGAAGATTAGGGCTTGATGTATTTGAGATTTTGGGTTCTAAATATTTGGGGAATGATTCTAAGTATTTGAGGATAAATACTTATGGTTGGAAACTTGTGGATCTAGGTTTTGGAAGACTTGGCCTAAATGATCCGGGTTGCATCAAAGGAGCTTATGTTGGGAGAAATTCTAGATTTAGCTTAAATCTAGCGAGTTGAGTTCAAGTTGATTTGGGAAAACTTTGTGCATGCCAAAAATGTTATTTTCCAAATATTTGTGTGTTTTACTTGAAAATATCAATGGTGGAGTTAATGGAATAGTATAACTCTTTTGAAATGGTTATCTTCATAAATGTTGCAAAACAACCATATTTGGGTTTTTGGATATTTTGATGTGTAGAAATCATAATATGTCATTAAAGGATTAATTGCTCAAAATCATATTTTGTTCACTTTCTTTCTCGTTTGGAGTATTGTGGACGATTTTGGTTATGTTTAGTTGAAGTGTTCTTCTCCTTCTTCATTTATGAAGATTAGGGCTTGATGTATTTGAGATTTTGGGTTCTAAATGTTTGGGGAATGATTTTAAGTATTTGAGGATTAATACTTATGGTTGGAAACTTGTGGATCTAGGTTTTGGAAGACTTGGCCTAAAGGATCCGGGTTGCATCAAAGGAGCTTACGTTGGTAGAAATTCTAGATTTAGCTTAAATCTAGCGAGGTGAGCTCAAGTTGATTTGTGAAAACTTGGTGCATGCCAAAAATGTTATTTTCCAAATATTTGTGTGTTTTACTTGAAAATATCAATGGTGGAGTTAATGGAATAGTTTAACTCTTTTGAAATGGTTATCTTTCATAAATGTTGTAAAACAACCATATTTGGGGCTTTTGGATATTTTGATGTGTAGAAATCATAATATGTCATTAAAGGATTAATTGCTCAAAATCATATTTTGTTCACTTTCTTTCTCGTTTGGAGTATTGTGGACGATTTTGGTTATGTTTAGTTGAAGTGTTCTTCTCCTTCTTCATTTATGAAGATTAGGGCTTGATGTATTTGAGATTTTGGGTTCTAAATGTTTGGGGAATGATTCTAAGTATTTGAGGATAAATACGTGTAACGACCCGGATTTCCAAACATAGTTCAAATAACATACATTGCATAACGTCGTTACATTCATAACAAAAGATACATAATAATTCACATACGGTCCCATAGTCTCAAAACTATACAATACAAAACATAAGCCTTTCCTAATCTTCGTCAGCTATCAACCGCGTCCTACACTTTATCCTTCCCTTTGATTAGAAAAGATCCTCGACCTGGAATACATATTTTTGAAAACAAAATGAGGGTTAGACCTAGAGGTCTAGTGAGATAATCCATGTTATTTCGAAATCGTTATAAAACCAATTTATATAAAATCCTTTATATAAACACACATATATCACATTCAACTAAATACCAAATAAGACTCGTGCATCGTGTACCACTCATCCTTCATATCCTTCACATGGCCAAATTAGTTGGTAGCAAGCCAACTAATAAATTAACTTCACTGTACGACAATTACAGCCAACAACACTGTACGAATATTACAGCCAACACACCGGTCCTAAGCCCGGCCAGTCGTATTATTGTATAATATAATTCTTAGGTAAATACAATATCTCAATATATTATATTTCAACATAAACACACATAATCACACCATCTATCACATTCCCAATCCACATATGTATGTATTCCAGTTTTCAGAAAACGTTTAAGTAAAACTCACCTTGAATGCTTAAAAATACGCTTCCAAGCCTTTCCCCGAGCTATCCGATCCTTTATCCAAAATTCTCAGAATCTGAAACCATTTACATACAAATATCTCCTTACCAACTCAGGTATAAGACTTACTAGCAGGCTAAGGACTCTAGATAACTCAAACCCTCAAAAATAACCAAACAGCTAAACTATCCGGACAACACAAAACAATCCGGACAACAGATCTTTCCGGACAGCATAACCTTTCCGGACGGCATAACCAATCCGGACGACACCCGGAAACCAAAGTAGCCCGGATACCATCCGGTATCTTATATCATCCGAAAACTTAAAGAAAAGGGGTACTTACCGGGTAGATGAATCGTCCGGACACCAGCAATCAAAACTACCGGACACTACCAACGAAACTACCCGGACACATTCTATCCGGAAACCACTGTCGGTTTACCCCAATTTCACCCAGAAATCGACAGAAATCAATCCCAGACCAGATGTGATAATTCTAATCCGATAGATACTTCCTAATAGCAATTATACACATAAATTGTAAAGGAACATACCTTAGAAATCACTTCCAAGCAACCAATTTGAAGTCCTAGCCTTAATCTCCTTCTTTTTCTTCCTTTGTCTCCAAAACACACACACACACCTTAATTGGATATTTCTGAGTTGTGTAATATCTGAAGTCTAAAAGGGATAATATCAAACCCATATTTTCATTCTTGACCTTAGCCTATTCAACAATGACCCAAACACCCTTAACTTATAATTTAACCCAATCTTACCCTAAAATCCAACTTTAAAGTTAACTTTATTTAACGAAAAGGGATTTTTAACTAACGAACTTACCCGGGGTATTACAATACGTATGGTTGGAAACTTGTGGATCTAGGTTTTGGAATACTTGGCCTAAAGGATCCGGGTTGCATCAAAGGAGCTTACGTTTTGAGAAATTCTCATTTAGCTTAAATCTAGAGAGGTGAGTTCAACTTGATTTGTGAAAACTTTGTGCATGCCAAAATTGTTATTTTCCAAATATTTGTGTGTTTTACTTGAAAATATCAATGGTGGAGTTAATGGAATAGTTGAACTCTTTTGAAATGGTTATCTCCATAAATGTTGTAAAACAACCATATTTGGGGCTTTTGGATATTGTGATGTGTAGAAATCATAATATGTCATTATAGGATTAATTGCTCAAAATCATATATTGTTCATTTCTTTCTCGTTTGGAGTATTGTGGACGATTTTGGTTATGTTTAGTTGAAGTTTTTCTTCTCCTTCATTTATAAAGATCTTGATGTATTTAAGATTTTGGGTTCTAAATGTTTGGGGAATGATTCTAAGTATTTGAGGATAAATACTTATGGTTGGAAACTTGTGGATCTAGGTTTTGGAAGACTTGGCCTAAAGGATCCGGGTTGCATCAAAGGAGCTTACGTTGGTAGAAATTCTAGATTTAGCTTAAATCTAGCGAGGTGAGTTCAAGTTGATTTGTGAAAACTTTGTGCATGCCAAATATGTTATTTTCCAAATATTTGTGTGTTTTACTTGAAAATATCAATGGAGGAGTTAATGGAATAGTTTAACTCTTTTGAAATTGTTATCTTCATAAATGTTGTAAAACAACCATATTTGGGGCTTTTGGATATTTTGATGTGTAGAAATCATAATATGTCATTAAAGGATTAATTGCTCAAAATCATATTTTGTTCACTTTCTTTCTTGTTTGGAGTATTGTGGACGATTTGGTTATGTTTAGTTGAAGTGTTCTTCTCCTTCTTCGTTTATGAAGATTAGGGCTTGATGTATTTGAGATTTTGGGTTCTAAATATTTGGGGAATGATTCTAAGTATTTGAGGATAAATACTTATGGTTGGAAACTTGTGGATCTAGGTTTTGGAAGACTTGGCCTAAATGATCCGGGTTGCATCAAAAGAGCTTATGTTGGGAGAAATTCTAGATTTAGCTTAAATCTAGCGAGTTGAGTTCAAGTTGATTTGGGAAAACTTTGTGCATGCCAAAAATGTTATTTTCCAAATATTTGTGTGTTTTACTTGAAAATATCAATGGTGGAGTTAATGGAATAGTATAACTCTTTTGAAATGGTTATCTTCATAAATGTTGCAAAACAACCATATTTGGGTTTTTGGATATTTTGATGTGTAGAAATCATAATATGTCATTAAAGGATTAATTGCTCAAAATCATATTTTGTTCACTTTCTTTCTCGTTTGGAGTATTGTGGACGATTTTGGTTATGTTTAGTTGAAGTGTTCTTCTCCTTCTTCATTTATGAAGATTAGGGCTTGATGTATTTGAGATTTTGGGTTCTAAATGTTTGGGGAATGATTTTAAGTATTTGAGGATTAATACTTATGGTTGGAAACTTGTGGATCTAGGTTTTGGAAGACTTGGCCTAAAGGATCCGGGTTGCATCAAAGGAGCTTACGTTGGTAGAAATTCTAGATTTAGCTTAAATCTAGTGAGGTGAGCTCAAGATGATTTGTGAAAACTTTGTGCATGCCAAAAATGTTATTTTCCAAATATTTGTGTGTTTTACTTGAAAATATCAATGGTGGAGTTAATGGAATAGTTTAACTCTTTTGAAATGGTTATCTTTCATAAATGTTGTAAAACAACCATATTTGGGGCTTTTGGATATTTTGATGTGTAGAAATCATAATATGTCATTAAAGGATTAATTGCTCAAAATCATATTTTGTTCACTTTCTTTCTCGTTTGGAGTATTGTGGACGATTTTGGTTATGTTTAGTTGAAGTGTTCTTCTCCTTCTTCATTTATGAAGATTAGGGCTTGATGTATTTGAGATTTTGGGTTCTAAATGTTTGGGGAATGATTCTAAGTATTTGAGGATAAATACTTATGGTTGGAAACTTGTGGATCTAGGTTTTGGAAGATTTGGCCTAAAGGATCCGGGTTGCATCAAAGGAGCTTACGTTGGGAGATATTCTAGATTTAGCTTAAATCTAGCGAGGTGAGTTCAAGTTGATTTGTGAAAACTTTGTGCATGCCAAAAATGTTATTTTCCAAATATTTGTGTGTTTTACTTGAAAATATCAATGGTGGAGTTAATGGAATTGTTTAACTCTTTTGAAATGGTTATCTTCATAAATGTTGTAAAACAACCATATTTGGGGCTTTTGGATATTTTGATGTGTAGAAATCATAATATGTCATTAAAGGATTAATTGCTTAAAATCATATTTTGTTCATATTTTCTTTCTCGTTTGGAGTATTGTGGAAGATTTTGGTTATGTTTAGTTGAAGTGTTCTTCTCCTTCATTTATGAAGATTAGGGCTTGATGTATTTAAGATTTTGGGTTCTAAATGTTTGGGGAATGATTCTAAGTATTTGAGGATAAATACTTATGGTTGGAAACTTGTGGATCTAGGTTTTGGAAGACTTGGCCTAAAGGATCCGGGTTGCATCAAAGGAGCTTACGTTGGTAGAAATTCTAGATTTAGCTTAAATCTAGCGAGGTGACTTCAAGTTGATTTGTGAAAACTTTGTGCATGCCAAAAATGTTATTTTCCAAATATTTGTGTGTTTTACTTGAAAATATCAATGGTGGAGTTAATGGAATAGTTTAACTCTTTTGAAATAGTTATCTTCATAAATGTTGTAAAACAACCATATTTGGGGCTTTTGGATATTTTGATGTGTAGAAATCATAATATGTCATTAAAGGATTAATTTCTCAAAATCATATTTTGTTCACTTTCTTTCTTGTTTGGAGTATTGTGGACGATTTTGGTTATGTTTAGTTTAGGTGTTCTTCTCCTTCTTCGTTTATGAAGATTAGGGCTTGATGTATTTGAGATTTTGGGTTCTAAATGTTTGGGGAATGATTCTAAGTATTTGAGGATAAATACTTATGGTTGGAAACTTGTGGATCTAGATTTTGGAAGACTTGGCCTAATGGATCCGGGTTGCATCAAAGGAGCTTACGTTGGGAGAAATTCTAGATTTAGCTTAAATCTAGCGAGGTGAGTTCAAGTTGATTTGTGAAAACTTTGTGCATGCCAAAAATGTTATTTTCCAAATATTTGTGTGTTTTACTTGAAAATATCAATGGTTGAGTTAATGGAATAGTTTAACTCTTTTGAAAGGGTTATCTTCATAAATGTTGTAAAACAACCATATTTGGGGCTTTTGGATATTTTGATGTGTAGAAATCATAATATGTCATTAAAGGATTAATTGCTTAAAATCATATTTTGTTCACTTTCTTTCTCGTTTGGAGTATTGTGGACGATTTTGGTTATCTTTAGTTGAAGTGTTCTTCTCCTTCATTTATGAAGATTAGGGCTTGATGTATTTAAGATTTTGGGTTCTAAATGTTTGGGGAATGATTCTAAGTATTTGAGGATAAATACTTATGGTTGGAAACATCATCTTTCTCTGGAAGATTTAACATTTCTCTTAGTGCAGAGATTGATAAAGCAAATGTTACTCCACCAATTTCAGATACAAACTTGTTGTCTTCTAACCTAAGATGTCTCCACCATTGTTGAATATACTGAATAGGAACTGTTTTGCTTCTTGTAAACCATTTCCTGTAAGGATGATACTTGAATAATTCCATGATGATTCTATGTTCAGGCTTAAATCTACTATCCTCAAATAGTAAAACACAGTTATTTTTTGACAATTTTAACCGTTCACCTTCAGGCACAACCCTTTCCACTAAAATTGGTCTATTCGACATAATCGACCTTGCAGCACTATGTTCATGTTCAACATTTATGTTTACCTCATCTGCATTTCCTTCTGATTCAGCCATTTGTTCATCTTCTTCATTTATCTCATCATTTCCTATTGCTTCTTCCACAACAGCTCTATTTTGCACTTCATCATTATCGGAATCGGATGAATCCATCAAAGACTTAGTAGAATGCAGAGATATTTGACCACTTCTTCGAAATCCAGACATGATTTAAGAAGAAAACAAACTCAAAGAACTCTTGATTGATTCGTATCTCACTTTTCACTCTGACATTTGAAAGAATTTGAAATAGGGATTTTAAGACCTATTTAAAATCCGCGAAGTTGAAACGTTTGACGGAAAAGCGAGGTCAAAGTTATAACGGAGTCAACACGTTTGAAATGCCACAGAATATTTAAATGAAATACGTGGCATAATCAACCAAATATGAAGCTGACACGTGTTATTTGATAGAATATTGACACAAGTCAAAAATCTGAATAACACGCTCAGAAGATTGTCTTTCCTTTATCAGAGATCTGAGTATTCTACTCAGAGTTCTGAGTCCATGATTCAGAAGAATTTGCCTTGTAACCAAGATTTATTTAAAAACTACTTCTGACAAATGTAAAAACTTTAATTAATCAGAAGAGGTTTGAACAGATAGAAAAACAATGTATCATCAGAATACTGTTCACAAAATGATGATTTAAAGAAAATCATTTAAAATATTATATCTGAATATGAAAACATTTGAAATTCAGATATAGTTTGAACAAGAAGAAAAAAAAATTATCATTAAAAGCTTGTTCTTCTTAGAATGATCAGAAATAAGAAATGAACACAAACCTTTTTAGCATCATGATATGATTTCCAAAAGATTTTGATGCTCCCCCTTGACTTTAGCATGTACTTGACCATATATGATACATAAAGATGAGGTAGAAAAAAATAGAAAAAAAAATAATCCACAGGATTGAAGTATTTGTATTTCTCAGAAATAAATTTTTGAAAGATAGATTTCTAAAGTATTGACTCAGAATCTCTGACCTTAAGACTCAGAAGTTCTGAACTCAAGACTCAGAAGTTCTGAACTCAAGACTCAGAAGTTCTGAACTTAAGAGTCAGAAGTTCTGAACTTAAGACTCAGAAGTTCTGAACTTAAGAATCAGAGTTCTGGGTACACTACTAAGACAATTTTACTTGGAAAAATTTAACATTTTATTTTTAAGAAACACAAATATTTTCAATTAGTCAGATTAAGCATTCCTATTTTACATATGAGAAAAGAAAACCTTTTGTGATCAAGAGGCTTTGTGAACAAGTCAGCCAATTGATACTTTGTATGCACAAAGTGCATCTCTATAGTTCCTTTTTCCACATAGTCCTTTATAAAATGATACCTCACATCTATGTGTTTAGTCTTTGAATGTTGAACATGATTCTGAGTAATGGCAATTGCACTTTCTGAATCACAATAGATGGGAACTTTGTTGAGCTGATATCCATAATCCATGAGTTGTGTTCTCATCCACAAAGTTTGAGAGCATGCAGCAGCAGCAGCAATTATGTTTCTTTGATGCCCAACTCTTACAATCAATATATCAATCTATGAAGCAGTAATTGAGAAGTAATATGATCAAGCCCAATTGTATTCAATGAAGAACAGAATTACAGATCTTAGAGAGAGAGTATTTCAAAGTTTGAAGTGGACACACAATTCTGTTTCTTTGATGCCCAACTCACTATTTTATCCCCCAAAAAATGACAAGCACCAGAAGTACTTTTTCTGTCCAACCTACTTCCTGCATGATCAGCATCAGTGAAAGCAGTCAATTTGAAGTCAGTTTCTTTTGGATACCATAAACCTAGATCAGGTGATCCTTTGAGATATCTTAAAATCCTTTTGACAGCTAACATATGTGATTCTTTTGGGTTAGATTGAAATCTAGCACAGAAACAGGTAGAAAACATTATATCTGGCCTACTTTGTAATACCCCGGGTAAGTTTGTTAGTTAAATCCTCTTGTCGTTAAATTATTTATCTCTATATTTGATGTTTAGGGTAAAATGAGAGGAATTTATAAGTTTAGGGGTATTTAGTTTAACAATGAAAAGTGTAGGGGCTGAAGTAGTAAAATTGGTTATTAATATCTGAATTAGGTGTTTAGATATTTCATAAAATATCAAAACTCAGATTTAGGTGTGTGTGTGTGTTAGGAGTAAAAAGGAAGAAGAAAGAAAGGAGAAAGAAGGGTAAAGGCTCAAATTGGAGTTATTGGAACTGATTAAGGTATGTTTCTAGTACTATTTATGTTTATAATGGTTAGTAGGAAGTATCTATCGGATTAGAATCATCACATCTGGTCTAGGGTTGATTTCAGTCGGATTTCTGGGTGATTTTTGGGTAAACCGACAGTGGTGTCCGGATACGTTGAAGGTGTCCGGGTAGTTTTGTTGATGGTGTCCGGGTACTGTTTGAAGGTGTCCGGACGAGTCTTTTATCCGGAAAAATCTCTCTTTTCTATTGTTGTCCGGAAAAGTCAAGTTGTCCGGAAAAGTCATGTTGTCCGGGTAACTTGTGGTATCCGGATACTTTTGCTGTTTGGCCATTTTGAGAGTTTTAGATGCTGTCGAGTATCCAGTAACCTGTATTTTGTTAACCACTAGATAGGGAGTGAATGAGGACTGACTATCCTGTAGTCTTGACTTGAGTACGAGTTTGGGGGCAACATTTGAGGGTTTGAGTTCTTTAGAGTTTTTAGCCTTAGTAAGACTTATGTGTTTTATGTGGTAAAGAGATGTCCGTATCTATGTGTTACAGATCTTGTGAATTCTGGGTAAAAGGCTGAACCGGTTAAGAAGACTTGGAAACGTGTTGATAAGCAATAAGGTGAGTTTTACTTTAAAAACGTTTTTAACTGGAACACGTATATGTGTGGATTGGGAATGAAATAGTTGATGACTATGTGTTTATATGTGAATTATAATATAGTGAAGTATTATATTTACATGTGTATTATAAATGTGTTATAATACGTTGACCGGGTTTAAGACCGGTGTGATTGGCTATAGAACCTGTATAGCGTTGTTTGGCTGTAGATGTTGTACAGCGTTGTATTTTATTAGTTGGCTTGCTACCACTAATATGGCCAGGAAGAAATGAGAAGGAAAGGTATATGATGTGTGAGTTTAAATTGGATATATGTAACTATGTGGCGTGATTTATATGATTGAAGTTTGTATAAATGGTTTTTAAACTAACAGGGGTTTCTCACTTAGACCTACAGGTCTAACCCTCATTTTGTTTTAAAAATATGTATTCCATGTGGCGGATCAAGTAAGGGCAAGTAAGTAGAGTATGAGATGGATGGCTAGTAAGGAAGACTATAAGACGAAGCTTTTGACTTATTTAGTAGTTGTAATGGAATGTTAAGTGTTATGGATGCAAATAGCACAAGGATTGTATTTCAAATGTTTTCTTTCTATTTGGAAAAGACTACCGGACCGTACATGTAAAGTGAAGTTTGTTTGTTATATCTAATTGTGTTATATTGTGTGATATGTCGTGTATATGGGATAATGGATGTTACAAATGGTATCAGAGCCTTAGTTTAAGGGATTTAGGTATTTGTATCTGTACCTAGACTTAAACTGCATGTGAAGTAGGATGTCCCTATCATTATAGAACCTTGGGATGATGAAGTATAAAAGGTAGAAGGAACATCATGTAAGGTAATTTCATATTACACCTGGCCAGTGTAATCGTGATCTTACAGGTACATGTTTGAACTGGAATACCTTGTTATATGGGGTATGTGCTTATGTGTATATTAATCTTGTTTAAATCTACAGAATGGCAAGTGGTACAAGAAATTCGAATCGAGGAGGAGGAAGAAATCCAAACAGAACTAATCCGCCAGTAGGAACAGGGGACAGGGGAGGCAGAACAGGGGGCAGAACTGGAGGTAGACTTCGAGGTGGAGCAGGAGGTAGAACTCAACAAAATAGTACGGATTTCATTACCAGAGCTGATTTAATGACAGAAATGGGGAGATTACAAGACAATATTCAAGCTATGCTCAACCAAGCTCATAATACTGAAACAGAAAGACCGGACCCTACTCTTGAAGAGGAGATGCCAATTACCCCAACGGTCTTACCGGTAATGAGAAAATGTGATTACAAAATGTTTCTTAGCTGCAAGCCTACGACATTCTCAGGGGATCGGGATCCGGTGAAAGCAATGAGGTGGATGAAGGAAATTGAAGCCATTTTTAAAACGAGTAAGTGTGCGGACGAAGATAGAGTATTGTACGGGGCAGCCATGTTGAAAGGAGATGCGTTGTATTGGTGGGAATCGTTTATTCATTCAAAAGGACCCGATGTTTATTCTACCCTCTCTTGGGAAGAATTTGTGATAGTCTACAGGAACGCATTTTGTCCCCAAGCAGCCGTCAAACAACTGGAAGGAGAATTCATGAATTTGCAACAAGGAAGCTTATCCGTTCGAGATTATACTGCTAGCTTTCTGGAAAAATCTCGATTTGCAGAATACTATGTCGCTACAGAAGCGATGAAGATAGAAAGGTTTATCTTTGGGTTGAACTCAGAGATTAGAGGGTTAGTGACTGCAAAGGGACCCGATACCTTTTCAGCTGCAGTTGATGCAGCGGAAAATGTTGAACGAGATATGAGAAGAGATACGGGAGATAAGAGTATCGGAAAGAGAAATTGGGAAGGACCACAATATGATCCGAAGAGGTCCCGATTTCAGAGGTATGATAACCGTCCGCCGTTTCGACCAGCGGAAAGACCATGTCCGAAGTGCAACCGTGTCCATCAAGGAAACTGCCAAGGTGATTTGCGAGCATGTTATAAGTGTGGGAAGACTGGGCACGTCATTAAGGATTGCAAGGTAACGCGGCTATGTTTCTTATGCAATTCTCCGGATCATTTCCAGTCAAACTGTCCGCGAGGGAGGATGCAGCAAGGTGGGTCATCAGGCAGGCCAGCAAATGTTAAACCAGTAGTGCCAAGACTGGAACCGCCAGTAACCAGAGGTCGCGCATTTCAGATGACTGAGAAAGAAGCGGAGGAAACTCCAGATGTGGTCACAGGTACATTTTTGATAAACTCTACACGTGCTAAGGTGTTATTTGATTCCGGTGCAAACTGATCGTTTGTGTCTCCAGCATTTGCTGCTTGTTTGTGTTTGAAACCTAAAGTGTTAGATCATTCTCTATTAGTAGATACTGCAAATGACAACCAAGTATCGGTTAGTGAAGTATTTGATGGTTGTGTGATTAATATAGAGGGGTGTGGAGTGCCTATACAATTGTTTCCTATAACTTTGATAGAATTTGATGTAGTAGTGGGAATGGACTGGTTGGCTGAGAATCAGGCTAATATAGTGTGTGACAAGAAGATAATAAATGTTGTATTGCCTGAGAGAGGACCGGTAGTGATTTATGGTGATCGTAGGAATCATCAGTCCTGTCTTATATCACTAGTAAAGGCACGTAAGTGTGTGAATAAGGGTTGTCAGAGTTACTTGGCTTACGTGATAGATGTTAAGGCGGAAAAGATTAGGATGGAAGATATTCCTATCGTTAGTGAATTCCCTGAAGTATTCCCTGAAGACTTGAACAGTCTTCCGCCAGTTAGACAAGTCGAGTTCGGTATAGACTTAATTCCTGGAGCCACTCCTGTAGCCCGTGCACCGTACCGTTTGGCACCTCCAGAGATGAAAGAGATGATGGCACAACTGCAAGACCTATCCGATAAGGGCTTCATCAGACCTAGTTCTTCACCGTGGGGAGCACCAGTGTTATTTGTGAAAAAGAAAGATGGGTCGATGAGAATGTGTATTGACTACCGAGAATTGAATAAGCGCACGATAAAGAACAAGTATCCGCTACCCCGAATTGATGATCTCTTTGATCAGTTAGTTGGAGCTTGCTATTTCTCCAAGATTGATCTAAGGTCCGGTTATCACCAGCTGAAGGTTAAAGAAGAAGACGTTTTAAAGACTGCTTTTCGAACGAGGTATGGCCATCATGAATTTTTAGTAATGCCATTTGGATTGACGAACGCTCCAGCTGCCTTTATGGATTTGATGAATCGGGTATGTAAGCCGTATCTCGATAAATTTGTAATTGTTTTTATCGATGATATTCTTATCTATTCTCGATCCAAGGAAGAGCACGCGCAACATCTTCGTTTGATTCTAGAGCTGCGAAGAAGGAAGGGTTGTATGCAAAATTTTCAAAATGTGAGTTCTGGTTACGGAAAGTACAATTTCTGGGGCACGTGGTTTCTGAGAAAGGTATACAAGTCGATCCGATGAAAGTAGAAGCAGTTGAAAAGTGGGAACAGCCCCAGACAGCAACCGAGGTACGCCGTTTTCTGGGTTTAGCCGGTTACTATCGGAAATTCATAAAGGACTTCTCTCGTATCGCAACGCCTTTGACTAAGCTGACCCGAAAGAATTTGAAGTTTGAATGGAAAGCGGAACAGGACGAGGCATTCAGAATATTGAAAGAGAAACTATGCAGCGCGCCAATTCTATCACTACCTGAAGGTTCTGAAGACTTTGTCGTTTACAGTGATGCGTCTAAATTGGGATTGGGTTGTGTGCTTATCCAGCGTGGAAAGGTTATAGCTTATGCTTCTCGCCAACTGAAGGATCATGAACGGCAGTATCCTACGCACGATATGGAGCTTGCTGCAGTCGTTTTCGCGTTAAAGATTTGGAGACATTATCTGTATGGTTCCAAATGTCAGATTTATACTGACCACAAAAGTCTTCAACATCTCTTTGATCAGAAGGAACTAAATATGAGACAAAGGAGATGGTTGGAATTGCTGAATGATTACGACTGTGAAATCCTTTATCACCCGGGAAAGGCGAATGTAGTGGCAGATGCGCTCAGTCGTCAAGAAAGGAGTGGAACAATAAAAGTTATTTCAATACGAACTGAACTCCTACCCAACATATTTGACGAATTGCAGAAGTGTCAAGTGGAGGCTTATCAGGATGAACATCTGAAATCAGAACGGTTAGCGGGGATGTCAGCATTGCTAGTAAAAGATGATCGGGGGTTATTGTGTCTGGGAAACAGAGTGTGGGTACCTCGTTTGGGTGGGTTACGTGATCGTGTTTTACAAGAAGCTCATCAATCCCGTTTCTCTATTCACCCAGGTACAAACAAGATGTATAAAGACCTAAAGCAATTCTATTGGTGGCCGGGGATAAAAAGAGGGATTGCTCAGTATGTAGAACGGTGTGATACTTGTAAGAAGGTAAAGATCGAACATCAAAAGCCATTTGGTCAACTACAACGACTAGAAATACCTATGTGGAAGTGGGAGCAGATTACCACGGACTTTATCACAAAGCTACCAAGAACTCCAAAGGGATTCGATTCTATTTGGGTGATCGTCGACAGGTGGTCAAAGTCTGCACACTTCCTACCAATAAAGGAAACCGATTCATTGGAGCGATTAGCTAAGTTATACATTAATGAAATAGTAACTCGACATGGAGTTCCAATCTCGATCATTTCCGATCGTGATAGTCAAGGGCTTGATGTATTTGAGATTTTGGGTTCTAAATGTTTAGGGAATGATTCTAAGTATTTGAGGATAAATACTTATGGTTGGAAACTTGTGGATCTAGGTTTTGGAAGATTTGGCCTAAAGGATCCGGGTTGCATCAAAGGAGCTTACGTTGGGAGAAATTCTAGATTTAGCTTAAATCTAGCGAGGTGAGTTCAAGTTGGTTTGTGAAAACTTTGAGCATGCCAAAAATGTTATTTTCCAAATATTTGTGTGTTTTACTTGAAAATATCAATGGTGGAGTTAATGTAATAGCTTAACTCTTTTGAAATGGTTATCTTCATAAATGTTGTAAAACAACCATATTTGGGGCTTTTGGATATTTTGATGTGTAGAAATCATAATATGTCATTAAAGAATTAATTGCTCAAAATCATATTTTGTTCACTTCCTTTCTCGTTTGGAGTATTGTGGGCGATTTTGGTTATGTTTAGTTGAAGTGTTCTTCTCCTTCTTCATTTATGAAGATTCGGGCTTGATGTATTTGAGATTTTAAGTTCTAAATGTTTGGGGAATGATTCTAAGTATTTGAGGATAAATACTTATGGTTGGAAACTTGTGGATCTAGGTTTTGGAAGATTTGGCCAAAAGGATCCGGGTTGCATCAAAGGAGCTTACGATGGGAGAAATTCTAGATTTAGCTTAAATCTAGCGAGGTGAGTTCAAGTTGGTTTGTTAAAACTTTGTGCATGAGACAAATGTTATTTTTTAAATATTTGTGTGTTTTACTTGAAAATATCAATGGTGGAGTTAATGGAATAGTAGTTTAACTCTTTTGAAATGGTTATCTTCATAAATGTTGTAAAACAACCATATTTGGGGCTTTTGGATATTTTGATGTGTAGAAATCATAATATGTCATTAAAGGATTAATTGCTCAAAATCATATTTTGTTCACTTCCTTTCTCGTTTGGAGTATTGTGGACGATTTTGGTTATGTTTAGTTGAAGTGTTCTTTTCCTTCTTCATTTATGAAGATTAGGGCTTGATGTATTTGAGATTTTGGGTTCTAAATTTTTAGGGAATGATTCTAAGTATTTGAGGATAAATACTTATGGTTGGAAACTTGTGGATCCAGGTTTTGGAAGATTTGGCCTAAAGGATCCGGGTTGCATCAAAGGATCTTACGTTGGGAGAAATTCTAGATTTAGCTTAAATCTAGCGAGGTGAGTTCAAGTTGGTTTGTGAAAACTTTGTGCATGCCAAAAATGTTATTTTCAAAATATTTGTGTGTTTTACTTGAAAATATCAATGCTGGAGTTAATGGAATAGTTTAACTCTTTTGAAATGGTTATCTTCATAAATGTTGTAAAACAACCATATTTGGGGCTTTTGGATATTTTGATGTGTAGAAATCATAATATGTCATTAAAGGATTAATTGCTCAAAATCATATTTTGTTCACTTCCATTCTCGTTTGGAGTATTGTGGAAAATTTTGGTTATGTTTAGTTGAAGTGTTCTTCTCCTTCTTCATTTATGAAGATTAGGGCTTGATGTATTTGAGATTTTGGGTTCTAAATGTTTAGGGAATGATTCTAAGTATTTGAGGATAAATACTTATGGTTGGAAACTTGTGGATCTAGGTTTTGGATGATTTGGCCTAAAGGATCCGGGTTGCATCAAAGGATCTTATGTTGGGTGAAATTCTAGATTTAGCTTAAATCTAGCGAGGTGAGTTCAAGTTGGTTTGTGAAAACTTTGTGCATGCCAAAAATGTTATTTTCAAAATATTTGTGTGTTTTACTTGAAAATATCAATGGTGGAGTTCATGGAATAGTTTAACTCTTTTGAAATGGTTATCTTCATAAATGTTGTAAAACAACCATATTTGGGGCTTTTGGATATTTTGATGTGTAGAAATCATAATATGTCATCAAAGGATTAATTGCTCAAAATCATATTTTGTTCACTTCCTTTTTCGTTTGGAGTATTGTGGACGATTTTGGTTATAAAGTTGAAGTGTTCTTCTCCTTCTTCATTTATGAAGATTAGGGCTTGATGTATTTGAGATTTTAAGTTCTAAATGTTTGGGGAATGATTCCAAGTATTTGAGGATAAATACTTATGGTTGGAAACTTGTGGATCCAGGTTTTGGAAGATTTGGCCTAAAGGATCCGGGTTGCATCAAAGGAGCTTACGTTGGGAGAAATTCTAGATTTAGCTTAAATCTAGCGAGGTGAGTTCAAGTTGGTTTGTGAAAACTTTGTGCATGCCAAAAATGTTATTTTCCAAATATTTGTGTGTTTTACTTGAAAATATCAATGGTGGAGTTGATGGAATAGTTTAACTCTTTTAAAATGGTTATCTTCATAAATGTTGTAAAACAACCATATTTGGCGCTTTTGGATATTTTGATGTGTAGAAATCATAATATGTCATTAAAGGATTAATTGCTCAAAATCATATTTTGTTCACTTCCTTTCTCGTTTGGAGTATTGTGGACGATTTTGGTTATGTTTAGTTGAAGTGTTCTTCTCCTTCTTCATTTATGAAGATTAGGGCTTGATGTATTTGAGATTTTGGGTTCTAAATGTTTAGGGAATGATTCTAAGTATTTGAGGATAAATACTTATGGTTGGAAACTTGTGGATCTAGGTTTTGGATGATTTGGCCTAAAGGATCCGGGTTGCATCAAAGGATCTTATGTTGGGTGAAATTCTAGATTTAGCTTAAATCTAGCGAGGTGAGTTCAAGTTGGTTTGTGAAAACTTTGTGCATGCCAAAAATGTTATTTTGAAAATATTTGTGTGTTTTACTTGAAAATATCAATGGTGGAGTTCATGGAATAGTTTAACTCTTTTGAAATGGTTATCTTCATAAATGTTGTAAAACAACCATATTTGGGGCTTTTGGATATTTTGATGTGTAGAAATCATAATATGTCATCAAAGGATTAATTGCTCAAAATCATATTTTGTTCACTTCCTTTTTCGTTTGGAGTATTGTGGACGATTTTGGTTATAAAGTTGAAGTGTTCTTCTCCTTCTTCATTTATGAAGATTAGGGCTTGATGTATTTGAGATT